>MU401472.1:0-119103 GCA_022579005.1 Poronia punctata
CCCCCCCCCCCCCCCCCCCCCCCCCCCCCCCCCCCCCCCCCCCCCCCCCCCCCCCCCCCCCCCCCCCCCCCCCCCCCCCCCCCCCCCCCCCCCATCCCAATGTATCAGACGGAATCATCAGTCATGACTTGGGTGAACGCCTGGGTAGGCAATTTGTAGATAGTTGTGAGTTGTGACTTGAATTTCATACTTTGGCTCAAACCTTTTGGGTGAAAGCTACAGGTATATATCATCATAATTGTACTCTTGATTCAAAAATAAGGAAAACAGGTACCGGTACATCTTGAGAGGCTACTACAAAAAAGATAAAAGTACCTCTATAGAAACAGGTTATCACAAGGTCGTCTTAATCACGTGAAGGGAACCAGTCGCGACTGCCAAAGAGCACAAAGCTTGAAAGACCGTCTACAAGAATAGCCCTTCTTCCATTGAGTTATCCGTGGCTTAATAAATAGCGGGGTCTATTGCAATTAGCCGGAATAGAGCCTTACGTCTAATCATAAACGCGCGTGTGCTTGGCAAACATGGGTCAGTAAAGAAAAAACTGACAGACAATAGACACAAAAGGTGATTGTATGTTTGTGATCGTTGGCTACTTGCAGTTCAAGGCAAACAGTAAATAAAAGCAGAAATTAGCAAAAAAACATTGATAACAAATGTTATAGCACAGACCCTAGAATCAGGTCTATCTATCACTGCCAAGAGACCTCTTCCACGACATAGCACCATCATAATGTCCAAACACCCGCAGCAATGTCTATAAACACAACAAGCAAAGCTTTTACTTCTACTTTTAATTTAAATCATTCAACGTTTATACACACATATCTTAATGCGCCTCTGTCCTTACTACAAGTAGGGAAGAAAGTGTTGCATTGCAGATTCCTAACAGTCAACAACCATTCCTACACGCACACAGGATAGATACGATTACCCAATTTGGTGTCCCGTGAAATTTATCAGAACCGTGCAGGGATAAACTCACCATCTACATCTAGATTACCACCATCCCATCTAACAAAGTCTAGGATAGGAACTCAGTAACCTATCCCTCAAACCCTTATATATACCCTCAAGGAACAGGAACAGTAACAGCAATCTCAAATAATAATAAAGAAAACAAACCACAATCACACCAGACTGTATTCGTAGACATTCGATCGTCAAATCTACATACCCTGCAGTGCAGGGCCTGCACTGCCTGCCGACCTGCCTGCCCCGACCCCCGGTGGATCTTCGTCAGCCGCGACCGTTCCTTCCTTCCGGAACATGGGTCTACTCGTACACATATATGCGGACAAGTATATCCGTCGCCCATCTATCTACACGTAGGTAGGATTAAGCGAGCTCGGCTAAGGTTAGTAGATAGGTCCGGGATGATCCAACTGCAATCTTCGGCACAGCATGGCATGTAGGGTCACATATATATTTTTCCCTTGCGAGCACATACCTACTATTGATCTGTGTTTTGCCATCTTTATCTGATAATAACCCTCAAGCAAGCAGTCAGCAGTATGGTAAAGTCTGCTGTACTGCTTGTGATCTGAATTGCTGTTGTAGAACCTATTACAAAAGCCTTGGATTTTCCAACGCAAATACCTACTCGTAATTACCAGGAACAAAAATCAGCTGATAACCCACAATATTATACGGTTACCGCGGCAAGAAATGGGCCAGAGATATTCATAAGGCACAAGCACAAAAGTCTGGGCAGAAAGGAACGTGGGAAAAGGCGAAGATGAAAAAAATCTTAGGTCTTACATATGTCGATCTTGAGGCAGCACCGGTGAGTAAAATTTGGGTCTGTGGCCATTCACTGGGGTTGTGAGGTGGAAAATAGGGGAATTATATGTGGGAATTATATGGGACCTGTGGGCTTTTGGCAAGAGAGGATTCCATCGTACCGGATTAGCCACACGGTGCAGTTCTGCAGATCACCATGCTCACCAAGAATCCAAGATTATTGTAGGTAGACGGGTCGGTACTCGTATCAGACTCGTATTTTGAAGTTCATGAACTGACAAGATGTTGTGAGATAGGTTGTAAGTGATTTATAACATTAGATCTATCTATGACCTATAATCGATAATCTGACCTGTAAGGACAGCAGCAGTAGTCCTCATCTATGAGAGTCTAGAAAGTGAATAACTGGAAAAGAAAACAGTGGTATCATCTTAAATGCAAAGCCTCTCCATGCAACCGTCCATCCAACCAATACATGTTGGCCCCAATGTAAACCTTTAATGCCGACCTAGATGTATACCGAAGCCCTTCTATGACTTCTATAAATCCCCACCGGATGCAATGCATACGCGTAACGTGTCTCGGATTAGACGGATGAACCGGAAGATGTATTTCCGGGGCCTTCCTTCTCGATGTTTGTGCCCGCTTCCTCCACCTGCACATCGACACCGTACTCGCGGGCCTTGGCCACGACCTCCGACTCGTCTAGGAAGGGAAGTTCTTTAGCAGCCCTGACGTAGCTGATCTTCTCGTGGTAGCCCTTGGCAAAAATGACATCGATCTCTTCCAAGCTACGGCCAGCCGTCTCGGGATATGTGAAGTAGATGATGGGGAAGAACATGGCGTTGAGGATGGCGAAGAAGAGGTAGGTTCCCCAGCCGCTGGTACCCGTATTCTTGACCAGCACCGGAGTGATCATGACGATGAAAAAGTTCCAGAGCCAGTTACTCACTGTCGAGCTGGCAGTAGCCTTGGCACGGGTCTTCAGAGGATTGATCTCGGCAGGGTAGAGCCAAGGTAGAGGCAACCATGTAGCGCCGAAGAAGGCGATGTAAGTCTAGCATCACTAGGTTAGAGTTTGTAGTTTACGCATGCTAGCCTAACGGATTCGTAGGCTGCCAGTAAGAAGGGGGTCAACTTACAAATAGACCGACGGCGGCGCCCTTGGCAGCGCTAGCAGTACCGGGGATCAGGGCACCAAAGGTCAACACCATCGACAAGCACTGGCCGACTGTACCGATGAGGTACAACTTGCGACGACCGACACGCTCAACAAAGTACCAAGATGTGGTGGCGAACAGGGCATAGACGATCTGGTTGACACCGCCCAATAGCAACGCGAGATTGTTGGAGGTTCCGATGGCGCTCTGGAATAGAATAGGGAAGTAGTAGATGACGGCGTTGCAACCAGAGAGCTGCTGCATCATCTGTGAAGAGAACCCCAGAATCATGCGGCGGAAGTGCTGAGTAGGGCCACCGGTAAAGAGATCTTTGAATGTGGTCTTGTTGTCGAGCTGGCCAGAAGCCCGGATAGCGTCCCGTAGATTGCCGAGCTGTGTCACGAGCCGAGGATCGTTGCGGGCCTCGCCGTTGAGAGCGGCCAAGATGGTGGCTGCCTCGTCGTTGCGATTATGCGAAAGATGCCATCGAGGGCTTTCGGGCAGATCCAGCATGAGAGTGAGAACGCTCAAGGCGAAAACGATCTGGAAGGCAATGGGAAATCGCCAAGTAAAGGCATGAGGGCCGTAGCTTGCGCCATAATCGAGCCAGTAGGCAATCAACGTGCCGATGGCGACATTTCCGCCCTCGATGCAGATGAGCTTGCCTCGGTTATGCGAGTGACAACATCTAAACGACGCATCCGTGTCAGTCAAGGAGCATACAGCGGGGGTTTAGAAGATTAGGGACTCGTTTGGAAACTTACTCTGCCTGCCAGATTGGGATTGTCGATGTGTTGATACCATTTCCTATACCTGTGATGAACCGGCCGATGATAAACTGAGCAGTGGCTCCGTGATTCGGCGGGGCGCATGTGATCTGAACGATGACACCAAGGATCATAACAATGCCACCGAGGAAGATGGCTTTCCGACGACCGAGTTTATCACCGAAAATGAGGATGAAGAGAGCACCACAGAAACAGCCGACGGCGTAGATGGAAACGACAAAGCCTTGCCAGTTCTCGTCGCCGTCGACTTGAGGAAAGTCATGCTTAAAAGGATCGCCTCCGATG
Organism: Poronia punctata; assembly: GCA_022579005.1. Classification (NCBI taxonomy): domain Eukaryota; kingdom Fungi; phylum Ascomycota; class Sordariomycetes; order Xylariales; family Xylariaceae; genus Poronia; species Poronia punctata. The sequence goes on from MU401472.1 coordinate 3,977, forward strand.
ATACCGGACATAACGCCTTGATCATAGCCGAATAGTAAGAAGTCCAAAGTAGCGACGATGGTGACAAGCCGCTGCAACGCCTTGCCGGACTTGCCCCAGTAGGTGGGCACGCCATCGGCGTTTTCCTTTGCGCCCATGGTGTCGACGCTCTTCTCGTCGCCGTCTAATCTTACTAAGGTCTTACCAGTGACGGGGAAGGGTGGGTTGGTAGTAAGGTAATTAATTAAGTGAAGAGGGGAATGAGGAGAGATCAAATCTGGGGAGAATGACGGAGGGGCTTGAAGGTTCGGGGGGGTACGGGTACTTATTTATCTCCCGTCTACCTGTTCGTACAGTTCACGCCCCGGCGCCACTGTCGACCGAAACAGGAACCAACTGGCAACAACATCATACGCACGTGGAGATCTAGGTGGGCAACTTTACACCAATTCGTACATAGGTGCCGAGTCTAAACCCGAAAATGTTGAGTACAGATTCCCAGTTCTTACTTGGCCAGCTTAAACTCCACAGGTCCCTTGGAATAGGACCAGTCACCAAGATGCAAGGAGGAGGTAGGTACGAGGTAGGCATCTAGCAATACAGTTAACAGCACAGTGTCATGTCTGGCAGGTACGCAGGGTGGCAGAGCGGCAGGCGTGGCAGGAAGGGGGAATAATTGTCACCGAGAGAAGTAGCCCACCTACGTCTACCTTGAAAAATTCCTACATCCACGGAGTTTCTCTACTTAGTACACATTAGATCCCTCCCTTTACATGATTCTTTGGTACAGCGCCTTAGCATGTACCTCCTAGATTAGTGACTTCAATTGTTATTAACATAGGTAGCACCTACGTATAAGTAGGCCGGTTTACTTGTATTTATTTTTGCTAGGTACTTAATATACTTGTTTAATATTAGGTTTGCATATAAAGCGCAAGTTAATAGGAAAAGGTAGCAAGTATAGGTAGCAGGTATACATGTATGTAGGTAGGTAGCAAGTTAAGTCATTTTTCTTTAGAATACTTAGGCAAAAAACAATGCGCTGCGATTTGCACGCTGGCGTTAAGTATCGGGCCCTAAGTGGGGAACTCCTTGGATGTAGGAATTTTTCAAGGTAGACGTAGGTGGGCTAGAGAGAAGCGTAAAGCCGCATCACGCACTGTCACGGATGCGTTGTGTGCGAGAGTGCAGGCGTGCACCGCGTAGGATGTGTGAACCTAGAGAAAACACTGGAATTCAGGAATATCATTACGTCTCTGGTGTTAAGCAGGTCTGATAAGGGGCCCACAAGAGGCTGAAATAGTATACTAAGTACCTACCACCTACAGTTTACCATTGGCGCAACCTCGCTAACCTTAGAGGCCTTCGTCAAGGTACGTGAGTATTCAGGCACGACAGGGGTAGATAGGGTGGATAAGGTGGCTAAAACTCTTTGGAGATCTGCGTGTCAATCGTCATCGGTCCCATATTTGGACCCATCGGCACGGCTCCCAAGCGGAGCCTCATCAAGGTCCATGTAACGGAGGTGTGGAGCTATTGTGGTGCTCGTCGTAAGTTCGTGACGGCACGGACTCTCACACCTGTGGGTTCTCCTGTGCCAAGGCGGAGAAGATTCCAAAATAAAAAACGTTTTGCGCTGGAAAGAAGCTTAGAAGGAAGCAAAGCTGCGTGAGCTTTGCAGAAAGCCGAAAGTTTATCACCTGGGAAGGAAACGAAGAGTGCGGCCGATCCGACGTAACTTGCGACGCAGCAGTGTCTGTTTGTTGCCATTGCCAAGGAGCCGGCGGGCACATTGGTTGAGGGCAGTCCCCAGTCCCTATTTGGAACATGCAGGTTTGTAGGAAACGTTATACTAACCTTAGGTTATCCCTTTATGTTCTCTGTGGCACACAGCTCTGACAATTTAGGCTCGGCGTCTGCAGTAGCTACCGTCGTATAAATCCTGACTTTATCCTGCAATCCGTAAACCAAAGATAAGATTAGGATCCTCAGAAAAGTCGGGCCCAAGAGTTCTGACGCCGGAGCACTTGACTTACTTTTAGACTTTCAACTTATTTGCTCTTTTTGTTTAACTCGAGAATTTTCCGTTCTCCTGCTCTGTCGTCTGTGATTACACAACGCGGTATTTGCAACCGATTGCCCAAATAATTCTTCATTTTTTTTGTTTAGTCCTCGGTATTACACAAGTGGCTCTATTCTGGATACCAAGGGTCCAAATGGGCCCCCCCCCACCAGCGCCATCACCAGCACCAGCACCAGTGATAGCGTGCTTGCCGCCAGGGAACCTACATACCTACAGGCGCGGCATATCTCCATGATGTCATAGAGCGAAAAACTTTCCCTCTTGCTTGCCTCTTGCCTTCTCTACTCTGTCGAAACTTGGTAAGCCGATTGCTTACAAAATGTTGCTAGAATGACGAAAGTCTTTTGCGCAAAAACACCGAGAAAAAAATCTCTCAATGGACATCTTCCGCTCCTAGATCTTTTGGCAAAGTTAGGAACGCGCTTGTTTTATTGAGATTGCGCGGGACCCGGAAACAGCATGGCCCTAGGTTATTGTAGGACACTTCCCCGCGAACCCCATAACTTGAATGACTCGCTTTTGTGTGTCACAGATTAAATTGGTGCCATACCGTGCCTTTATGAAGCAAATTCGAAGCCAAGCTATGCTTCACCTCGAAGCGAAACCAAACCCGTGCGCTAAGTTGATCGACAAATCACCGAATCTCAAGTACCGGTAGATTCGGTAGCGTACTCGTAGGGAGAGACTCCCGGCCTACCAAGCTTCCCAAGTCGGCATTTTATTGTCCAATGCTCAATGCCGTTGAAGCTTGATTAGAACGCTTGATCGAATGTCCTGCGTAATGTGCTTTTACGCCCAAGGAACCGGTCTCCCATGAGATCAGCCCAGCAGCGCAACTCTTGAAGAGGTTTTTTTTCGGTTTCCCTCTTCGCTCTGTGACCTCTGCTCTGACTGCCCCGAGAGCCTACACGTGTAGATTGAGTGGGATAGAGAGTGAGAGATGAATATGGGTTTTCTTGACTCGCTTCGAGTTATCCATTAATGGGGTTTAGACAAATGGTCATGTTTTATTCACACTGTCTATAGACTCACAGTGTGTTCCACTCTCCTGCAAGTCGATAAAAGCTAACTTTTAAAGGAAGCATCGAAACCAATGATAGTTCGCAATCACCATCTATTTTCAGCAGTTAGGAGCCCCTATATTTGTCCACGGAAATTGTGCCCGCTGAGATCTCGGCTCACGGCATAAGTAGGCATTTCATTCCTCAGATGCTCGGATATAACGACTTACTCTGTGTTATATTCGTATACTCGTACGAACAACCGCAAGCAAGTGCAGATATGCCATTTTTAACAAATCACATTGGCTTTCTACGTTCCTCGACTACTTAGGTACGCACGCGACAACGTTGAATATTCCAATGAGACAGCTACGGAACCACGGTAGGTTAGATCCGTGGACGGTGGTCTACGCATACGTGTACTTGTAGGTGGTTGGTTCATCAGGATTATGACCCAATCGATGCATAATAACACCAAATCGCACGCTGACATTTGTTGTCTATTTACTAACTATTAGCTGGAGACGGAACAACTAGCTGAAGCAAGACCCTAGATGGCAGTGGCAGAATCAATAAATAGCATAGGCTCCTCGTCCAGGTCCACTACAATCCACTGATGATGTGCTTCCGAGCCTGCTGATATGCCCACGGCGTCTCCTGGTTCAGAGTCGCCATGAGCAAAAGCGGTGAGACGACAGCGTCAAATATCTGACTTGCTGTTGCAGTTCTCCATGCTCGGATATGATTTTCGAGGCCGGCATTGCGATATATGCTTGGTTGGGCAAAGGTAGAGGGAATAGCTGTGTCGGGTATTATGTCTTTGTTGAAGGTATTTCAGCCAATTTAATCCCTTTTACGTTGACAAATACGGCAGGGTTCAAGCCTTTTTCCGTATGAGCAGTGGCCTTCGTCACGGTCCCGTTCCCGTCCCATTCGAAATCGACCTTGACATTACCGCGTATTCTAAGCCCCCACACGCTTCCATTCCCCCACGCGCCAGGGATCGCAGGACCCAGCACCACAGTCCTTAAACCGCCCACCCCGTACGGCAGAGGCAAGTCGACGACGAGCATACTGAGCACCGCGCCCGCGAGCCCGAAATTAGCGTCAATCTGGAACGGTTCGTCTAAAGCGTCGTACATGCTGAGGCCGTTAGCAGCGAAGTTGAGATCGATGGCGTAACGGAGTTCCTCGTAAGCTTTGTCCGTGTCGTTCAACCGGGCCCAGCACGCGGCTCGCCATACCTTCTCCCATCCGGCGTTGGCGTCTTCGCCGTCACCCATGCCGCGCGCTAGCAAAGTCTCTCGCACCGCGTCCTGGATGCTCGCGTTCTTGTAGCCGCCCGCGTACGACGACATGGAGTAGCCCGGATACCAGCCGACGAGGTGCGACAGATGCCGGTGCGTACTCTTCTCATCCGACCCGTACGAGTCTGGCAGCTTCCACTCTTTTAACCCGCCCCATTCCGCGGCGTGGATACCCCTATCGACCCGCGCCAGTGCCGACGACACATTTGTGACAAATAGTTGGTCCTGTTCACCGGTCTCGGATAGGCCCTTGCTGACGTCGTCCAGAAGCTGATGGATGAGCTGCTGGTAGTGCGCACAGCCGAATGTCGTTGGGCCGATCTCGGGGCTGTTGCACGGGTTCGCTACGAGAGTGTCGTCGTTGAAGAACTCGTCGCTTTGTAACTGCGATATCCAAAACTGTGCGACACCTTTTAGGAGCGGGTAGCCTTGGCGTCTCAGCCATTCACCGTCCCGGCCGTAGTCGTAGCGGTCCCAGACGTGCTGCATCATCCATGCCGCGGCCGCCGGGTCTGCGTTGGTATTGTCAGTAAAGATATGGTGGGCGCGTCGTCAAGGACTAGAGTTCTTACAGTTTGCCCACAACGCAGTATCCTTCATGGCAGTATGGCCAAAGATGTTCATCTCGTTATGCACAACCCAGCCATCGGCGCCATAGAGCAATTTTGCCGTCTCGGTGCCGCGCGGTACCCAAGTATCCTCCATGTAATCCCACAGTGCCCCCTCGGTCGCCGCCAGTCCCGTCTGCTCGGCAGCCCAGTAATTCATCTGGAGGTTGATATTGGCATGATAGTCGGCGCTCCAGGCTGGATCTAGACGTTCCGTCCATCGCCCTTGCAGGTTAGCCGGGAGCGAGTTATCCCGCGACGACGAGATAAGGAGGTGGCGAGAATAGTCGAAAAGCAGCGACTCGAGGAACGGATCGCCGGGACCCGTCCAGTCGTAGTCGGAGAGAAGAACTGCCGTCTCAATCTTGGAAGAACCTTTCGGGTCCGGTAGGTCTAGGCGGAAGCTACTCTCTAGTGCTTGGTAATCCGCCAAGTGTGCCTCCAGAAGCTGCTCGTACGTCCTAGCGCTGGCGTCGGCGGCGATGCGGTGAACAACAGGGCTTGGGTCCTGGCCTCGAAAAGAATATCCGTCCGCCTCATTTCCTTTTTTCTGGTCGTAGTTTGTCCCTGCGGTCACAACAATAGTTTGCGTCTTCTGCCCTTGGACGGACTCAACGACGAGATAGCCTTGGCTCGAACAGCTTGTCTTGTTTGCGGGCCCTGCAACTCGCGCCACGCCACTGTATGCCATGCCCAGAGGCGGGCCGGCCTGTGTGTGTCCTGTCAGTTCAACCGTGTTTTCACTGCAATTGACATGCATCAAGTCTCGCTCCACAAGGGGGTTCTCAAGGCCGACTGTAAGAGTTGGCAACGTCCCTGTTGTCTCGATATGATAGACGCAGACTTGGTCGGGATACGAACAAAACACATCAGTGGTGAAATTCCCATCATCCGCCGTGAACCGAGTCGTGTGAATCCCCGTAGACAGGTCTAGACTACGTCTATAGGAGCTATAATCTTCCACTCCGGGAACTGTTATCGTGACGTTTCCTAGCACTCGGTACGACCCGTAATGGTCAAACGTGCCCAATAGCGGCGAGACATCTAGGTTGGTGGTTAGAAGTTAACGGGGCAAGGTGATAAATAATTAGGTTGGTACATCGCAAATACCTACCCCCTGTGCCATCCTCGAAAATCGTCGCCCGTATGTCTGATAATGCTGAGGATACCGGCTTAGCTGGATTTCCACCTGTGTAATCCTGTCGTCAAGTCAATCAGTCAATCCACCCTACTTACTTACTTACATACAATACATAAATTAAGACGAGATAAAACAACATACAGAGCTTTCGAACGGTCCACCAGACCACAAAGAATCAACATTAATATTCAATTTCTCTGTACCAGGTTGTCCGAACGGGATAGCTACCGTAGTCACACAAGTTGTTAGTGATGAATCCAATTCTAGATACCAAAGTTCGACTAACCCCCAAGTTTCCCATTCCCAATAGGATACCCCGTCTTGAGTAAATACTCCTCCGAGTCCCGCGGACCAAATGTTGCAGGAGTCTTGGACCATAATGTTTTTGCGTTTACAAGGACGATTAAAGAGAGGGTGAGGAGGAGGGTTGACTTCATTTTTCTACCGTAAGCATTCTGTTATTTATTCTACACGTACTGTCTAGGGATGTGTTCATCGTAGTCGTATATATACCTACCTACCTACCTATCTTATAGACAATATGAAGAATTTGAATTTGTTGTTGTTATTGGTGGTAAATTCAACATTGTCCTCGGGATAATTCTTCATCATTCTAATTACCAACATTGAAAATATGACGTGACTGGGGAAAATAAAAATCTGGGGTAAAAACTACGGTCGCAATGTAGGTGCGGGGTTTCCAAAAGGTAGCTATAGGAGGGCCGTTGAGCCATTATCCGCCATTTCCCATTTCCCCGCACTTTTTTTTTTTCATTCTATACTTTGCAAAAAAGTTTTTTGCGTTTTGTTTTAACAACACTTCTGCACTGCATTTAAACACGCTACCCCCCCCCCCCCCCCCCCCTTTTTAACCTACTACCAATTTTTTTTTGTTTCTTTGGGCCCTCACTGCGTAACTCGGGCAGCGCAACCCGGTTTGTTTTTAGACTTCGCTAACTAGGCTGTAGCAAGGTCGGTCCCAGGTCCTGCTGGGCGGACTGGGGCAGGGTCGGCTTCAGGTCCTGCTGGGTACTGGACAGTGACAGGGTCGGCCTCGGGTCCTGCTGGGTACTGGACAGTGACAGGGTCGGCCTCGGGTCCTGCTGGGCGGACTGGGGCAGGGTTCTTGATTTTTCTAGTGGCCTAGATGCTAAGACCTCCTTGAAAAACCGGGGCGATGAAGGAGCCGGCAGTGACGACAGTGACAGCGACGGCGACGGCGATCTTTCTATACGTGGCCGCTGGGCTAAGGGCACAGGACCTTTAACCAACTGCACCGAAGAGCTTGAACGCCTATGCCTTTTTAGTTGCCGGCTATGGTTGTTGTCTTGGCTGACTAGAGAGATACCTAGAGGTACAGGAAGGCTGGAGCTCTTAATATTTCGTCTTCTGGATCAGAAGCGAAAACATCACTCTCTTCCGCTGGGTCTATAAAGGGAACCGGGTCTTCCTAGTACTAGACAAATAAAACCACCTTGGGCGTCCGTCCGTACGCCTTTAGGCACAATGAGCCCATTCTCTCTAAGCAGGTCTCCTACCGAGCAACATTGGCCGTTACGGTTTGACTTAGGCCATTCTGGCAGTTCGGTCTGCGAGATGCTATTGATCTTGCTCCTTACTGCCATGCCATATTCATTTGTTTAAAATATAGAAAATTGCTAGGGGAGCATCCATCAGATTGCTACTAGAGCACCTTACCTACCTTACTTGCACTTGCTTAACACCTGGCAGAGCTCAAGAGGTGGATCCTGTGTACGCCCGACCTAAATTGTATGCACTGTACACAAAATTCACCTTTAACACCACCATCAACACTACCTTCAAGTGATTATGTGACCGAATGCAATAGCAGACCGCATTACAAACCCCCACGGCCACACCTCCTGTTCATTTGCAATGACCGTGTCTATAACCACCAATATAGGCAAATCAGCCGCCAACCTCCACCAAAGCGAAGAATGTGGGTTATCTTTCGCGTCAAGATAGCCCACGCAAATGTCACCCGAATAGACGATAGGAATTCGGTTCGTACGGGATGTCGCTTTTTACACTGTATAAAAAACCGGGCTCGAAGGACCCGTGTTCTAAGGACAGCGGGCTGTAGTAGGTATTTGTCTGCACAACAACAGCTTTATTAGCAAAGAAGAAGCTAATCTAACGCGGTTACACTTATACCGAAGAGTGACAGGTAGACGTGGTATATCTTCTATCGTCATAGGGTTTGTTTCTGTGTTCTACATAGTCTTGGTAACCTTCGAGTAACTTTTTTTATATCTTTATATAATCAAGTAGGTATGGGCAGTGGATATAACAGTGGGCTTTGTTATTAGGTACTTGAATCAGTAGGTAAAACAAGTTGCAAGTGGCGTTGTAGTCGATGTTGGAGAAAAGGATCTAGATGATTTCTTTGGCTGTCTGGGTTGCCAGAAAATCAGGGCAGGAGATTATAATCTTTATGGGGTTTGTTTTGGTGTTCGTTTTGGTAACCTTAAAGTAACTTTCTTATATCTTTATATAATTAAGTGGTGCAATAAAATTGAAGATTTCTAAATAGATCACTCCAACTTTATACTAGAAGAGGTCCAGCCAGAGTAGACGCATTAACTAGGTTTTAAGGGCTTTGTATTGATTACGGCTTTATAGAAGGTATTCTAAAAAGCATGACTTGGTATATTGTGTGTGCGATGGATAGCTACCTAAAGTAACTAGGTCTAGAAAGCAACGCAAAAATGCTGGCTACATATACAGAAAATTTAAGGCAAGCTACCCCCTTTTTGACCCTGCAGCTACCCTGTCACGTAAGGCGTTATGATCATACATGCTAATTACGTCGCAATAGTTAAAACTATAAGCAAGATTATAGGATTGTATTTTAGTATAGAATATAAAAAAGTTTTGTATGCAAAACACAAAATAAAAAAGTTTTTTGTACAAAACATTAAAAAAAAAAAAAAAAGTGCGGGGAAATGGGTAATGGCGGATAATGGCTCAACGGCCCACCGTCTAATATGAAAGTGTTATATAGTATAGTAACACAATTTCTTGTCAAGAAGAATCCTCTCCTCTTCAATTAACTAACCTACCCTGGTAAATAGACGCGCGCGTAGGATATACTAGAAGATCATTAATGTTTATAGTCTAGATAATTCACGATGCATGTACCCTACATCAGTCTAGAGTCAATGGGAAGACCTCAGAAGAGACCTGCCGATCAAGGTGAAGATATGCGGATGTGATCAGCATCAGGAATGTCGGACACACTGATCTACGATTATATAAAACGACACGTCTTCCCATTCGCACTACATTCCTGTTTTCTGTGTTGGTTGTTTAAGGACGTTAGTCTGGCTTACTCTCGTTTTCAATTGTGAGCCTATGGCAGTCAACCGAAACAAACTTCTTCATAACAGAACGGACAGTTTCAATGCTTCTTTTTAAATTTCTTCATTAATCCTTCAATTCATTTCCTCATTAGAGAGAGAAAGATTGTGTTCCAGCTGGCTGACTATGTACACGGGGGTATAATATAATCGCGAATATTTCAAAGACCAAGCTACAATCTATCCAACCTCTTAAACAGACGCCAATCCATTTCTAGCCAGAAAATATCTATTGACGGTAAGCAGACCAAGCACTGTACATGCGAGCTTCCTGGCCGGCTGTGAAAGTAGTGTAGCAAGCACTATAAGAAAAGGAGACTTGGTTAGTATCTCGCATACACATGTTTGGGGAAGGGGGAGAGAGCTTACTCATCAGTGTAGTCCATGTAGTTGTGGATAGGATCAACGCCGCCACCGCTGCAGGTGTCGCGGCCCTCGGGGCAGCCGGAAGCAGCCGACGCCTCAGCAGGGGTGTCGTCGACGCTGTCACCAGGGGCGGAGCAGCCGCCCTGGAAGGTGTGGTAGAGGTTCATCCAGTGGCCAGTCTCGTGGATGGCCGTGCCGCCCAGGTTGTAAGGGGCCGCGTCTCCGCCGGGGACGGAGCCGGCAAGGATCGAGCAGCCGTCGAGGATGAAGTTGGACGAGCCGCTAGAGTGGCTCGAGGTGGGGAAGTAGCAGTAGCCGAGCAGGCCGCCGCCGAGGTTGCCGAGGAAGTAGATGTTGAGGTCGGAGTACGTTCCCTTGCGGAGAGCCTTCTTCATCTGCTGCTCGGCACCGTCGGCAGCCCAGTTGGCGTTAACTGTCCAGTCGGCGCCGGCAAGCTGGAAGGTGATGCCGTGGGGACCGTACGCATCATTCATGACGGAGATTTGGTCGTCAAGCATAGCTTGCTGTTGTGAGTGGCCGCCGTCAGTTCCGAGTCGCCATGGGAATTCAACCTTTCACTCGTTGGATAGGGGGGATGCCTTACTGTGACGTATCCATCGCTCACCGACGTGGAAGCGGCAACTACGTGGAAGTAGGCCTTGACAGTGAAGCCGGCAAGGGCACGGCTTTCACCCTTGGCAAGAGCAATACGCTCCTTCTCGAGCATAGCACGAGACTCGGCCATCTGCTGGGGAGTGGGGTCAGGGGTACCACAGAGTCTGGTGCTGTTGAATTCCCAGGCAGCCGCCGAGGTGGCCAACAGGGCCGACGCAACTAGGGTCTTGAACTGCATTTTGGGAAGAGTATGTCGATGAAGGAATCGGAAGAAGGGACGAGGTGGAGATGCTGAGCGACAAGAAACGAGACTGTTCTGGAGAGGATCGACCTCCTTCTTTATACTCGAGCCGACGTCGACGCTTCTTGCCAGATACTGCAGAGATTCCGACCAAACGAGGGGATTCCGTGCATCTCGAGCTTCTAGCCCTCTGTCCAGTCGGCCGCTAAGCTTAGAACGCCCCCATGGTAACGTTGTTAGTCGGCCGACGCGCGTATAAAGTTGGTGAAGCTACATCGACCTGCCTAATTGACCTTCACCAGCTGCAGCCTCCATTGCCTGTCAGAAGCTGTGGCACGACAAAGGGACTTTGCGGTCGCCACGGAGACCAATCAGGATGGTGGGACGTCCTGACGAGGAGAAGTTGTCAAATGTCAAAGTCACCCCGTCACCCCCCCTTCAGGGAGGGCAACTCGGCGCCTTGGCAGGCCCGTGGCGGCAAGAAGATAAGTACGGTTCCAGAGATATCGGGCAGCGAGGCGTACATGCGTACAAGGCTTGGGGGCGACATAGACGAGGGTAGTTGACTGTTGGGGTGTATTTTGCAAAGATAGGTTGAAGCGCTACATATCAAAGAGGAAGTTGGTAAGCCCGAGCCCGGACACGACTGGCAATCACTTCCCAACTTGGGACATCCCTCAGCCCCTCGGCTGAGACGCTGTATATCTAGAATCTCAGATGGAACCGTCAGGCTTTCTGAGGCTTCGATAACATTATTCGGTTATCGCCCGACTTTCCAAGTTCCAAGGATCCAAGAAAAGACGGCGCGGACTACGCGGACCTGTTCCATGGTTCCTAGCGAAAGCTGACTGGTAACACGGGTATTCAGCGAATTGGCCAAGTTCTGCTATATTTTTCTCCAAATTAGTCTGGGTAGAAGAGAGCCGATTAACGGCAATTTGGAACGAGAGAACCCCGACAGGAGTCGCCGGAGCACGATTATGGTCTTATGGCCAATCGCTTGGGTATCTTACCATACCAGGCGGTAGGTACTGCCAGCTGCCCCTTATGAACTGTTGAATCCACTCACAGAATCATGGGAGGAGTTGGAGGAACTGTAGCCTGTAGCCTGTAGAGGGCTTATGCTCGAGTCGTGGTTGGCCATCCACTACAGCGCCAAAGCCGCGGATAGAGAGATGCCTCCGCCGTATGGAACGCTGACATGATGGGGTCTACAACAGTACATTCGTCTTCATATGCAAGACAGAGACGTCGCCTAGTGCACTACTCTGCCTTGTTATCCCAGATACCATGGAAAAGTAGAATAAATGTAATAAGGTAAAGAAGAAGCTTATCAGCTCTGGTTCTCTAACAGATGTTCCTACCCCACGATAAAGCTCTTTCCTCTTGTGGTATGGCGCGGATAATTCCCCTGGATCTTGGCATCCCTTGGCAACACCCTACGCATCGGCAGTGCTTCGCCAGTGCCGGTAACAGGATTACGAGCTTAAAGGTGACTTGCAGTGGCGTCCTCTTGGGCAGTCTTAGCAATGACTCTATCCCGACGTCTGAATTTAATACAAGGAATAAAATCATAATTCCGCTCTTACTAGCTCGCATCCATAATGTACCTAAATTTCCACGATTCAAGAGACAGACCTACGCCGGCGCTTCATCACCGCATGCATCGGAGTCTAGGTAACGACTAGGTTAGGTTAGGTAGGTTAGTCTACCTAACAGAAGTCAGCGAGGCGAGCGAGCGAGCGACTTCTTCACCAGATACTTGAACTTTGGAAAGCGCAACCGCAGTTACGTGTCACGGAAGGTCCAAATTACCCTCGGAAATAAATTAATGCAGGAACTTTGCGGTTTTTCTTTCAGGGTCCTCCCCACTGACTCCATCTATCAGTCCAGCCGAGTTCACAGGAGATACTAAAATGCGCATTCGTTTGGGAATGGAAGCTCGATTAATGTCTCCAAATACGTAGTACCGCTTGTCATATTTGAGAACCCCGTTTCTCCTCCTCTTCCGCGGTCGCCTTTCTCGCGTTACATCTTGAACTCTGCAGCTTGGCGCCCAGCCGAACCGTGGTTTTCCTGCAGCGGTTGCTACGATTCGATAGGAAGGTCTGCACAAAGTAGGTTATAATATCCTAGGTTAGGTTACTTGTATACTGAGCCGTTACTTAGCACAATTCTACTCTATCTGATGCGGTCAATCTGCTTGTTTCTCTTCTCTTCTGTATCACCGCATTACTGACAATTACCACGCATTCGATGTAGGCCTCGGTTTACTCACTATTTACATTGTTCCCTGCCATACGTGTACATACGCGCAAGTAAGCACGAGAGCCATCGGGTCCTGAATAACCAGACCTCTCTCAGCGTCGTATGCATACATGCCCTATTCCCCTCAACTCGACCCCTCTACCCTGTCAAGCAAGACAAGGATATGATATCTGGATACCTCCCTCCCGATCTGGAATAAGACTCGGAATACCGCATGGGCAGCGGGGCAAGGTAATCTAGAATAGTTCAAAACTTCCGGTACTAGGATCGGTGTGGCGTCCGGATCCGGCCTTTTATCGCAGGGCGCGCGCTAGACTCTGACTGTGGCAATGAATCATCTAGCCACCTCCTCATGCTCGAGGCTAAAGATACGGGCTTCTCCGGTCTACTTATTTAATATCAGGACTATTAAGAGATTCGATGACAAGCAGACTAGGATTCGACGGAGACATATGACATTATCCGCCTATCCGAGTCATCTACGCGAACCATCATGGTCAGGGGCATAAAGGAGTGCCGGCACAGATTACGTGTGGATTCGTCTATACCCTTGGGCGACACCGAGCGGTTCGGTGCTACCAACCACGTCAGCCAGCCAGCCAGCCAGCAAGCCACCTTCGCATTTTTATCTATTCATCCCGAGGTTCGGATTAACCCCCGCGTCTTCTCTCTTGGGTGTATACTATACATTAGGTCCAGACAAGCTCAGCCGCGCGCGTACAAGGTATCAAGACTAATCGTTAAACGTAACCTACCTCGACCCTAGTACGTAGGGCCCCAGTTCCCCGCGTGAGTCGATACTACCTTACCTTATTCACCCCCCTTACTGCTTGACCCCCAAGTTCTGATAATCGGCTTTGAATTACTTGATTAAGCAAATAAGATCCTCCTATCATCAAGTAATTTACTTGTCACTTCATTACTCAATCTTCTTTGTTCACATACACGTCTAGAATAGAACCACGCGCCACGAACGGAACAAAATGGAAACCCGAATAACTCATCATTTTTAATTCTCACCTTTTCAAGATTCATAAGCATCATGTATTGTGCTCCATCATCTTCTGCCAGTTCTTTTTAATCTAAAGCTACTTTTTTCGGACTTACTGCAGCTTGGCACCAGCGGCCCCACGACGGCGTCGGCGCCGGCAAGTCCCATTTCCAGGTCTCCGATGCCCCGGCAGAACAGTTCCCGTTGCTGAAGGATACGCTATACTACTCGTAGAGGTAGGTGTAGGCGTAGGAGTGACCACCGAAATCGAAGTCGAAGTCGAAGGCAAAATTGGGACAACAGGCGCATCAAGGGGCCCAAACGCCACCTCGTTAGTTCCGTCACCGAACGACTTTGGGCCGGCAAGTATATAAGGAAATTGCTTGACTGCGTCCGGGTGCGAGTTGAAGTTTACAGCCGGGTCACTAGCCTTGACATAACCCGGAATGCTCACCCTCTCCGTCTCCTTCTCAATCTTGAAGTCTTTAGAACCGCCCTGCACAGATATCTGCGCGCAACTGGTATAAAATTGCGCAGGTCCAGCAGCAAGGTTATGCAGCGCAATAATCTCGGGACGAACGAAATAAATCCCACTCTCCAACGACTCGGGTATCACCACGGACACAATTCCATCATTCGCAATCAACTTCTGCGTCGCCCACATAGTGCCATCATACCCATAATCCCACAGCTTGAACCATCCCGGACCCGTGGGATCCTCTGTCGAATCCTGTACTCGTTTCGCGTAAATAGCCATAGGACCCAAATGGCTCGGATCGATAGTCCCTGCAGGCGTACCGCTTGCCCAAAGCCGAAACTCAAACGATAGTTTCGCGCCCGCTTTGATATCGCATGTATCTGGCGCGGGTGTCTGACCCGCTATACCACAGGCTAGTTCGGGACTATCGAGGTTTGTTATAGGACTTGTGGCGTTGTCGAGGGTAAATGACGTTCGGAGGCATTTTCCGTCGGCGAGGCGGGTGCCATCTATGAAAAGGGTTGAGTACACCCCATGGGCTTGCGCTGCTGAGATGAGGCTGATAAAGGGGAGGAACTTCATTTTTTGTCTTTTACCACAGATGTTATATCAAAATAAGGTGAGGTAAGTCAAGGTAAAGTGAAATAAAATGGAGTAATCCTGTGTGTCGTGAGTTGTGGGAAAGTGTAGCTATGTCGAGATTTGATGAAGTGAGTGCGGACTACCTCTGCACTTTTCACCGACTTATATACACGAGAACCCTTTTGCTTCTGACCATTCGACAGACAAAGGAAGTCATGCGCAAGAATGGTGTTGTATTGACTCGAACAATCATACACGTTACAATGTGCAACCGATTTCTAGTGCTTTGTTGCGGTCGGTGAATCAAAGGGGTCTTCGAACCTGACAGTAACAATACTATTGAAACGTCACATATAGACAGGGTACATACAGGGCTTGAACAGAATCATTCATCTCGTTTTGTCTTCGGGATGAATCTTTTTCATTGCGTCTCTCGGAAAGACGATATGAGCTAGTGTTACCCCTGATTTTGGCCATCTCTTTACTCACATCTGCCGTTTCTGCGTTCACTAAAATTGACGGCTTGATGGGACAGGCACAGTATAGTAAAGTAAACTCGCTCATACTTCGAGGTTAGAATAGTTAAGTATCTTTCATTATGCCGTCGACTTGTGCGGTCTTTACAAATCTCAAGCTGAAAAAATGTCGGCTTATTGAGATACGACCGGTCTAAAAGTTTAACAATGTGCAAACCTTCCGTCTTCTCTAACGAGAGAAATATACGCATCCATCACCGAGAATCATGAACAGGGTCACTCAAATCAGGTAGAGGGAAAGAATTATAGAAGACAATGCTTGCGCTGTGAGGCGCGTCCCTTCTTATTAGATCGTAACTAAAGGGAGGACACTAGAGGCAAATAATCGACTATGGAAAATCGCCTTTTCTTCCCACGCACTTCCTTCACATCCCGGCATTCCCTTTCCTACTTTCATACAAATCTCATAAAATCATCGTATTAACCGGTTTAATGAACGCATATCGTTTCCCCTTCGCAAATGTGCAATGTGCTTTCTTCAAGTTGAAAGTTCCCGTAGATCGGGGATAAAGATCTCCATGAGTGGTTCGTTTCGTGCCATGGCACCGATGGAAGCCACACGTCGAGTAAGATCTGTCGAGCATCTCCATTTCGAATTGGCAATCTTGTTTTCCCCGGTATCGGTTGTTTAAGACCAGTACGACATGCCTCTTCACATGGTCTCATCCCCGTTCCCTCCCGGCCACGAGGTGGAATAACCTCTGCTAGTTTTCGCTTACTTACTGGTCCGCTCGCAGACCCAATGCGGCGATAAGCCGCTTTCTCTTCTCGACTGGGCTTTCTGGGTTCCGTAGGTTGTATGAAGCAACAAATGAGAAGCGCTCAGACAGGCTAGTACCGAGAGAAACTTGGTCCTGGTCCCCAAACTCAAAGAAACTGCCATCGGGGTCTTTGTTTTCGTCGGGAAGGGCTACAAGCATATCTAGTGCAGCTGATGAGCCTTCCCCTCCGGCCTTCTTAGCGAGAAGGTAGAGATTCGGCTAGGAACAATTAGTTTATGCTCTGCGTACACGAGAGATAGTAGTGGTACTGACGTAGTTTTCGGACCATTTGCTATCATTACCTAGGTTATATAGGTGGTAATAGTCCGCGTAATACCCCATAGGATTGCCTTCCTTGGTGTATGCCAAAACTCTTTCACAGAGCCAACTTTTGTCACCAAATAGGTATGATTCTTGGAGTTTGAGAAAGCGCTGAAGTTGAGGATCGTAATGGTAGTACGAGTCGTTGGCGTCACAAACGTCAAACCTCTCCCTATGTCTACACGTCCCTTTTTGGACCTTTGCAATATCAGCGGCAAATTTCCTGTACTCTGACCATAGCTCCCAGGAAATGCCAGTCGCCTCTATCTTGGCTTTCTGTTGCCGCTCGATGGTCTTGATCTCTTCTTCAAACACCTTCTGGCGTTTTCTGTGAGAGTTTAATTCACAATTGATGGTTTTTCGCTTGTCAAGTAGCTTTTCTATCTGTGAATTGCACTCCTGATATGCATTTGAGGCTGCATCCGCTTGCTTGAGGTCTGGGCTCAGCTGGAGGCTTAAGAAAGTCTTGTCAGCGGTAGGTTGGCTTCCTTCCTCTGGTTTGATAGAGGCTGGTACCCTTTCATCGCTCAAATCACTTTCCGAGTCTGAATCAAAACCGTTCCGCCAATAAACTAGGGAGTTCGAGATCCCGGTCATGGCCGATTCCGATGCCAATTCACAACGCTGAAGTCGCAGGTGTGCTGCGGGAGTAAAAGGGCTCTTATGGTTTCGTCGTTCGATGATATTACAGTCGCCGCAGATCTAGTTTGTGTCTAGGACATGAATAGTGTAAGGAAATGTGTAGCTAATTGTGATACAACTATAAATGAACGAAGTTCAGAATAACGTATACTTGCTCTTCGTTGAAGCCTTGCTAAGATGGGTAGATGAGGGGGAAGGTACCTAGTTTTCTGAGGTCCGTGATAGGCGTGCCGGTAACGGGAAGTATTCAAAGCTGGTAGTATCTCAGCAGAGCAGATGAGTATGTGCCTGTCAAATGTTAGGTACGACGAGAATATTGTAGATGGTTATGTTAAGTACTGCCAGGGTACCCGTAACAATGAAAGTGGTCGAGTACTGTCTTGAAGGAATTTGCGAGTGATATGAGATTTCACCCTTCTGGTAGGAATGTAGGTAGGTACCTTGCCAGCTAAAGACGTACATGTACCGTAGGCAGGTCCCGTGAAGTTGCCCGCAGTGCTGATGTACAGACTTGGGATGGGCAGTTGAGTATGTGCCCAAGATGATGTGTTATGTGTGCATATGGGTGAGGGAAGCTATTGGTATGTACTTACAGAGGTGATGGAAGTACCTAAGACGGGAATGAGAGGATGTACCTAAAGGCGTGCAGCTTGAATGGTACGGCAAGTAGGTTCGTGTCTTGGTAAGACGGGAACTCTTGAGGTGAAGGACCTTGGCTGTGGTTCACGTACCTAGGGAAAGTGCGTACGAGTAGGTCAGATTGGGACATAGGTGGAAGGAGGCAGAGAGGGCGTCCAGTGTATGTTTGAACTCAAATAACATGTGAAAGATTCATTAAAGATTAATGTAAGTTTGTAAGTTAGAAATAGGGTGCCGTATGCTACGTTTCTTCATTAAGATATATATATCCCATCACAATCGTCTGTCTCACTTAGAGCAGTAGGGCAAATGCCCAGTTCGGATTCGCGTCGTGAGACTTTTTCAAGTCGCTCTTCAACCAACATCGATGCTCTGGTCCCTTATCGCCTTTGATGAACCCCCAACCACAACCCACGCAGCCTGGTGTGCCGGCGCAGTTATCGATGCAATCCGTCACATTGACTGTAGGTATATTCGTAATGTCAATCGCACCGTCTCCCTCGCCATAATCGACGCCGCAAAGACGTAAGAATCTCTTCGTCGAGCCGGGAACCCTATATGTGGTCCCGTTTACCGCCGGACAGCCCGTGTCAACTTCAGCCGTGGGCGCTGGCATGTGTGTGGATGTGGATGCGGCGCTCGAAGTTGCTGTTGTCGTTCTAGTATGCGAAGATGTAGTACTAATGATGCTCGAACTATACCGGGATGGGTAAGCAAAGAGGCACATAGGTGTCTAATGAAGTCTTCTTATGGATTTTGGCATTGGGGACTTAGACTTACGTAACCCCATCGGAGTTTTGGGCGTTTTTCGAACCACTGCTGCCCCGGCCCTGACTTGTCCCAACTCCCACACCCACCCCAATTACCACAATCAGGACAAGTATGATGGTTGTTAACAAGGTCCAGAACCATTGACTCGGTAACCCTAATATTCGTCGGCCGCTCGTACTCGTCGGTTCGCTATCCGGCGTATTAGACCATGCCCTATCCCCCGGTCGGGGCTGTTCGAGAGATCGTTGCGGCGGCGTCGCGTCTCCGAGCCATGATGAGGGGTCATTGTTCTTGTTGGCGGCCCCGAAATATGCGCGAGCGGCTTCCTTGTATCGGTTGTACTCTTGCTGGGAAAAGAAGTCGTATCCGCGGAATTCGACTTTTTCTGACGGCTCCTCCCCGGCCGGCCCGGGCGTAGGTGATTGTTGTTGTCGCGGGTGGCCAGGCACGACGTTAGCGGACTCTTCCGTCGCCATGCCTATCCGTGAGTTCAAGATTGAGTTGCTGCTACCTCATGGCGAGTGGTTTGGTTGCGATGCGAAAGAATGGAAACCAAAAGATTCCACGGGCGCGGAAAGGTGAAGATGGAGCAGAGGACAGTCACATTCACAATCGCATTGACTAATTCTAGAGATGCGGAATTGTGACACAAGACAATAGATAGATGGATGATATTTCTGGTGTTTTGACGGATTCGAAGGGAGTCTGCTTGCTCTCTCCTTTGCCAATTGCTTCCTCTACTACCTACCATCTCCTCGTACCATAGCAACGGTTCTAACCTTAGCCCATTCTTACCTCATCACATTGTGCGCCACGGGCACGCGTTAGGTGTGATTTTGTAGGGGACCCCAGTCAATTGTACTGCCTTAATCTCGCGAAGAGGCTCGAAAAAGCATGGCGAGCATCCTTCGTGGGGTCAGCTACACGTGGTTAGGCTCTTTTTATGCTAGTCACCCCCTTGCATGCTTTTACCCAAGATGGTTTATCGCGTAGATCTTTCTTGCGTCCTGACTTTGTGCTGAAAAGACTCGATTAGTTTCACCTTGGCCGTGCTTGGCATCTGCGTCACGGGTAGTCGGTGCGCTATTGTAGAAAATAATTGGACTCCGATCTTGATGACTAACAAATGTTGGTGTACTCAAAAGTAAATTATCACCATGAGTGTCGATACCGCGCCGTAGTCGAAAGTACTAAAAATAAAATAAAACGCAAAACATCCCATGAGGATTTGCTTACTGCGCAGAACACAGTTCCATTGTGTCTATCAGCACGTAGGACTTGTAACATGCGCCTCTTTACAGTTGCAAATGGACCCCCAAGTATCACAGGCGAGTTTAAATAATGCGCGATGATTTTGAACTACCACATCGTTACATATTTCCGCCTTGAGGGATCACTGATTAGGAGTTATAAATCGAATAATGGCCACGATTGCGACCTCATTCAATGCGAAGACCAAACTGCTAAGAATGTCCCTAACCTTAGGAACTGGCGTAATTGATATGACGGGTATCTCTTACAAGTAATTCCACATCACCCCTACATGAACATCAAGACTAATAAAAATGTATGTTAAAATGATGCGTCGCCAAAAAGGGGAGAGCACGCAGATCGCGATGCGATATTGCCTTTTCCCGTATTATTTATCCAATTCGCTGCTACCTACCTCTTGATAATAGCCATGAAAGGAGGTGTGGTTCGAGTCTGGGTTCATCAAGTGCCGTTTAACCCCCCCCTTCCCATCAACATATTTTCATCTGGCTATTCTCACCGGAATAACACAGCTCCTCAACATCCTTAATCCACGACTCCAAAACTGAAAAGTAAAGAGACAATATAAAGGATGATCTGCCCCCCAAGCAGACAGACAGACATGGCTCTACCTACTCGACAAAAATACATAAGCTAACCATCAACAAACCCAGAATCTACCAGTAAAAAAATATCCAAAATGCGCCTCCTAACCCTAACCCCCCTCCTCGCGCTCAGCAAAATAACAACAGCCCAATGCACGCGTGACTCCCTAACCCTCATAACCCAGTCCCTCCTAACCGCGCAAACAACCGGCTCCCCATCCCTCCTCGGTCCTCTCTCCGAAATAACCTATCTCGAACAATTCCTCCCGGCCAACATCTCAACCTCCATCCTCTCCACCCCTATCCCATTAGCTTTCAACCGCAGCTTACTCGACACCACTTCCTGCGCAACATACACCGAGATGATATCCGTCACCACCACCACCACCCTTAACAATTCCCACCCCTACGTAATCGGCACACAGATATACGTCAACCCGTCCACCAACACCATCACAAACATCAGCTCGTTAGTCACCGACCAGGGGGATTGGTTATTCAACGCCACGGGGACGTTGTATTGGGCTTCGAGGGAACGGTGGGACGTGATTCCCGAGTCGGGACGTGATTCGAGAGAGACGATTAAAGCGGCTGCGGATGCGTATGCCGATGTCTTTGATGATAAGTCTGTCGAGGTCCCCTGGGGTCGGCCTTGTGCGAGGTTGGAAGGGGGGATGTATACTGGGACCGGGGAGGAGAGTGATAGGTGTGATGTCGGGATTCCTAGTGGTAAGCACAGTCACAACACCTCAACAGTTGTAAAAAAAAAAAAGTTTCTTTTGGCTTACGTGAAAAAAATAAAAAACATATATAGGCGTGAAGCTGTCGAATCGTCGCTATGTCATCGATGAGACGCTGGGAGCGGTGGATGTTTTTATCGATTTTGCTTCGATTCCTGATAGTCATGAGTTTCGCGTCGAGAAGGGAAAGCTTCGCTATGTACACACCATCACCGTCATGGGAGGATGAGGCATGTTTGGTCAGGGTTAAATGCTGACTTATTTGTGTATACCTAACCCCCCTATTCGCAGGATACTAGGTTGAGCCGTTTCGCCTGGTTTGATTATATTCATATTGCGCCATGTGTGTTGTGATGCCCCTTGTTTTATGTTTTAGACCATATCGGTCTCAGTCATGCAGAAACAGTCAGATGAGAGAGACAATGCCATCCATATTCCAGACAATTATTTCATTCAGCAGGTACATATGGGCTATCTATGGTTGGTCGAAAATACTCGGCCAAGCAGTTCCTGCCCATGTTATTACCCGCTGACTACCCAGGTATTTGCTCGCTCAAATGATCCCGTAGAATATTCGTAGCAGAAAGCAAATAGAACCTCGAACATCCGAACAAGGTCTCATGCGCTTCATCCTTGCAAGCAAACTCATAAAAGGCACAATGCGTAACGCTGTTGGCTTCCACCACACGAGAAGGAGGTCTCAAGTTCCTAGACCTCGAAGCCAATGAATTCTCCCAAAGTTGCATATGCCTCGTGCGCCGTTCATGCAATCGGTCGGCCTAATGACGGATCCGAATTGAAATTAATCACCCAACACTCTTCAAACTTCTTGACCTTCTTCCTCCTCGGGAAACCTGAGCCCGCCTTCTATCTCCATCGCGCCTCGGACCCATTCGTGTTCGCTAACCTGCTTCAGCGGCCAGCGGCTTCTGGCACGTTTCAACAAGCCTTCCGTAATCTCCATCGCGCCTTTAAGCCCGCTCTGTTCGAATAGGGCAACGTTGGCGTCGTGGTCGCCGTCGTCTCCAGCGTACTTGATCCAGCTCCACTCGACCCGTGCAATGCGATGACTGGTTCTGCTTCGCATTCTCTGATAATCGTTTGCGCCAGGAGGCGGATCGAACGGGAGTCTCGACTCGAGTAGAGCGTAGAGTAACACACCTAGGGACCAGGCATCGGTAGCCCGGCCATCGTACGGCTGTCCTAGAATCACTTCTGGCGCCGCGTAGTCATCGGAACCGCACCGTGTTTCGAGTTTCTCGTCGTCAGCCACCCGCCGTGAGAGGCCGAGATCTGTGACAGTCACCACAGGGTAAGGATATGTCGTCCAGTCCCGGGTTGTGCTGCTAAGCTCGGATGGGGGGATATTGACGAGAACATCTATTCCAAATTAGCATATTTGCTGACAGACCAGTTCTAATTTCGTTTGCTACTTACTCTCGAGCTTAATATCCCTATGGACGATCCTGCGTTCGTGTAGATATTGGACGGCGCCGACAATCTCTCCGAATATCCTCCTGAGGAGCGGCGGCTTTAGTGCGTCTCCGTGACCGGATGCCACGTCGAACAAGTCACCACCCGGACAGTAGCTCAAAACCAAGAGGGCCCTGGTAGGTTCGATGTTCCAGGCCTTCAAATGCACCAACGAGGGATGATGAACCGATCGCATGATGTCGAGTTCCCGTTTCAAGCTCATCTCGATTCTATCTTCCGAGGCGCCACCTTTAGGGCCATGCTCACAGATCTTGATGGCAACCAGAGACTTCCGATCAAGCTGAGAGCTGGCCATTTGAGCCGCCTCGCCTTCTGAGCTTGTGTGTGTCGTTGTCCTTTGGCTAACGTCTCCAGAGTCAAGTTTATTTGTCGCTAGCACCACCCTGCTGAATGTCCCTTCGCCTAGATCTTTGATTCCTCGCCATCTCCTCAATTTCTCGTCGGTCCGGCCACGCGCCTCAAAATACTCGTACTCCGGCTTTTTGGTACCAAGTGTATCGTTGGTTTGGGATGACTCGCTAGGTGGCGGTGTCGGGGGCTTCGTGGCAGATACGATTCCACGTGATTCTGATAAATTTGGTTCTCTTCGCAAACAGGCGGCATCATCTCGACTTATTTCATCGCCCTTCCCTGTGGAGACGGTGTTTTGTCTTTTCGGGATACCCTTGGGGTCTGGCACATATTCACTGATGCTCCTATTTCGGGTATGCTCGACCTTGCCACTACTATGCTCTGCGGCGTGTCCAACCTGAAGGCCAGCATAAACCTTTCTTCTACCCTGGTACTCGAGAGCTGCGGCCACAGACTCTCCGCTTGTTGTTATCAGAACGGAGTCGGGCATTATGGTTGGCATGGTTCGCTCTTTCGAAGGGGCACGCGCGCTAAATCGCCTCCAAGGACCAGGAGAGTCGCTTGATAGTAACGGCGAGGGAAGCGGTGTCACGTCTCCCATGGCAGATATAACAGGGCTTGGATAAGTTGAGCTTCCAGTCGAGCCCATCCCCTTGGAGAAGTGCTGCTTCCAGCTCGGGGTGCGCGCCACAGGTTGTAGATTAGAGGCCGATGTCTTTCGCTGGACTGCTAAGCCTGGTCCTGTCGTAGAAAGACGACCGGTCCGGCTTCTGGGGCTGCCGCGATGTTTTGGGGATGCAGGGAAGATATCAGTAGTAAGAGACAGTCTGTCTTTGGTATTTTCGACTGTAGGGGAGGAGTCGTGTATTAGGTCGGCGTTATTGATGGGGAAATGTTCATTTGTGGACGGGGGCGGGGCTATTGTACGGCTTTCGAATTGAATATGGCCGTTTGACAATGGCGGACTCGTTATTGTGTCGTTGTCATAGGAGACTATTGAGGGCTCGGTGATGTGTGAATCCATTGCCCGGTTCGATTCGTAGTTGTGATGGTTGAGTTTTTCCATAGGGGCGAACCTTTGCGAGTCAGACTGCTGGGAGTTTTGGATAGCATTGGATGTCGGTCCACCGTCGTGATCGGTCATAGAGTCCACTGGTAGCGCATCAGGTGGACTGTTTGTCATTGTTGGAGCGGAAGCGAGATTTCGTCGGACGGGAGCACACGGATTGCACACGCCAGGAAACACCAAGGCAATTATCGAAGACACCGGGGGTGTTACAGTTTCAGTCTGTATCAATGGCGATGACTCGATGGATGTCAGATTAGATATTCAGGTCGAGTGGAGGTCGCGCAATACCCAAAACAACGGACGTTCTTCGAGGGAGTGAGAGTCGGCGGTGACTCTTCAAAGTGTCAGTTTTGAAATGGCACAGCCGCCGCCAAGTGAGACTAGGTACCAGCAAAACCAGACTGACAAGACGGACGCGACGAGGGGTCCGGGCCAGGCCGTCAGGCTAACTGAAAAATCCGGTTTATATTCCTATGGATCTTGGCCCAGGCCTACCCAAGATTAGGTAGGGCCAGATCAATAGGTCGAGCTGGGCGTGAGGATAAATGCGACAGGCAATAGGAAATATAAGATATAATAAGAGTGGTGACCGAAGGCGCGGGACGAGCAACCAATGACTCCACCACGGACACAAGGCGGACACACTGGTTGGCTACCAATTTAGTGGCTCCCCTTCGTCCTGGTAAAAGGGTAACTTGCAGTTATTCACAATCGTTGCGAATCCTTCTTCGTCCGCGTTGGCTGGCCTACGGTTTATCTGAGTAAGGACGGTCGTTTAAGTATTTAATCTAGGTAAATGATAGGTAGTCGGTCGGCCTGTCACTCGGTGTTCGGTCAGTAGAGGTAGGTTGTAGGTTTAATGAGCCCTGATGATTCAGCTGGGGAAGTAACCAAGCACAAGTGGGCATGGGTAGGATCAGGATGGATTAATTTGATTCACTCGAACTGTGATGCGTAGCGGTAAATTATGTCAGGTACTTTAGGTCGGTATAGGCCCTGTAGCTTCCGTTGCCCAAACCCTGTCGCGCCTGTTCTGGCGTAGCTAAAGAGCAAGTACCTGGAAGTGGTAGGTAATTCACAACGGTACGGAGGCTGAAACGGTCCACGGACTGGGATCTGTTTCAAATGTGTTGAAGAAAAAGGTAATTACTTTATGCTGGACCCAAAATAAAAAGACAGTAGGAACCGAAATAAGAACTGAAAGTTCGAGACAAGAAGATAAATAATGCATGCTTGCGACGCAAACTCCCCGTGTCCCGTAAGGTTTGGCGGGACCCAAGTAGATCAACAAGCTACCGTAGGACTTCCATAGGGCATGTGATACCATGCATATTGGAGACAAATACCTAAAATGATGCAGGCTTAGACTACACGTACAACATTTTGTAGGCTGCAGATATACGTATACATAGCAATGTCTAATCCAGTACTGCTGAAAGTCATTTTGCTCGAGACGATACATAGGGATACGGATGCGACTTGCCTCGTGGCCGAGACTGTCATTTTCTATTCCTAAAACGCACCAGATTTATTATAGATATTTTGACGAATCACCGAGTGACCAAGAATCCTACACAAGCCTACAAATACGGTTCCAGCCATGATCAAAGCTTAGCAAAATGATTGGTGTGACATGGTCAATTAAACTTGGATGATGCCGACTGGCGTCCACACCGATGGAAGCTTAAAAAGAACATTGCCGTGATCATCGTTGCTTCAGCCAATTACCACCTAACCTAGTCTACAGGGTCCAAATCACTACCGTCCGATAGTTTAAAAGTGACAGCATTTGCGGCTCCAGCAGGACGCAAACCCTTTAGCAATGGGTAAGAGCGTGACAGATATGCTAATATATACAATTCCGGAGAGTTTCCAACAAGGTTCTTCCATGTACATGTACAACCTTTAGGTTCAATCTGCAAAGATCAAATAGTCGGGATTGTTGGCTGGTTTTACCTCTGCAGCCCTCTTTTACTATGCTCGCTGCCAACTGCTCGCCATTTGCCAGGTGCGCCAGGAAGGGTGGTGGGTTGGGACCTTCCTACTCGTAAATAGTATGCCACGGAAGTCACTGCCTGTTAGTAAATTGTAATGCGGTAGACGCACTGATGTCATCCTTGGTCTGACGAATATATCACGTCTGGTCCCTTTCTTTGTCCCATCCGTTACTCTTTGTCCCATCCGTTACTAATCTTGAACCAATAAGTTGGAATGTACGGAGCACGGTCTCTTTCTTCCAGCCTAATTGGGCCATGCTCCAAGTCCACATCCGAAAACGGGCCAACGTATGTACTCAGTCAGTCAGTCGGTACAATAAAGTGTCAGGGATAATGTGCTTGTTCTTATGATACACAGGACCTGGAAAGTCTAGGTTAGGCTTATTGAGTTTACTAGCCTAGATGATATGGGAGAGTCAGTATACGTTCAACATTAAGTAAAATTGTGGCTATGTCACCGTATGTGTGATGAACCGGAACGGTTCCGGGGGTGGTGCATCGACCCTTGACTTTTGCACCGTCACCTGACCACCGGTGACGAGGCTACCATACCATTAGACGCTCGAAAATTTATGCAGCATAGGTGCCCGGATGGGAGGTTTGCGCATACCTTGCCTTGCCTTGCCAGTACGACAGGCGAGGATATTGGAACACACAGGTTCAAGTCCTCCCCAATCCCACCAAGTCTCTAAAGACATATCATCTCAAGACACGCATACTTACTAAGCTAGGACTTGTACTTTTCAGGACAAGCAGGCTGTGTCATTGGCATGTTTTGCTAACATAGGAGACAAGTCGACACTCCTCGTATCCTGGCTGAAGAGATCCGCGTCCATCGTCGCAACCTCAGCCCCTGACTGATCTCCTTTTGGCCTCGATGCAACCATAGCATTTTCATTTCTGGAATGTCATCAATGTCAGATAAAAGCCGGTGTCCGCAACATGCGGGGAAGCGGAGAGTTGCCGCTTCTTGCCACAACCTCGGATGGCTTCGCTTGGTCGTCATGTCGTGCCTTCTGACGGTATTCCTATATGATGGGAAGCCAATGACTTGGCTCTTTATTTCTCCAGATCTTGGTCGTATCCGATGACCTCGTGGCATTTTGTAGTAATTCACATTACGACCATTTATGTTCTTATTGTTAAGAGTATCTGGCTAAATAGCAAGCTCCTCCCCCTTTCCATGAAACTGACGGTCGTAGTGAACCGGATGTGTGGATCCGCTGCATCCATGACAAGAGGAAACAATTAAGCACAATAGGGGTCAATGATCATTGTAGGTAGGCCAGCTAACCTATCCAAATCTCCATGGCAAAAAGATATAGATTTTCTTTTTTTTTCAAAAACTTGTACACCATACATCTTCAAGGTCTTTACACTAGTCAGCATTGGTTTACGTATTCCATCAGTACGTGAACCACGCTGGCATGCAAGGCCAGAAAGCAAAGATGTCCCAGGCGCAAAATCTGGCACCCAATGGGTGTACTAATGGGGTTCGCGATTCCTTGTCCATAAAGGACGAGCCGTTAGATGGCCACCGTCGACTGAAGGTGCGCATAGTCGGCGCAGGTCTCTCTGGCATATATCTCGGAATCAGGATACCACAGCGGCTGCGCAATGTCGACCTAGCGATATATGAGAAGGAAGAGAGCGTTGGTGGCACTTGGTGGGTGAACAAATATCCAGGTATGTAATCACTTAGACCGCTTTTGTGACGGATGAGCACTGGCAGTGTTGCTGCCATCTCTAGCAATACCGGTATCCTTCGTCCATTTCCAGCCAAGAAAGAAAAAAAGAAAAACTCCTAAACAATTATGCGATGGAAGCTCACTTTTGATAGGCGTTGCTTGTGACATCCCAGCTCACTCATACCAATACACCTTCAATCCGAACCCGAATTGGTCTTCCTTCTACGCACCAGGACACGAGATCCACGCCTACCTACAAGAAACGGCGGAAAGGTTTGGCGCCGCAAGATTTGTAAAACTTTCTCACGAGGTCCTATCGTGCAAATGGAATGAAGAGGTTAAAAGATGGTATGTCCCTAGATAGTGCCGAGCATGCCTGGGGCCCGATCAGGGGACGAGGAGGAAGGAATGGCATTAACTTCGAATACAGGGCTCTAGAAATAAAGAAGGTCGACACGGGAGATATCTTCGAGGACGATGCGGATGTGTTGATTGTAGCCCGGGGTGGCCTGAGCAATCCATCTTGGCCACGGACCGATGGTTTACACGATTTTAGGGGAGAACTTATGCACTCGGCAAAGTGGAACGAGAAGTAAGGCCTGATTCCCTTCCCCTTTATGAATAACTTGAGCTTATGGGAAAATAAGATGTGACTTTAGAAACAAGAGAATCGGTATCATAGGGAACGGATCGAGCGCCATCCAAATCGTGCCCAGCTTACAACGGGTAAAGGGGGCAAAGTTGTCCTGCTTTGTCAGGAGTAAAACCTGGATCTTGAATCCTTTGGGAGACGGTGAGAACTTTGCCAGACCGGTGTCAAGATTTCTTAGACTCTGTAACTAACCGGAATGACTTATCAAGCCGTCATGGAAAAGCTCGGGCTAGATCTGAAAAGCTTGGACTGTAAGTCGTTACCATGGATGGGAGAGGCCGTGTTCTAATGACTGGACTTGTAGTCACGCCCAAACAACGCTTGGAATTTGCCGGGGACCCAAAGAAACTTTATGAATTTCGAAAAGCAATCGAGGTGGACGGAAATACCATACACGAGGTCTCCTTGCGGGAATCGGACCTACAACGAGGTGCGGTAGCAGTATTTAGCGAGGCCATGCGACAACGGCTTAGGTCTAGGCCTGAGATTGCCAAATTTCTCATCCCGTCCTTCGGCGTTGGCTGCCGAAGACCGACGCCCGGGCCAGGATATCTTGAGGCACTGGTCCAAGAGAACGTCGACTTTGTTACGGAGAGAATCTCCAGTTTGACCCGAAATAGCGTCAAACTCGAGTCGGGGCGGGAAATTCCGCTCGATGTTGTCGTTTGCGCAACTGGATTCCAAACCTCCGCGGCGCCCCCATTCCCAATCATTGGCCGGGGTGGTCTCACTCTCGCAGAGCGCTTCAAACCGTTCCCCGAGGCATACCTCTCACTAGCCGTGGATTCCTTCCCGAACCACTTCTTAGTCCTCGGTCCGAACTCGGCAATCGGTTCTGGGTCCTTGACCAAGATTCTCGAAAGCGAGGGCGACTATATTGTGAAGTGCATCCGCAAGCTGCAGAAAGAAGACTACGCGACCATGACGGTCAAGCCAGAAAGAGTTCGCGACTGGAGCGAATACTGCCACGAATACTTCAAGAGAACAGTGTACACGGACGAGTGCAATAGCTGGTACAAGAGCGAAGGTGGCACGGGGGATAGGATCATCGGACTCTGGCCCGGCAGCACTCTGCATGCTCTCGAGGCACTGCGCGCTCCTCGTTGGGAGGACTTTGACTTTGAGAGCCGCGACGGGCCTGGTGCGAACATGTTGAGATGGCTGGGTAACGGTTTCAGCGTCACGCATATCAAGACAGAGGGAAATGAGGGCGAGGGACAGGAATACCAGGGCGATCCCGCGTGGTATATCGAGCCCAGATTCGTCGATATTCCAATGGAAGGTCGACCCGAAGAGGATGAAGAATTCAAGATGCGCCCGTTTTCGCATTGATACCGGGAACGGGCCTTTTTGTCAACCACCCTTCAGTGCCCTATATTGCCGGTGGTATCTTCATGGTTTCTCTGTACATTTCTAGGGACCGTCTCCTTCATGATGTAAACTACCTACTTACGAAAGCTGGCAAGGGTTGACAGGAGTGGGTTGTTTCGTAAGCACACTTGCTTATTTGATGTACGTAGACTCAATGGTTTTTAAAAAATAAAATTAAAAAATCACGGGCAATGGGTTTCAGATACGAATATAAGACATTCCTCTCATGGAATGCATCTCTGCCAAGATATGACTGCCTGCCCAAGAAGAGATGCTGACCTCATCTTTCGGTGGCACTTTTGCCAGTCGCAGCTTTTTTAACTGGGGGCCTACGTCGTGAGCGTCAATACGGTCCAGCGCGTACCTACCTCGGAAATTTAACCACCAGGGTCAAAATTACATTCTTCTTGCCTCAACTGCAGTTTGATTGTCCTTGTTCTAGGTTAAACTCATATCGACAAAATCTGTTGGGGATGCTAGTATACTTTTTTACACGTACACGTACTATTTGTTAAATATGGATGAACTTCACGAGATCACGTCCTTTTGCCACCAACGATGAAGAACTTACCCGGTAGGCTAATATGGCATAGTGTGGCTTACGTACAGAAATAGGGGATGGATTCAGATTGTGGGGGGTTTAGCCGCCCAGCTAATGTGGTACAAAACCTGGAAATGATACTCTAGCTTAGGTAGCTTGTATAAACTGGGGGGCGTTAATCAACAGAGATACTTGACGAGAAAGATCTTAAACATACTTATGTAAGATACATGTACAGGTTGAGTGAGTATAGGTCTAGGAAACATATAATATAGAAAGTTGGGGTACTAGCGACAGGCCTTTTTACTTGATGTTCTATTGATAGTATCTGATACTAGGTACGCGCATTGTAACATTACCCGTACTCCTCCTAGCCAGTCGTGGGGAAATTATGAACCACGCTACTGGGCACCGCCCCCCTGAAATTCAAGCTTCTAGACTAGATTTTCTCAGCCCGGACAACCAACATTCGTACTCGTAGCCCCTGATCACCAGGGTCTGGATCTGCCAAGCATACTCGTAGGCGTCATCCATAATAAGGGGGGAGGGGGGGAGACAAATGGAGAAAGACCCCTAAAATCTGAGACTGGGTTAGATAGAATACCTACCTACTTGTTTTGTTTCAGCTTTGTCCTTTTATCTCATTCTTTATTACCTGTAAGGGTGTCCAAGTATCTAACCTTGGATACCATTTCATTTTTCTAAATCTTTACATCTTCATTTCTTTACCTAGGAACAAATCAATCCGACATACTCACAGTTAAATCGGAAGATAAAGAAACCTACCACCTACCTACCTACCTAAAAAATGAAGTCCTTCTATCTCATACCACTCACCCTAGCAAGTCTAGTATTATCAACAACAACCTCTCCACCATCGATATACATCCTCACACCAAGTCCTTCCGCCTTGCGCAGTATATCATCGGCCCTCGATACCCTAGGCTATTATTCTTCTTCCTCATCGTCTTCATCCTCGGACAATTCATATACCGTCCTGACGACAAATAACATGAAGAATATATCGCGAGAGAATCCCGAAGCAAGGTTCATATTACCTCAGAGCGATAAAGACGATTATCCGGAAGAATTCTTTTCAGATATGGGTCATCATCAGCTTCTTGTTCTAGATGTCGGGTCGGATGCTAGGGCTCATACTTGGGTGACGCTGTGTGAGTTTTTGGGGTTGGGGTATAGTGTTGTTGAGAGGTTGAAGTTGTGGAGGTTTCCACAGTGAGGAAGGGGAGAGGGGCAGGAAGAATGAAAGAAAAGAAAAAATGTGGTTGGTCCGGGAGGATAATACGCCTGGGTATAAAATTCCAACTCGGCTGATGGTAGGCAAGAGAGTCTCGTCTTTGCTCAAGGACAAACAAAAGAACGCATGGGAATAACCGCGCCATTCGACCTTGTCGAAAGATCAAAAGTCAGGAGAGAAACTATGGGCGGCTTGCCCACTACAACGGCAGGTGGAGTCACTCGGACCAGGAAGTGAAGACTGAGTTTTAGTACGGTACGGCGCCTACCGAGGATGCCGCGACTCATCACCCCGGAGTACGGAAATATCCGGCCTTCTCATCGGCAGTTACTTTTATCGTCAACAGACATACCAAAGCGACTAGGAAAGCGGCGTTCAGGGCCGCCAAGCTGTCTAATGCCCACGGCTTGATTTGCTGGCGCCTGATGGGCAGATATTGGTGGTCTGTTCCAAGCGAAAATATCTCGACGCCAAATATCAAACAATCCATGCATCTTGAAAGATTGTAAAATAGCGACATCACGCTTGACATATACACGGAAAGGCGCATACCAGGTTATAGATTCCCTTTTTTATTTATGGCATAGATAGAGATAGGTTAGGTAGGTGCCTACCCAGAGGCGCAGGCTTCTAATACAGCAGTTGGAAATGGCATGTTTTCCGTTAAGAGAAAGACTTCTTTGGTTACCTGCTTTATCGTTGATGATTACTAGCATCCTAACTTAGACTTGTTTGATAAGAGATGGGTCAAAGAGAAAGAAGCCTTGTATAGGAGTGGGACTGCAGTCAAAGGTTGTTGCTATAAGTGTCAACCTGGGAGGCATGAACAATTACATGTACGTCTTATATTAAGTTGTCAACCAATTCTTTGCCAGTTAATAGGTTTAGACGTAGTCTCATGCCCAAGCATACTTCAACACAACGCCTATTACTCCGACCTGTGAAGAAACCTGCATAGTTATGTATGTATGTACTTAACCTAACCCAGGGTAAATAACGACATCATTCCAAGTGAACGCAAAGGTGAATGTTTGTATGTAGGATACTTTAATCACATATAGGTTAACCAGGTACGCGTACTTCACATATACCAAATCCCAATGTAATAACCAGCAAAAAGTGTCAAGTCCAAGTACGCGTACACATACCTACCCATAAGCAAGGGGGCGTGAAGTAAGCAACTTGTAAAGCCCAGGTGCGCATATACAAGGCAGGTACACATAAGATATAAGCGGATCACGTACATCACCGTCGCCTGTCGACAGTCGACAGACTAGGGGGGGAAAGGGAAAGATGTAGGTGGTGCACCGCAGACCTCTCTCTTTATTTAGAATATAACACCCCGGTAAAAAGTAAACATAATCATGCGCATACCCTCACCTTCACCAACCTCACATCCGCATCATCACCCATCCCGGACCCCAATATCCATCAATCCATCAATCCATCAATCCATCAATCCAATTCCTTGCGTGATAGTAAACAAAAACACCCCATTTCCCATTCCTGAAATCATTCATCATGGGCCAAATGCTCTCTCGTCCGTCCTTTGCCAGAGAGCCCAACTGGCGTCAGCGTCTTGTGGATTCAGACATACATATTTGGTTCAATCTTACACACGGTGCCTTTGTGTATGTTGACGAGGGAACAATGCAGGTTATTACCTGTGATCTGACCCCTCCTGAC
Source organism: Poronia punctata (assembly GCA_022579005.1). NCBI lineage: Eukaryota > Fungi > Ascomycota > Sordariomycetes > Xylariales > Xylariaceae > Poronia > Poronia punctata. Next base: position 37,387 of record MU401472.1, read on the forward strand.
GAGGAGGATGAGGGTATGTTGTACAAGCCGACGGTTTTTTATTTCCCGTAAAGAGAATCAAACTAACCAACCTCCTCAACCCCCGTGAAATAGACTCCGAATCGTTGCCGGAAGAGGACCATCGCCTCTTCATCGACGAGGTTAGAGTTATGCTTAGGGAGATCCGTATCCGTTTGGAGATGGAGATCTCGGATGATTCCTCGGATCATGATGAAGATGACGACGATGAGGAAGACGGAGACGATGATGATGACGGTGAGGACGGCGAGGACGCCGAAGAGGGCGGTGACGGTGATGAAGAGGGCGACGGTGAGGCCGGCCCTGGAGAAGACGCCGACAATGATGAAGACTCCGGAGATGCTGGCGAGGAAGATGACCACCACGAGCAGGATGACGACCCTGGCGATTCTGACCGCAACAATGGCGAGCCTGATATGGAAACTATCTGGGGATCTGCTACTGGCGAACATCGTGACGAACATGAAGATCACGACGTCGAAGAGGCTGCAGGAAGTACCGTCGCTCACGAGATGAAAATTAAAGGCAAGGGAAAGTCCCCTGCAATCGACAACGAATCGGGTAACGAGTATAAAAAAACCGAGTCTGATGATGAAGACCATTCGGATGACGAGGACGACATTCATGTTGGTATGAAGACTGGAAACGTCAACGACATTGCTGGCCCGAGTGGTAGCAATGCCCCCGTCGCCATGACCAATACCGACAACCAGACCGCGGGACCACGACGCAAGTATCGAAAGCGTAAGCCAAGAGTTAAGTGATAAACACCACCAGGAAAACCCCAGATCAATAAATCATAGGTTTATTCGGTATCTGCCGCAAAGGCCGACGCATTGATGGCGCCCCAGGTCCTTACTCTCGTAGGAAACAAGTCGATTCCACAAGTAGTCGTCATCCGGGTTTTCGCGCCCGAGATCTTGTATGAAAACAAGTCGATTCGACCGGCACTTGAAGGCTTCTCCTAGCCTTCTCAATTTGTAGGAAACACAAGTCGAAATTCGACACACAGGAACAAGGGATTGAAACGGGAATGGAAGCAAGGCAAAAAAACCAATGTGTACTAAACCAGATTACCCTCTTAAGGGCCTTCGGTATTATTAGTTACATGATCACATAACTCATGATGTCCTATCATCAGGTTTGTGGCCGAGGGACTCCACATCTCGATGCTCGCATCCGAGCCAATACGGATGATGTTTATATCCGAACCAGTTTCAATATCCCTCGTAGATGATGCAGTGCCGTAACTACCGTCCGTCCATACGACGGTACCGAGTGAACGCATGATATCCAGTCTCTCTGCACGTATGCCCTCTGCTTTAAGAGGTTCCCGAGTATGCAGATAGAACGTCTCCAGCTGGTACAGAGCCTCACAGACGCAATCCCGGGATCCTGTCCGCTTCGCTGCCATCACCGAGTCTTTGTAAGCATTTTCGGCCGCGGCCGTGTCCCCTTTTATCCATCGAACGTAGCCGAGCCAGACACAACGGAAAGAGTCATCCCGAGGGGGAAGAGTGGAAACGTCTAGTCGAGATAGAGCGTCTTCCGCTTTGTCTAATTGGCTTTCCTGTAAATCTAACTTGCAGTTTGCTAGTGCATGTTCCAGCTTTAGCATTGCCGTTATAGTAGGGTCCACAATCTGGTCGTCGAGCTTATCGAATTGAAGCTGTAGGCTGCCGGCCTGTATCTTTGGGTCTTTCCGTCTCTCGACGGCATCAAAGTATAAGAGGTACGTCTCCACCGACAACGAGTGGCTGGGGCCAAAATGCCGTTCAAACTCTGACACACACCGGCCGAGGACTGCTTCTATGGCGCCTATCCTGTCCGTGCTTTGTACCTCTAGCAGAGTTTGCCAGAAGCCGGAGAGAGAGTGATCTGGACCATAAAGAGCCTTGGCCAGATCTGAACAGAACTGCAACAGAATGCTTTGAATCTCCTTCCGACCGACAAACTCGAGACGGGCGGCAATACAAAGTATTCTGGCTATCATTTCTGGTGGGGGATTTTTGAAAACTCGGATAAGCAGAGAGAATGGAGCGTCTAATGCATGCCGGACAGCAGTAGGCTCAACTTGCCGACCCACGGAAAGCGCGGCGGTCATACACCTGTCTAGCAAGGATTTAAGAAGCTCCGCGGGACCGCGATACCCTCTAGAGCTCCAGCAGTAGCTTTCAGTCCTAGTCCACATGCCGGAACCAAAGCCATGGGATAGGTAGGTTTGTAAAGATTGCATCAAGTCGCCAAGAACTTCGTCCAATGGTCTTTGTATAACTGGCAAGGCCATGAGTTCCTCTATGTCGATGCTCTTATTTTCTGGCTCGTTTTCAAATCCCTCAGTTTGCTCCGGTGATTTTGGAGTTGCCGTTTTCGGACTCCGAGACGGGGACGGGGACGGGGACGGAGACGGAGGCGGAGACGGGGAGCGACAGCTAACATCTCGGATCGCGTCCAAGTGGGGCTCTTCTCCGGACTCCAGCTTTGCAAAGAGCGAAGGATTCCGGGATATATAGACCTGAAGACTGTCGGCCTCCACTCTCCGGTCTCTTACAAAGAAGACAGATCCCTTACTGTTCTCTGCTTCCCGTTGTCGCTTGAGGCGGAGAATCTGTAAGACTTCGTCGAAGCGCAGATTCTTATAAGCATGCCACGAGGCAAGTTGTCTCTTATACATGGATATACTTTTTTAGTGACAGGTCAGTCGACATTCCAGCTCCGGCAGGGGAATACTTCTTATGCGAAACGAAAGCCTGATTCATACGTTGCAACAAAATCGTGTCGGTCCTCCATATACTGTCTGACCTCTTCTAGCGTCTTGTTCTCTTCCACATAGAGCCGTACGATGACATCTTGATACTTGGGCCAGTCTTCGGCGGTCGCATACCGTTTCGATGACGAAGGTTCTGCAGATTCGGTTTGCATGACTAAGGCTAGGATGGAAGAAGATACCCTGGTTGGATCCCAAGAGAGACAAGACGGTGTTTCACGAGCGATGGAAGCATCTTTCCCAGACTCTTGGACTGATTTGTCGGGTTTCTTTAAAGGTGCAAGGCGGCGGTGCGTCTGCAAAGCTGTGCAACTGTAAGCTAGCCACGGAGAAGGAGGCTATCTACTTTCAGGTTATAGAGTTTGAAGTAGACGTGATACAGAACAGCTAAAGCGGAGACGGACCACGCCCCAGCATCTACCGCCCATGTCTGTGATTGGGCCGGTGGGCAGGGGCCTACCCAATCGGGGAACATGTCAGCTGCGACAACGCTTCTAGCGCGAACATGCGGGCTGAAAACCACGTTTAGGCTCACGTAGGTCGACTTTGAAGCAGCTGAAAGCAGCAGCCGAAATGCAGAAGACTAATATGTCCATTGGCTGCGGCCAAGGTGTGACCACGACAATACTGGATATACGGGGAACGAAAGGCAATATGCTTATTGTCTCCAGGTAGATCTCTCCCGACTATTCAGATTCTACCAGCAAGATGCCGCCGAATCGGACCAGTTTGTTAATCATGACGTTGGATCATCCGTACCCGGAATCGGCTAGAAGAGAAGGCACTTTATTACGACAACATTGGATGTTTTCCCATAAGAACATCCTGCGCCTGTCTTCGTATCTTGTGTGTCTTTCTCTTTCCGCGTATCACGATGCTTTTGTTGTGCCAACACGCTCGGCAGATAACGACATCCCGGCCACCTGACCTGACTGCGAGACATGAAAAATAAAAGGATAGGCAGAGAACTCTCGTTCGAAACTTCAACTACCCACTTAGCAACTTGCCTCCAACACCTCTGCGGCTGAAAACATCGTCACTGAGCGACGTCACTCGTGTCTTATTGCTTAAAAGCGGGGAGTTGCGACGACACTTGAGCTGTGCTGTGCACGTTGTAACCTCCGGCGGCAAACTAATTGTATAATAGTTTGCTTAGCTGTTCAACTTTTGCGCTCAGCGGTGAAGAATCTTCTCGAGAAAATTTTCTTCTTTTGCAAGTTCTTTTCTTTTCTGGTCTGGCCAGTATCGTGCGTCCTAGGTCAGGAGGCGACAATGATGATGTGGTCTTATTGATTTGAAAATAGCGATGGAGAAAAACCGAGGACGATTTGTGGTCAAAGTCGAATGATAGCTGGACGCGCTCCAGCTGTGCGGCACTTCCTAAAAGCTGCGAGGCCCTTGCAAATACGGCTTTGGAGGCGTCATTGGTCGGCTGAATACCGGCCAAGCCCTGACCTAACGAATCTAGTCCACCAACGAGATGCGCCACTACCCGGGTCATCACACACGCCACACTATCGTGCTAAGCCACTATCAGACCGTGTCTCAATTAACGCGTCTAGCTTCCGTAACTGGAAATACCACTTTAAACACAAGGTTCAAGGCGCGTTTCCTCATCCAGACCGCGTCGGACACGATATTGCACCAAATCAACCTCTAAGCGAGTCTGATTCTTCGGACAGAACCTGCCTATACCGCCGAATATCTTCGATTTTCTGCGTTTGTGCGCGTAAAGCACCACCAACCAACGCAATGCTTCGACAAGATTTCAATCGCATCGATCCCAAGCGGCGAAATATCGTCGATCACCGCAAGAAACAGTTTGCCGCCCCGACTTACAAGGAAACCGAGTATCCTTATGCCCTAAACTTCTACGCGACACCGCCAACCGCCGACATCACTCTAGAACAATTTGAGCAATGGGCGATTGACAGATTGAGGAGTGAGTCCGATGTTCGAGCAGTGCGAGGCTGTAGGCTGACAAATCCAAGTACTTGCCGAGCTTGAGGCATGCTCGTTTCGTAACAAAAGCCTCGACGAGACGAAAGCGCACATGCAACCATTGCTCAAAAAATATCTTCTTCTACAGCCCAACTCTACCGGGTCGACGAACCTCTTTGCCGAGCGCCAGAAGGACCACTACAGCCATTTCATCCTACGGCTCGCGTTTGCTTCCACAGAAGATCTACGCCGGAGGTTCAGTCGTGTTGAGACGATGCTGTTTCGTCTACGCCTGGAGGAAGACCTTCCGCGTGAAAGAAACGAGTTCATAAGAAGCATCGATCTCGACTGTGAACAGGTGACCGACGAAGAACTTCAAAGATACCACAATGAGTTGGCGGCCGTAACCTTCAGACCGCGGGGGAGTAAAGAGGAAGAGACTTGGATCAAGGTCGACTGGGAAAGGGTACCAGATCTAGTCGAGTCGAGGCGAGTGTTTGTGAGAGCTAGCAAAGCTTATGTCCCCTCCAGGGAGCAGTCAAGTATGGTGGTGGCCGAGTTTACAAAGCGATTAGACCATGCATTAGAGGTATTTCACTTCACCAGCCTGTGTTTGTTTTTCTGGAGAGAGGCCCACATACTGACCGTGCCCATAGTTGACAGCTCGTGCCCTGCCTCGGTTGGACGAGGACGACCGGTTAACGCCAATACTTGACCATTTATCCAAGAATTTCATCACGCCAGATGCTTCATATGGCGCCACATCATCGTCTGTTCCCGGTGCAGATATCTCGGCCCGGAATGTCGATGCCCTCTCTGCACATTTCCCCTTATGCATGCAGAACCTGCATCGCACCTTGAAACGAGATGCCCATCTCAAACATTATGGCCGTCTGCAGTACATATTATTCCTCAAAGGCATCGGCCTCAACTTGGAAGAGGCTCTGATTTTCTGGCGATCATCGTTTCACAAGTTCACCGATGATGTCTTCAACAAAGATTATAGGTATAACGTGCGACACGCCTACGGTGATGTCGGTGGTGACTCGAATCGTCGTGGTGGCGGTTATTCCCCCTTTTCGTGTCAGAAGATTTTGACAGAACACCCTCCCGGCCCGGGAGAGGCGCACGGATGCCCGTACCGTCATTTCAGCCTCGACAATCTCACGGCGCTACTACAAGGCGTAGGCATCACGGATAGAGCCGTGCTGCAGGGTGTCAAACAAGATAAAGATAGTCAGAAGTTTCATCTGGCTTGTAATCGGTAAGAACTGCTCTCATGTGCCCTCCCTGTAACTCGTGCTAACTCTCCGATTACAGTGTTTTTGAATATGTCCATAAGAACGAGATCAGCAAAGCTAGAGATGAAGGTATCATGACGGCGGCACAGCTCGAGACGATTGTCCATCCAAACGAGTACTTTAAGCGTAGTTATACACTCAGGAATCTGGGCAAGGTGAACGGCGAAGATGTTAAGATGGAAGGATAATGGGTGTTATCGCCCTTTCCATTTTCTCGGCCGACTCGACTAGCTGTGCCAACCCACACGAGCGCTGGAGGTATCTCTGTGTTTTACGTCCAAGTCTGGACGGCGTCATGGTTGGTTTCGGTGTCATCAAAGGGCCGGCAATAGATTCCGGAAATGGAGTCCCGGTCTCGTAGGTTTCAGGCGTTAGGCGGTATACCTCAGGAACGTTGAGATAAACATGATGAAATTGAACTAACGACTCCCATTAATTCGCTATTCCACGCCCCTTTCATCATAGCCTGGCATGTCCCGTTGCGTGAAATCCTGCCCTATTTTCAAAGCGGAGGAAGTCCTGATGTCAAAATCCAAGGAGAGCCCGCCCCGCCATAGTCCCTACAGGTCTATCACCGGCCTCCTTTCCTAACACCCATCTGCCGCCGAGACTCCGGCCCGAGTCAAAGTGTCCGGCCCGTATGTATGATATTCCATTAAGTGCAGTCGGCTTGTTCGTTCTCGCCCAAGACACTAACGCCGGTCATTGTCCGCTTTATTCGCACCGCCAAGATGTCCTCTGACGTGGAATAGGAATAGGCTCCGCAAATGACCTAGGAGGCTGACCGGCTCGAAGCGGATATATCATATTTTGCTAATCATTATTATTATTTTCCTTTTTTAGGGAAGGGGAGAAACATGCGGAATTTCCCAACTCCTCTCGACGTCGCAGTCTTTGATCGGGGCGATCGGGATCGGGATCGGGATTGGGCGCTTATAACTACTGCATAACATACATACATACATACATACATATCTAGGTCTTGTGCTTGTGCAAGCGTCACACTGCATCAGATTTCAAGATAGAGAAAGAAAAATATTCTAGATAGGTTAGAAGAATTTATGTCGGCCGAACGGAGGGAGAAAAACAACAACCCCCCCACCCCTCCATGGGTATTTGTTGTCCCTGGCGACAAACTTCATTTTCCCCCTTTACTAGTTTTGGTTTGGTACTGTTGCATTCATCACGATCGAGAAAAATCGAGAGACGGAGTCGACGCCGGTTGCGATTATTGGTTCGGTTCGTCTCTGCTGGCAACCTGGTTACTCTTTCCAAATTACGTGTAATTACACAATCGTATATTTCACCTAGTCGTTGCACAAGTATCTCTAGGTAGGTAGGTAGTAATTCGGGGTCCTCGAAAATATATTGGCACAACTTTTTTTTTTTTTGGCTTATTTTTTCATTCCTCGTACGCGTATGTTTTTAATCGCCTGATGATTTATGCACGGCTGCGCCCGAGATATGGACATATATGGGAGGTTATCTTTATATGCGCGGCTGGTTTAGTAATACCTACAAAGATAGCAATTCACGCCTCTATTTCTTTTTTCTCCCAACTGGTCAAGAGGGGCGGATGTCTCGGCAAGACCGGGAACCGTTTTGTGTACTTACTTACCTAATTCCGAGCCTCCGATAGCATCCATGTATATGTCGTGCTTTCCAACATGCATTATGCCGCATTGTCGAGCGAGCGCTGCGCTGCGATGCGCTGGCCGGGGGCGATTAATATACGCCCGATAGGGGCGAGGTGAATGTATGGTAGGTTAGGTTGACAATTTGACAATCTGTGGTGGCGGATTTTGACATCTGATTATTCATTCTACCTGGCTCCTGGATACTCTGGCGACCACGTTTTGTTGTAATGCAAATGTTGTGTTTCCCTCCTCAACTTTAGCTATAGGTAAAGTAAGTAAGAAAGAAGTAGGAAGGTAAGGTCCGAGTTAAAAGCATTGGTTCATGCGAACTCAACAAGTGAGTTCCCAAAGCTGACCTTGAATTTACCTACTTGATGGCAAGTAAGCAAGCTAGCCGACTTGAGAAGGAATGAATGAATAAATAAGTAAACAGATCGTGATGCCTCACTGGAAAAAAAAGAAAAGAGATCCCAGATCTGAATCGGCATGAAAATCGAAATCCGAAGCAAAAAAAAATCCTTTATGAAAGCACGGTGTAGGTGTAGGTACCAGGATAAATATTTACACGTAACCTAAAGAGTGTGCAGTGGTTGGTTTAAGCTAACCTAGAGGTACACAGTAGAATTGATCGTCGCTCGCCGGAGTACAAGAAAGGTATAGTCCCGATCTTCGCCCTTTTGTCGTCATGAATCGAAAAATGAGCGTTGGATCGTGAATAACCTCACTTTTCGATCGATCGAGCTTTTCCCCCCTTCTCGTCTCTCCCAAAGAAATCAATAATTCTTTTTAGGGAAGGGTTATAATTATTTATTTTATTTTTGTACAATTCCTTCTGTACCTGTACTTTGAGTAAATCTTTAGACATTTTCGTCATAGCTTCTCTTTGAACCCTTAATAGTTCTCCTCCCAACCCGCCCATTCCACCTACCTTACCCACTCGAGTCCTACCTTCCCAGCCTTAAAGGTGGCCATAGCATTACACGTAGATAAATGATTGGATACAGTACTGGTTTACAGAATGTAGGTAAATAGCATGGATGGCGGGTTGTGCGGCTAGGTACCAGATGGACTTACACGTACGTAGAGTGCAAAGAGAACCTAACAGCCTAAGTTAACCTACTCGTAGATAGAATATGAATAACTCGAAGCTACCCTTTTCCGACCCCCCGACATGGAGGTGACAGACAACAAAATGAAAGTTGACGACCCTCAAGGTACCTCAACCCACGGGTCCGACACCTACCGGCTATTATTACTCGTAAAATATACCTCTTACTCATTCTTGCCTTCTTAGATGTTATTCCAAGCCGAGACCCGCGGCCGCTGTACCCTCCATTTAATTTTTGCCTGCTTTTAATTAATATTAACTCATTAACCTTACGTACCTATGAAGGTAGGTAATTAAGGTTATCTGGTAGTCTCTCAAGCTATTTTGGCAAGTCCCACTATCTCCTCAGACTAGGCTCGGCCCATGAACCATTTCAATCAAATCGTTGATCCATGGTTGCTTGCTTTCTATACACGTATGTATGTATGTCTTGCAAAACACTCCTTGAGCGCGGTTAATTTTAATCTTTCAAAGTAGACAGGCACAAGAACGCAACTGTTATTACCTACCTTAACCTACAGAAACAAGGGAAGTGTTGTAATAGGTAGGTAAAAGTATGTATTGCGTTACGGTAATTAGATAGGGTCTAGTCTTGCGGAGGGGCTAGCTACATAGGCAAGACAAGGCAGGGGGGAATGGGGGAAACGCGCACTATGATGTCGTTGTGCAGAGACGTCGGCGTTGTCTCCGTAGTCCTTCCATTCCGACCCTGATCGACCGATGGGGAATTTGTACGTGTAGATTCCAAGTGGTAGGGTACCTACTCGTAGGTAGGCATCTTACTCGTACTCTGCTAACCTACGCAAAACAAAGGCAGATGTAAAACATGTAAAACATGGGGGACCGCCAGCGAAGTCTGGGGGAGGGGGGCGCGATGAAACATGACAGTTCACTTTTTTACTCCTTTCCTTTGGGCTCTCAACGGTACCTACCTACCTAGACTTGCAGTTGGGCAGATGATGTTGGGGTTGTGGTCGGGGGTTGGGCTGGGGTCTACGTAGATATATATATATATATGGTAACGAATAAACAAAACGTAGGGCTAGGGCTGGCCATGTGAGCTTTTTTTGACTACGGTCTTGTGATACCAACGACAAAGTTACGTTACGTATGACCCTCGATACCCTGAATTGACAACTACGGTAGCGGCTCGCTCGCTGAAAAGGTTGGACCCTACGTGTGTCCGAGTACTATCGAAGGGACTTGAGCTTTGCACCTACATGAGCCTATCATATCCTAATACGTCCTGCTCAAATGTACGTAGGTAGGTATTTGGTGTTTATTGCCAGGATTTTACCAAACACCGCAGATGTGATCTACCCTGTCTATCTTGAGCCGGGGGTAGGTAGATGCGCATATACGGCACGGCGGTCTCTGTCAATGGGTATAGGAAGGAGGTTGTCGTGGAGTTGGGTGCATACTTGGCTACATACCTACCTATGTTGGGTTTGCTGACCTACGAGCAGCCCTCGTGCCTGGGATGGATTACAGAAGCAAGGTACCGGTTTTAAAAAACGTGTATCTACCTAGTCACGATACGCGAAAAATACCTACCTAACCTAGCTCCCCACGTAAACCTGCCGAGGCCCCTAAAATCCAGAAAAAATCGTGAAAAGAAGTCGACGATAGTATCTTGCCTACCTAGCTACCGCGGCAACGCAACGCTGCATAGGACACTGCAGGGCCTTAACGTGGCTGAAAGTAGGTACAGTAGGTACGTGCCGCGCCCAAGACCATGCAATGCGTGGTGTAGGATGGATCCATTCCTGGGCGGTCAAACGAGAAATCCAGGGTTCATTCCAAGGCACATGATTACCTACCTTACGCGGGGCAGCAAACTCCATATTACTATGTCACGACGCAGGAATCCTTATTATGGATGGATGCATGTACGTACTGTAATATATGTTGGGTATGACCATGTGCAGGCTGAAACCAATTTTACAGGTTCAAGGTACTAGTCTACATACGGTCATTGGGCAATAGGTTACAGGCATCTCGGGCGCAAAAGCAGTACCGGTATACCTATTTGAGTCCACACAAGGTTGTTGTTGCTTAAGTATTTATCAAAGAAAGTCCCTCTTGGACATCGCAGCAGCCAGCAGAAATCGGCCTGGGTTTTGGTTCCGGGGTTGGGTTTGTTTTCTTTACTATTACCTAGATGGGCATTCTTCTGTCGCTGGTTTGCACGCGCGTAAGATGAGGTCTATGGTACTTAGGCAGGCAGGTACACCTAAATAGCTGAGAGAACGATGCCCTATTTTCACAAAGGTTTCAACTTGGTTGGGGAAAAAAAGAGGTAATTATCAATTTGGGGGGCTTGCGAGCTGCATAATATAGCGTCTCGAATCCATGTTTCCTATTGTTCTCTCGTACGTTTTATCTATCACCCAACCTAGTGTCCGTCTCTGCTAGTCGGTACTAAAACAGAAAAAGAAGATGACAGGAGCGAGGAAATGAAAATACTCAAGTCAGATTTGCAATAATTTTGTGTACTTGGCGCAAGACCATTTTCGCTGACATGATAGTAATACCTACTTCATGCTCTCTACCGATTCCCCTCATCCGTCAGATACGTGTACACAAAAAGGTAGGTAGGACAAATTGCCGACAACAACATACCTATGGAAAAAATGACGGAAGGGGAACGGAGAATGCTGATTCGAGGGACATCTCAAAGGATAAGTATGTTCAATGTAAGATGACGTTTTTGGTGCGAAAAAGACCCGCCCAGAGGTGACCAGGGTACGGTGTTTGACAGGGTATCGCCGCATCCACTTCAATTAGACTTGACTGTTGCGGTTTCGTGCAGTTCGTGTTCGCTCATACCCCAGCCAAGAACCCCGACGAGGTTGTATGCAACACCATTTTAGCAGACCAAAGTAAATTAAGGGACGAACCAAAGAATGAGGAGGTTGATTTTTGGCAGATTGTATTGCTTTCATAATTGAGCCGCGCTTTTTGTCTAGTACGTGCCTAATTACAAATCAACATGACTTGAAGCGAGAACCTTGTCCCACATAGCTCTTCGAGAAATTTCAAAATGGCACGTAGCTTATTTTCTCTCCAACTCCAACCCGACCTCGACCCCCGCCGTTCCTTCGCGTCGGCCTTCTATAAAATACATAAAGAGTGCGTAGTGGGGAACCGTTTGCGGACTAAGCGGTTCCAATGCCGCACCTTACTAGCTAGCTCCACTTGTTCAATATGATGATGTAGGGCTCATGCAGTTTGTGCAACTCTGCTTTGAGTGGTTTGACTTGGGAAACTAGGTCGCGAATGTTGGGTTTCTTCAGCCCGTACCCGCGAGCTTGTTCCGCACCAGTATGATAAATCCGAGTCAAGATCGCGTAAATCGAGACGTGGCCGGATTGGTAGGGTAAATGGGTTGCCGTGTTAACAGTATCTGCGGGCTGTGCGCGCATGTCGTATTGTGAAGCAGACGATAACCATAGTCCAGAACATATATATGTATGTGAAGCCAGGTCGCATGTGTATATATGTAGTTGAACGTAGCTGGCCTGCACCGTATCGTATGTGACGGTGGCATACAAGTACAGGTCATTGTGTCGATCCCAGTGATCCCAGTTTGTCCGCATGGGGTTATGTTGATCTTTGCCGCTAGATAGCCTTATTGTGGCTTGAGGATCGAATCAATCCATCGTCCAGTTCAAATCCACAGGTAGTTGGTGTAAGATCCAAGCGATCGGAGATGGCGGGTAGTATGTGCGTGTTGCTGTTCCCTGCCATGTGCACTCTGTCGCCTATGCTTCTCTGGGCCATGAAGAGCAGATCTCGTTTGCTTATCTGCTGTGATGTACTCCGAAGAAGCGAGTTGTCGGTGTTCCCTTGTGGACCCTTAAAACATAACCCAGTCGTGAGAGCCGAGGCGTACTCCTGTGGGAAACGGTCTAGTGTACCGAATGGCCGTGATCAATCGAGTAAAAGAACACGAGAAAATGATATCGAAATCGTTTGCGTATGTCTGCTTCATTTGTATCCGACTGCTATGGCACACTTTGTGCAATAATAAAGGTTGAATCCTACGCGGATCATGCCGGTCGAGGCGAGGTCGTCTGTCGAGGTTGTTTCAACATGGCGATGGCACCGAAGGCATCGCAGCACTTCCACCGAGGCTACAGGTCGAATATCCATACTGAGGCCGAAAGAAGACGTCGATGAGGCCGAAGATGTAGACGAGGACGAAGACGAAGAAGAGACGCTCGAGTACGGCTGCATGGAAGGACGAGTATAAGAAGACATGGCGACAAGACTAGAGTCGATGCCTCTAGTCTGGTAGGATATATATATGTATCACGTAGGCAGTGATGGTAAGCAAGCCCAGGGATGCCTTGTCTCACAAGTGTGAGGGCAGTTAGTCGGTCAAGGTCGAACTGGTTTCTGGGTAATCAACATTTGTCGTGGTGATCAAACAAAGCAGGCACTCAGTCCGGTGTTTATAGAACGAGGATCTGGGTCCCTTTATGAAAGGCACCCGCGGATGGGGACGCACTGTCTCCCGTGTGTCATGGGTAGAAGCGGATCCCTGTCATAGAGTAAGGTAACTGGGATGCCTTGGTCTTGTACATGTACCACCAAATATTAATTAATAAGAGTAATTGAGTAGTATATACCCAAATAGGTAAGTAATGGTCCAAGTCAGAAGCAGGCAGGCAGGGAGTCGGTGTCGGCACAAGGGAGCCCGGACAGTGGGTGGGATTTCGGTTTGGTGACTCTAGGCGCATTAGGGCCAGGGTATAGCGGTCTTGGTTCTTTGGGAGTATCACCCGCCGTCCTTAGAGCTAGGCGTGCTAGGTATTAGGTTGCTCATTAGGTTTGGGTCTGGGCAATGACCAAGGCATTGAAGTGACGATATCCCTATTCGTACACGTAAGATGCAACACAACTTAGGATGCACTTAGCGACTGTATTGTAGTATCGGGCACAACACAGGACCTCGGGAATCGGTCGCCCACTAGTCTAGAAAACAAGGTAGGCACGGTTGCTTGCGGCTTCAACTTGGATTTCAGTTCCTTCACCTATTAAATTCCTCGGGTGACGAACGTGCCAGACAACAAAATAAATCCAGTTTGGGCGTTGGGCTCCCGGCGGTAGTGTGACCATGTATAAATCTTGATAATTGAAGGCAAAGCTACCTGACTAAGTGGTAGGTACGTAATGTTGCTTGCGCCGGAGGCGCCTATACGTAGACGGCCGCCCTACCATACGGCGCCTTTGGAGTTCCTGGGACCCGTTGCTCGTAGAAGCGGACTGCTCAGTTTATTACTTACTTCTATAACTCCCTTATGCAAATATTCTCGAGTAAACTAATCGCGGGTGAACATGACATTGCCTTTAAAGGTACATTGGTGGATTTGATTCAACATTCAACAAAAGGCCTAAGCGTGCTAAGTTAGGGCAGTTAAGACGGATTTGTCTCGAGTAAGACAGGCCCTTTTCTTTCAACTTTAATAGGAGTGCTTAACTAGACTATCTCGAGCTACGGTTTACGAGTACGTATAAAATAGGTAGTGCTACCTCTCTACACATACACGTATACCTCTGGTATTTACAACTAAGTAGCTCTAATATGGTAGATTGGATAAAGACTGGCCTGGTCTTTGCAGCTGGCAATCAAGATCTTTTACGCAGTTGCCCCCCGTAGCAGTTATCGACCGCAGTACCTAGGTAGGTAACCTATCTCTCAATATGACCTACTTTTTTGGCTTAAAGGACCAATCAAATCTTCCCTTCCTCCCGGAGCATCAGCCGCGGGGAAGGTTCTGGTCTAGAAGGAGGTAGCACATCTCTCCTGCCAAACACATCATACACATTGACTATAAACGGGAAGAATAGGCACATTCGTTGTTCTTTTTAGACTGGGACCCCACAGGTTACGTCTAATACTTAAAACAACATTGATGTCTTGGAGGACGTTGAACAAGGAGGCGAAAGTTACGAATGCCGTGCATGGGCTTTGCACAATCCCATCTTTTGAGCGCAACCTTTACCATGCTGAGAAATAGCCAAAAGCAACACTGTGCGCACAATCTACCTTGTACATGCTTGCAATAGGCATAGCGCCCTAGTAGCGTGGACAGTGTGTCGTCGATCCCTTTACAGAACCCGATTCTCATCAAAACTTCAATATGGTGCTCGCACTGATGGCGTACTTGTATACACCTACGACTAGGGGAGACATGCACGTGTATTTTGAGCAGCAACGCTGCCAGAGGGAGGGGAAGTCCATTTCTCGGCAGTTTGGACAATGAGATACAAACACTATGCAGACTACCTAACAAATCTATCTATTACCCAACGCACTGGGAATCCGATCAAATGTCCCTTATCAATAGGCTGGAAGTAAGCTTACGAACAAATTCAAACTGGGGTCTACTAACTTGCCTAGGTTACCTACTGTAGGAGCATATCGACGAAACATAGCTATGATCGTCTATAGAAAACTAGCAGCCGGACACACCTCCGCCCTCAAACGGGATACTGATGCAGACCAGTTTTAAACAGGGACACTCTGTTGTCAACATCAAGCTATCCTAACAACATTACCTCCTGTCAACCGGCTAGGCCATGGCCAAAAGACGCCGCTGCCGCCTCGTTTCTTACTCGCCTTAAGTTAGGTAATTGCCTATGAGTAATATGTGCCCCAGAACTATCACGCAGTCGAAACGCCAAACAAGGCCTAGACTAGATAAAGTCTGACGGGATGGTAATACAGGCTCGATACTCCTGGCCAGAGTCCTGGCCTAGCCCGACCAGCTTGAGGTTGCCGAGTCTAACCATTCTAAGCCAGATATAAAATAACGTAAGCGGGGCTTGACTAGTAAGTAGGAAAAATTCTGGACTTCGATCCCCAATTTTGTTATCACCAGGCAATGCATACCTCTTTCCCGCACACAATCATATAACTCGAATGTATACTTCATGTTGTTTGTTCAAATACTTAAATACTCTGCGTAGACTAGGTAGGTTAACACAATTCTTCCCGTTATAGTAGGTTAGATAAGTAGGCAGCCGCAGAGTTGAATATATCAGATCGATCGCGGTGACAGTGGCCGCGAGATACTATGTTCTTGGCCCTCGGGTCAGGTGATGACGGGACTGCCATGACTTTCTGTCTCAGACAAAGAAATCGATGGCCGAATAGCTACCGAACGGACCCCCATGCCCAGGTCCGACCGAACCGGTCGCCGAGCTGTTTGACAAGTGTTCTTTCAGTTGTACCGCGGCTTCAAATGTCTTCACACATTACCCGTTTGGCAATCAATATATCAAGTTTTAGCGGAGGCTCCCATCACCCGCTAGACTCTCGGCACGGCGTTTCACATACACATAGACTCGGAAGGCAACAGCTTACGGGCATCTTACCATATATATATACTGTGCTCATTTACTGTCTATCAGCTTTAGAATTGCTGTCAATCCTACCCTGAACCTCAACTAGGTAGGTAATTCTACCTTTCTGGGGAATTATTGCGCTCCTATCAAGGGCTACGTGTACATTCAGCATTTATTACGTGGTGGGTTGCGTAAAAAAGGGCACCTAGTCAAGTATTTTGGGCCAAAACTCCACAGGCAAATAGGACTCTTGGCAGGCCGCAGTACTTGTTTCGGCAATAGAAACAAGATACAAAGTCTAGGTAGCAGGAGGGAAGATCATTACTTTTGTAGGTATAACCTTATCGCTTATCTAAGCACAGTGACCTGACCAGGTGCCCTTTTTTAGGCAACCCACCACGTACTACCTCAGGAAGGAATCTGAAACGTCTAGACGATAACAATCCACTATCTTCTCCTCAAGTTGGGCAAATCGCGACCTTTCTAGTCCTACTTATGGCGGCCTGGCACGTTGGATCTCGATCTAATCGATGATCGGTGGGCAAATCAGCATGGAGTGAAAGAGGGGCTATTGAAGATCAGAAGGAACAAAGCGACATGTACTGTGAGCATACTGTGATCGACCGGGGGGGGGGCCTAGACTGACAGATTGGCAGACTAGCAGAAAAGGGTTTGCAAAACATTTGGCACTAGGGGAAGAACTGCAAATTCAATTTTGGTGGACAGTCAGCCGTCAGCTGTCTCTTTTTCCAGCCCGACGGATAAGGTAAGCTTGTGATGTGGAGAGCAGGGGCAATGGTACCGTTCTCGATCCTCCTCGAAAGCACCGGCTTACCTCTTAAAAAGTTGTACTGTTGTAGAACACTGGAGTAAAAAAGGAGAAGGAAAGGTGCTAACCTATCTGGAAAGAAAATCTCACGAAATTTTTAAGATTGGTCTTCTGACTACCTAGCATTTTCTAGATTGGATTATCTATTGTGCATTATCCCGCATACGCAACGGGACTAACCCGGACTACTCCAATTCGAACGCCTTGTATCTTACGAGTGCACAACATAGGTATATCTAATCTCCATCCAGACTCATGACACATATGCATACCCCTTTTGCCATGCAAAAACTGATGTTTCGCAGATTGCCTATCTAATAAGCAAAATAGGGTATGCAATTCTCGCCGATATCGATGCTGACTCCGCGGAGGTTTGGACCTGTCAAAACTCCTGAAACTGTTTTAAGTCATTTAGATCCTCTAGGAGTCTAGGGCCTCGAACGGTCTTTTGGCCCACCGAACCCCAGCGTCGGAAACAACACGCAAGGCACCCGGAGAAGAGAACCTACTAGATATTTCTTACCAACCAACGTACAATGAAAGGAGTCGAGATATCCATATGAAACAGACCTGACAAAGTCGCACTCCCGAATTGGTTATTGAATAGTGTTATTTCCGTTATCGGTCTCGTCGAGGCAAAAAAAAAAATTAAAAATTATCACCGGTCGCAGGACATTGCTGTGGATAATCATGTTCTGCCGCATTCAATTCATCCATCGGGCATGTGCGTTTGAGCCAAGTGCAGGTTCCCGAAATGCAATGCATTGCATGAGGTAACATCAATCAGCCAATTATATGGGGGAATACTTTTGCCAATCATCCCTTTTGGCATGCCGGCATTTCCATTACATGAAAGCCTGTCCAGATTCCAGAATCCCATTCATTCGTTTTACCAGTATTCTTTCTCCCTTGATGTTGAGACACGTGGCATTTCGAATGTCCCCGTGGAAAGGCGAATTCAGAAAGACTTCCACGATGACTGCCGCTTTACGAGTATGCCTGTTAGGAAAGACAGGCAAATACAATAGCTAACCTGGCCTTGGGAAGATTAAGCATTCCAAGTTCATCTATAATGCAGACATCTTTATACGCGTACACATCACACCTAGGATTGGTAGGATACGTATAATCACCAGACCAATAACTACGATCAGAGGATACAGAGATAGAGGGGTACGCCAGCTAGGCTACCTAAGTTTATTACCTGTTACGGCGGTGCGGAGAGCTGTTCTCACATGAATCTGTGCTCCCCTATATATCCGGATACAGAAAATCACTTTTAGTCTTTGGTAAGAGGTGACTTCTAAGCTTCGAGTTCCTTATTTGTTCTCGAAGGGGGTGAAGGCTTTTGTGTCGTCCTGGCTGGATCGTAGGAAGTGAGATGGGTACCAACCAAAACGTCGGAGACTAACTTTGACAAATCCGCGCCGGAGCTATACAGGGTCGAACGTTTCCAGGCGCTCCCCGACAGGCCCGCTCCCTTTACCGTCCAATTTTGAGAAGGTATTCCCTAAAAGCTTGAGGTTGGGTGCAGGGGCGACCTCGTTGTCTACAAAGGCAGGGTTTACGTCCTCCAACCTCGACGCGAGCAGCATGGACACACTCGACATGAACTGGACGTCCTCAAGACACGACCGGCTTCATGGGCATCATGTACGGCGAGGGCAAGATCAGGGATGTCGCGCTTCCCTCACCTGCAAACCTGGGATGCTAGCCTTACGGAAAGTCCAAGTAAACAACCCTAGCTTTGAGCACGGTAGAGATAAGCAAGAACAACCGCACGGGGTTACTGCATACGATCACTCATCGTTATTGTCGTAGATAGTAATTGTCGTACCATTTATTAGTCGTTGTCTAGATCTTGTCAGCCCTCCACAGTTCCTGCAACCATCTAACTAGGTTACTAAATGGCGAATGCAGGTGCATAGGATATCATGCAAAATTGTGTCTTACTCTATAGAACGTAAAAGAAACGTGCGTATGGAGAATACTCGTAGTACAGGAGAACATTCTCCATCGTGCTTACTACCCGGTGACCAGGAACTGGGAAGATTGGGCGGACTGTATTCCGTACCTTCATCTCTTGAGGACGCACACGTACGCCACCTCTGTGGCTCAGGGGAAACCCATCACCATCTCACATTGCTTAAGATGGAAAAGAAAATTTGGTTTTAGTGGTAAATGAATTCTGCTTTTTCCTCCTTATCGGCACTTCTTTCGGCTAAGAATTCCCATTTCAGATCTTATTGCTTCCCATTGTAAGACATTTACAAAAGGAGGGGTGGCTTCGTGACATGTAACCCGAATCGGCGGCTCGACCGACCCCAGCTAGGTTGACTTGAAACTTGGGCCGGCGGTGGCCGACCGACCTTGTCAGTCACGGGTCGGATTAAGGTATACTAGCCCGCATGACTGACGGCCGTGTATCCCCCGCCACTTTGGCTAGTTTGTTCCGGGGGGGTTTTTGGTTCCTGTATTTCTTTGGAATATTGGTATTTTATATACGGGCGAGTATCGACTTTTAGGGACAGAAAAGGTAGTAGTATAACAAAAAGGCAAGGAAGTTGAACTAACTCGAGCATTGCACTAGGGTTATAAGGTCAAAGGTAGACACCAACAAGAACGTGCACAAAGATCAGCAAGTAGAGCTTATAACCTAGGTAGACATCTCTATAAAATATACCAACGCCAGCAAAATAGTAAATAAAAAGTATATAAGTTTTCAATTGTGATAAAAGTAATTACCTTAGGTAAGTAAATCAAGAGCAACGAGTGACACCATGAGGTTAGGTTAAAAATGACTGACTGAAGAGAACTCACCAATCCAACCAAATCCTCCTCATCTTAAAAACCTCGAGATTCTTCCAATTCTCAATAAGCACCTGATTCTCATGCGAATCCACCACTCTACGAACCTTATCCTCGGCATCTATTTCTTCCTGCGGACGCACAATCGCCTTTCTCCACCCACGATGAATCCTCGGAAAACGCGTCTGTTCGGGCAAATTCTGCGCCAGCTTCGTACGCGTCTTGATGACAATAACCAAATCGTTCCGGAAGCGTTTGGCCACAAGACCGCGTTTGACTAGTTTACCAACGTGGTCGCATATATGCATGAGTCTTACGTCGAGACAGTTGCACCCGGCGGCATGGGCAATGGTTATGGCGGCTCGACCACCGGATGGCTTTCGACTTGCTAGACCCCAGCAGCCGGTTTCCATGTTGCGGATCATGTAGGAGTCGGGGGCGCGGAGCCATTTGCGCGCGCCGGCGAGCATGTCGTTTATGGAGAGGTTGGGGTCTTGTGCTGCTGACTTGCCTCCCCAGCGGAATATGGGTTTGATTTTGGGGGCGGGGAGGGTTTGGGTTTGGAGTTCGAGGGTCTTACCTTCTATCACCTCGGTGGTGTCTTTTGGTGACACCTGTTGTTTTTTTGTCTGCTCTGACATTTTTGACGTTTAACGTTTTTGTTATGATTTGTGTAGGGGTTGGTTTCTGGTGTTTTGGGGTTGATACGGAGCAGACAGGCCACACGACAGAGACGGGCCAACCGTGGCAGTCTTATATATATTTCGTAGCATTATTCTCGATAAAGAGACAATCTCCTTCTTTGCCAACATTTGCTTCGTGAGTTGTTGTACCCTTTGTCCACGACAAGTCAGGGAGAACAAAGGGTCAAGGGCTAGTGTTTCGTGAACAATCATCCTTGTCCTTGGTGTTGTGGCATCTGGGAATTTACCGTGCGCTGATCAGCTCTGAAGATACCTACTCTTCAGAATAGAAGATTGTCTACTCTATCGGCTCAGATGTGGACTACTACTCCTAAACCAACCTGCATACGTACATCTTAACTGACTCCCTATTTGGGTCAGAGGGGTTAAAGTAGATACTTATAGATGAGGAGATGGATGCGATAGAACATAGTCTGTCTATCTAATTCCTCTCCTTCGCATTGGCAAGAACAATACTGGTTGGTTGTTTACCATATTTAGACTCAGTTCCGAGCTGTTGGACTTATAAGTACGAGTAAGTGAACATATCCGGACCACGAAACATTTCTGATTTTGGCATTAAAGGATTTTAGTATTGGAATTGCGTGTAATTATATTTATTTCCGTCATGTCGCATGCAAGCTTCCAGGGGTGAGTAAGCAAGTCCGGATTGGGTAAAAGAACCATCTTTCTCCGACCGTCCGATGACCATCCGACGACCCTCCGTCTCAAACTCCATTTCCATCTCCATCTCCGCCATTGTTTTTAATGATTGATTGGGTGTTTAGGCTGGCACCGGATGGACAGCGGACTTAAAACTCGTATTGTGCAATAGACATGAGCAAAATATAGATCGCTATATATAAATGAGACACCCACCTAACATAGCTGCTTCACTTTCGAATTCGCTCTTCTGTGTGCAGGCGCAACTGGATGGGCCAATGTAAATTCACGCACGATTCTGCATTCTTTCAACAGAGATATTGACCGAGATTTCCTCATAAGCGGCCACGTGGGAGGGATAAAAAATGGACCGCCAAAGTTTGGAACTTCAAAAATCAGCTGTAGCTGATATGACGGCCGCCCAAGTAAAAGAAGAGGGCGATACGTCTTCCGGCGTTGAAGGTCAAGACGAGAATGTCGTAGACTGGGATGGTCCCGATGACCCGGAAAACCCTATGAAGTGGTCGCAGGCGAAGAAGAACTTTCACATCGTTATTATCGGGCTATTTACCCTCAACGCGCAAGTACCTACCTTGACCTACCAATGTCTTCAACACAATATATACTCGTCTACTAACCAACATACAGTAATCTAGCCGCAACAATGTTTGCCCCAGGCGCAAAACAGCTAGCGGAAGAGTTTCACGTCACGGATCCCATCCTCGCAGCCTTTACAGTAAACATATACGTCCTCGCGAATCTCGTCGGGCCACTCTTCCTCGCGCCCTTTTCCGAGTTATACGGCCGTTTGATCGTCTATCATGTTTGCAACGTTGCTTATGTCGCATTCACATTGGGCTGTGCTTTTAGCACCAACGTTTCCATGTTTCTCGTCTTTCGCGTCCTCTGCGGTCTTGCTGCCTCGGGACCGCAGAGTGTAGGTGGTGGTTCTATCGCCGACATCACGTCCCAGGAGGAGCGCGGGAGAGCCATTGCGTTATGGGGTACTGGACCACTGCTCGGCCCCGTAAGTGCCCAGTTACTATACCCAGTACGCTTCGTATAAAAAATGATAGCTGACGAGATATTTATTATTGCAGGTCGTCGGTCCTATTGTCGGTGGTTTCGTCACTCAAGCCGTTGGTTGGCGTTGGACCTTTCGGATTCTTCTGATTTTGGTAAAACCTCCCTTTAATTTCCACTCACTCACTTTTACTCCGAGATGACGGAATCCTGAATTAATCCAATCCCAAAACCCACAGGCAGGTGCTTTCGCAACAGCGACAGTACTATTCATGCGAGAAACAAACGCCACCGTCCTATTAAGACGGAAAACGGACCGACTGATCAAAGAAACGGGGAATACAAAACTCGTGCCGAAATTCGCCACAAGCGATACCCCCAGACAAGTATTCCTAAAAGCGATTGTGCGACCGTCCAAGATGTTGGTCTTCTCTCCGATCGTGCTCCTTCTCTCCTTGTATACCGGCACATTGTACGGTCTCGTCTTCCTGCTCTTTACCACTTTCCCGGCCGTGTTTCAGGAGACGTACGGATTCGGAGTCGGTGTTTCCGGCCTGGCTTATCTGGGTCTCGGATTGGGATTCATGGCCGGTCTGCTCGTCTTCTCGCTTCTGAGTGATAGACTTTTGGGACAGAAGAAAGATGGCGCTATAGCGGCGCCGGAGAAACGGTTGATTCTCATGAAGTGGTTTGCGCCAATTACCCCGTTTGGCTGTTTCAGTGAGTTACCTATTGCCCCTTTCTTCCTCTCCTTCTCCTTATCCTATTACTGACTTACTCCTGTTTTAAAGTATATGGATGGACGGCGCAGTATCACGTACACTGGATAGTCCCCATTATAGGGACATTCATCATCGGCTTCGGCACTCTCTTCGTCACGATCCCCGTCCAGACGTACCTCGTCGATGCTTTTGGCGCAAAGGCTTCGGCTTCAGCCCTCGCGGCCAACTTGATCGTCAGGTCTCCCTTTGGAGCTTTACTCGGCCTAGCTGCACCTCCGCTGTATGCGAATCTCGGTCTCGGCTGGGGAAATAGCGTTCTGGGGTTCATCACTCTCATCTTCACTCCTGTACCATGGCTGTTTTACCGTTATGGCGAAAGACTTAGGGAGCGTTTCGCTATTGATTTATGAAGCGAAAGCGGCTCTTGGCCTGTTAATGATCGGAAAGATCACCAATTCAGAATAGATAAAAGGGGTAATAATCAAGTGGCTTTATCAAGCCCGACTCAAAGTCCTCAAACATCGTCTCTCACTCTCCCGCAAAAATGACCAACCCTGTCCTACATCTATAGCTCTGGGCTATCGCCAAACAGCACAGAACTCATCGCCGGAGCATACCTCTCCCCCTTGGAACCACCCACACTATCAATAGTCTTTCTAATCCGGGCCTCTTCCTCCTTGGTCAAGGAAAAGTCCACCGCCTTCATATTCTCCTCGAGATATTTCAAACGTTTAGTACCGGGAATAGGGATAATATCTGGTGAAAAGTACCGTATTAGTTTCCGCACCCCATCAAACAAATAATCGATCTTTTTTTCTTTTCTTTCACTTACCCTCACCCTGCGCAAACAACCAAGCAAGAGAAAGCTGTCCAGGCGTACACCCCTTCCCCTTAGCAATCTCCCCAATAAGCTCCACCAACTCCAAATTCCCCTTAAAATTCTCCTCGGAGAACCTGGGCATGAACCTGCGATTATCCTTCTCATCCAACTGTTCCCTACTCGTAATCGCGCCCGTCAAAAACCCTCTCCCAAGCGGACTATACGCCACGACCTTGACCCCCAACTCCCTCACGACCCGCAATAACGGCGTCTGCTCACTCTCGATCTGCAGCGCAAAGGGCGAATATTCCATCTGAATGGCCGCGATGGGATGGACCTTGTTCGCCCTACGCAGACTCCGTTCCGAACATTCCGAAAGACCCAGATACCGAACTTTCCCTTCTCCCACGAGTTCCGCCATGGCTCGCACAGTGTGTTCGATTGGTGTGTTTGGATCGACCCGATGCTGATAGTACAAATCAATGTAATCGGTCTGTAAGCGCTCTAGACTGGCCGCGCTGGCTTCTCGGACGTAGGCCGGGTCGCCGCAGATGGTGAATTTGCCGTCTTGGTAGCGGTTGGCGAATTTGGTGGCGAGGAAGATTTCTTTTCGGCGCCCGGTTTCTTTGAACCATCTTCCGATTAACTTTTCGTTGCTATTTTTCTTTTTCATTAAAAATTCCATTAAATTTTTTTTTTTTTTTTTTTTTTTTTTTTGCAAGACAGAGAGGCAGAAAGAAAAGAGGGAGGGGGGAGGGGAAACCACTTACGTGAATGGTCCATACATATCGGCCGTATCCCAGAACGTGACGCCGGAATCCGCAGCCTTGGTGAGGACTTTGAAGGCTTCTTCTTCGTCGAAGCCGCCGAATGAATTATACCCGAATGTCATGCCCATACATCCAAGACCGATGGCACTGACGGAGGCATCTCCGATCTTGCGCTGGGGGAACTTTGCTGCCATTTTGAATGTGTTAATGTATGATGATGATGATGTTGTACTACTACTGATGGTCTATGGTCAATACTTTGAGTTGAGGAGAGAAAACTGTCCTCCTTTATATAAACCAACAATAATGTATTTGTTATCTACGTGTAGATGGGCGGCTACAAATTTCCGGGCTATAATATACGCAAAGGTTAACACCAAGATTAGCACATAGCTTCCTGTAGGTCGCCACTTATGTTTTAAGTCCGCGATTTCGCAATGGTTAGAGCCGTCTGAACCCCGCATACATACCCGGTCGCGGCTATCATCGAGTGGATCTCGGCTGCTTCATTCAACGTCATTTTGATATCCCCGAAGAGGATTTCCGACCGGGAATCTTGAGAACTTGGTTTTCTTTTAACAAACTCCGCGCGAGCTGACCTGCTTTCTTTCCTGGTCGATCATCTTCCTACCTAACCTAACCTATAGACCAAGGCTTTTGGGGTGTAGATCAGATCCAAGAGACCCTTGAGGTTGAGAATTGAAGGGTAATCGAAATGTGGTCAATTCCTCATCTGCCTATGCGGTGTTAATGCTAGTATAGCCGACAAGCCTGATGAAACAGGGACATGGTTAATGTAATGTTAACTCGTCGGATTTAACCAGAGGATTGACGCGAGCCAGGCTCAAAGGTAGTAGGGACTGTAGACTGAGGTACATAATATTTAACAGGTCAGTTTTAGGTAGCTCGAGCCTCGAGGGACACTGATCCTGCTCTGGAGTCAGCGGGGTCACTGCCAAGACCTAGAAGCCAGGCCTTGTCCGGTTCTTATGCTTAAATGTATGAGCTGTCCAAGTTATTGAAATAAACGCGACATGATGTCGATCTTTTCACATTATACGACTATCAATCCCATATCCAACTGACGAGCTTTACCCAACCTCTACTTTTCATAGGGGGCTCGTCATCCTGAAAATCTCTGGCCTGCTTGAAGGCTTCCTCAAGAGGAATATCGGAGAGCGAAACCATCTTTGTTTTCTTCCACAATTTCCAGATTAGGTATGCTGATAGCACAAGAGGTATATCCCTGTAGAATATCGTTAGCATGCCATATAGTATGACGGGTTGGCTGGGATAAACGCCAACTTACAAGTATGAAGAGACAAATGCCTGTGCGTCCCAATTTCCCTTTGTAAAAACCTCATATCCGCCTGTTAGTAGGATCAGTAGCGACATGAATAGCCCTGCACAAGATGAATACACTGGATAACGCATTAGCCTGGTATTGCATGTTGGAAGTAGAGGGAAACTCACGGGTCCAAGAATTGTGCCAAGGTAGGGACTCGTCTGGGATTCCTTGGCGCCTCATTGCTAGCTTGAGTCTGATGTGGTTGAATAAGATGGCAGACCACGACACGAGTACACCAGCAGCAGTCAAATCAACCAGCCACCAGAACACAGTGAGTGCCGCGTTTGATAACGTCAAGAAGCTGAGGAACATGAACGGGGTGAAAAACATAATACAAGCATATGGCACACCCCACGATGTCGTGCGTAGAAATACTTGGGGAGCTTGTTTCTTGAGCGCCAAACCGTACAGAACTCGAGTCCCAGCCAGCAAGCTCTGATTCGATGATGACCAGGCCGAAGTGATCACGATGGCATTGACGACCGATGGAATCGCGGGAATGCCGGCAGCCGAAGCAGCGATGACGAATGGGCTTTGGGCCGCATTGCCGTACGAGTTGTCGAGACGTTCGTCATTGCTCGCAACCAAAAGTCCGACGACGACAATGGCTAGGACGTAGAAAACAACAATTCGAATGAAAACACGCTTGCACGCTGCCGGAATGGCGCGGCGGGGATTCTTCGTTTCGGCCGCTGCCATGGCGAGAGACTCCACGCCGGCGAACGAGAAGACAGCCCCGGTCATGACACTCCAATACCCGAGGACTTTTATGCGCAAAGTGATTAGTGACTTTCTGGCACTCTGGGTGAGTAATGGGACACAAAGAAAAACCAGCCCATGTAGGCTTATATTTTTACAGGAACGTGAAAACACGAAATGCGATCAAATTCACTCACACTTGCCCCAATTTCCCGTCGCTATATGTTCGACAAACGGACCGGGATCTCGCCAGTATGCTCCACCAATAGCTGGCGTGCCCGGTATGCCTCCAAGATCAATGACTAAACCGAGGATGATCAAGAAGACAACGAGGAGGATTTTGAGAATAGCAAAAACAAACTCAACCTCGCCGTAGACGCGAATAAAGGCAATGCCCACAACCACAGTCAAGACAATAAAGACGATGATGAAAACGGCAGGGTTCAAGTCGGTCCAAAACTCGAATAACACGCAAATTGCCGTGATTTCTGATGGGATGGACAGGACATTTCCGTACACCAGGTTCCAGCCGATGGCGAATCCGAGGGCCGGATCGACCAAGAATTCCGTGTGCCTCACAAAGCTCCCTGTCACGGGCAATAAAGCCGATACCTCGCCGAGCGCGAATTGGACAGCACACACCACAAGACCGACTGTGAAGTACCCGAGTAGAGCTCCTAGAGGCCCGCCGGTTTGCACGGCGCTTCCGAGACCAAGGAAGAGTCCCGTCCCGATAGCACCGGCAATGCCGAGCATAGACAGATGTCGTTGAGCCAGTCCACGTTTGAGATCCCGATCTTCGACGGCGGTGACCAGGTCGCCATTGTCGTATGGGACATGCAGAACATCTTGTCTATGGTTGCTGAATGTGCCGTATTCGGCGGGCTCCACATAAGCTGCCGCTGTGACATTGTGGGAATCTCCGCCTCCCTTGGGATCGAGGAGTCGTGGCGTGTTGCGACTCATCTTGGCGATACGGGAACGTCCCTTCTGTAACGGAAGGGTTGTCTATTCGGGAACCCTCAAGCATGCATATTATATTAACACCGCCAGGAAGGGTTTTCAATCACTGGGCGGCTGAGGTCCTTCTCCGGCTCGCCATCACCAGGGTCAGATGGCGTGTGAAACCATCCCGATCCAGATAAGAAGGTGCAATAGAAAGTGGATACGAAATAAGATAAACATGTTGTCTATGGCCTACTACGATATCCGCCCCACATATACGGAGATCTATCACTTAATATATGCATAACTGCGCACGTCATCCACGAATTGTCCTCGACATGTGTGGAAGTCGCTCCGATTCTCGTCCTCTACGGGCAGCTTCCGAGACCGTCGCTCCTGTAATGTTATTGAAAGTCGATACTCACACGTAATACGTGCCGAAGTAGGCGACTTTGGCGTCGCGACACTGACGTCGCGATTCTGGATGAACTGTGCTTTCCTTCCTACCTTGCATGCGTTTCGGAGGCTTTCACTGTCAGTGTCAGAGGAACCCTCCTTCCAGTCCTCCTGGTGGTTGCGAACTTGTGTGCCCGCACCTCAGCCCGACTAAGCGGTGTATAGGACACCCTCGATAATGACTTGTTACCTACCTCGTAACCGTGATGAATCCAGGGTGCCAGGATTTGATCACGAAAGGAATCGTCCATGAAACGCCATAAAGAGTTAATTGATAGTTTGGGGCGATTAGTACTGTGCATCCGACTCGTCTGACTAAAAAGATAATACCCCTTTCATCGACAAAAAAAGAAAGCGAAAAGCTAAAAAATTCTACACCAGCTATCTTCAATCGTACAAAAGCCCCAACGTGTTTCTCGTTCTCATCTAATCTCTTGCCCCTCTCCGGATATTTCACTTGAAATTTACCAGTTTACTTTTTACACACACAGCTTTCGCCAACATTTGTATCGACCCGCTCGAGAGGAGCTCCAGAACCTGTAATGTTGCCTCAAACTCGCGAGTGATAAAATTTCGGATCTCGATGGCGACGAGAGAGTCGAGTGGATAATGAGACAACGAGCGGGTGATGTCCAGGTCTTCAACTTCCATCATCATCACGGCAGCAAACTTGCTGACCAAACCGTCACAAACAACTTGTTCTGCTTCCGCCAACGTCTTCGCCGCCTTGATGGCCACATTGTAGGATATGGCTTTGGAAACCCCCGCCGATGCGTCGGCTGCTGCTGCCGCTTCAGCTGCCTCACGCAGGTACTTGCACTTCGCGTCAGAGGTCCAGAACGGCTGCATCGTAGGCGTAATACGCATTCCGGTGATGGTATGGCTGTTGCAAGCCTTGGTCATCCGGCCACTAATGGCCGCACCCAATAGCGCAAGAACTTCTGCCTCACAGATAGTGTCACTCCCCAGATTCCTAGCCACCTCGGCCGCTTTGTCGAGGTCTTCCGCCAAGTAGCCCGAATCGGAGATGGCCGTAAGATCCAGAGAGGCCGCGGGTAACCCCCGAGCGAGGCGGTATTGGACCAACGAGTCAAGGAAGCAATTTGCCGCGGCATACGCTGCTTGGCCTCGATTACCCACCATGCCAGCAACTGAAGAAATTGCCACGAAGAAGTCCAGCGGGGTGTTTATGAGGGCGTGATGAAAGTTCCATCCTCCCTGGACCTTGGACTCGATGACAGTAATATAGTCATCATACGTCATCTTTTCGAAGAGGACGTCCTAGTAAGACTAGTTAGATCGTGTCATCTCTAAGAGTTGCTTCTCCAGGACTTACCCGAAGGACCATAGCACCATGTATTAAACCCCGGACCGGGGGCATTTCTTCCAACCCGTAATTGACGAGCTCCTCCACCTCCGCTGGGTCAGCTACATCGCATTGCCTAACGACGATGCGGGCGCCGACTTCAGCCAATTCATCTATTACCTCCTTGACCTTACCAGTAGCGCTCCCGCTTCTAGAGAGGAGAACTAGATGTCGGGCTCCTCGACTGACCATCCAGCGAGCTATACTGCGGCCAAGGCCACCTGTACCGCCGATGAGGATATACGTAGCATGATCCTTCAACAGCTGTACAGGTTTCTGGGGTGGCCTTGCCTTGACCATATCATCGACCTGAGGGACAACAACCAACTTTCCGTGTGCCTTGCCGCTTTGTAGAGTCTTGAAACAGAGCTGGACATCGGAAATGGGGAAGAGGGTGACTGGGGAGATTGGCCGGACTTTACCATATCTCATCAAGTTGGACACATCTGTAATAAGTCTCTGGAGCACCATGGGGCGCTCGGCAGCGATAGCCATGATATCGACTGAGACGAAGCTTGCGTTATGTTCGGAATGTGTGATTTCCAACCGTGTTTTCGAAGACGTATCATGCGATCCGATATCAACGAGACGCCCGAACTTGTTCAGGCAGTTCCAACTCTCCCGCAAAGTGTCGCCTCCGATGCAGTTGAGGACCACATCTATTCCTCGTTGGCCAGTCGCCTGGCGAACAGACTCGCCAAATGAAGTGTTGCGGCTATAGAAGATGTGGTCCTCAGCTAGACCATACTCCTTGACCAGGAAGTCCCTTTTGTCTGCACTTCCGACCGTCGTATATACTTCAGCCCCGATCATCTGGGCCAAGTTGATGGCGGCTTGTCCAACTGCGCCAGCTCCAGCATGAATCAGTACGCTTTCATCATGGCGCAAGCGGCCAATTTCGACTAGAGAGTGATACGCCGTGGTGTAGGCTAGAGGCATTGTCGCCCCTGACTCGAACGTCATGTTACTCGGTAGTTTGAAGGCGAAGTCTGCTGTTGTCCGCACAGAGTGGCCGAACGCATGGTTCGTTATGGCTGCAACGCGATCGCCAATCTCAATACCCTTGACGCTCGCGCCCACTGACGTGACTACACCGCAAGCTTCAGCGCCGAATTGGGTATTTGGGAGTTTCCCGTTCGCTGCTGCAAGGTCCCTGTGATTGACCCCAATAGCCCTCACCTGAAACTCGATACTGTCAGGCTCCAGGGGAGTTTCGGAAGTCAAATCATCGACAAAGTGCAACGTATCAAGAGCCCCCGGGCTGACAATAGCTAGCTTGAGCGGCCGGTCGCCTGCGCCGAATGGTGTTGGTTGAACTACGGATGGCTGGGTCTCGCGAAATACCACTTCATTCAGTTCCTCGTCGTTTATGATCCTAGGAGTGAAGAACGACCCCGAACGTTCCATAAACTCCATTTCGCCGGTGGATGAGGAATTCCTCACGAAGACCGATTTGAAGACCTTGACAATTGCCCTGACAGCCTGACTCGTCGGTAGCGGAGATCTTCCGTCCAAGTCTAGAGTGGCAAAAGGCAATAGTGTCTCTGAGCGGATTGTTCGACTGAGACCGGCGACCATGTTGAAATCAGGCGTTGTGGCATCGGCATAGGCACCCTTGACAACCCACAGTGTGCCTCTGACGGAAGTTAAACTCTTCTGTAACGCATCGAACTCGTCTCTTTTCAGCCTTGAGAGAAGTGGCGTCTCGATCTCTTGGAGGAAGATCACAAGCTTGTCTTCTGGATTGCTTCCGAGAAGGCCGGTGGTCATAGGCTTCTTCCCTGTAAGACGCCCAAGTATATCAGCAAGGTTGGAGGCCAACTCCTTTTGTGAGCTGCTATCGCCGTGAACTATCTCGATGTCACCATCGGGGATTCCAGAGTCGCCCTCCGGCATCATGTCGACCGCATTCTCTGGGCTGGACGATAATGGCTCGAGGACGGGCTCCCAGTCCAGTTTGTAACACAGCTCACGGCGTGCTTCCAGGTCGGACTGTGCTTCCGTGTCCACTATTGGTGCCACTATTAATCCTTCGATGCTTATCATCGGCTTTGATGTAATGCTGTCACAGGTTGCAAATAATGCGATTTTAGTTGGCTTCGGGAGGTCGTTCAGGAGAGTGCCCTGACAGTATGCGCGAATCCATCGGCCAGGCTCTTTAGACGTCGCCACAATGTCCTTGGAGATGGTTATCTTTGAAAGAGCCGTCGGCAGATACACCGCGCTAATGGTACCCCGCTCGTCATGAGCAATAGACCAGTACAGAGAGATCAGTGACTCCAGAAAGGCGGGCTGAATGACAGCGTCTGACACATGGTGGTTCGGCATCTCTTTTGCTACATCTGGCACGAGTATTTCTGCAGAGGAGCATCCATGCCCCACACGGCAGCTGCTGATGCCTTGGAATGTTGGCCCGTAAGAAACGCCAACCGCGGATAGAGAATCGTACAGTTTTGGTACGTCGATTACCTTCGTCGCCGCCTTGGCCACCTCGTTGGTGACGGCCTGTAGCCGAATACGAGAGGCAAGGTCTTGTCTTGCTGCGTCGACCCCATTCGAATCTCGAGTCTCTAGGGTGATGAAGCCTTTGCAGTGTTCTTTCCACCCCTTCGTCTTGGTCCAAGAACATATTTTAAACTCCTTCCACCCTTCGGGACTGTTCGAAGCAGCTCCTGGCTGAGGTCTTAATGAGGTGGTCATCTCCACATCTTCCTCTGAAATAACCAGCGGGGCGGACACGATGACATCTCGAAGCTCAAGCCTATCGTAGCTAACATTTGCCGCATCTACCGTTTGGGCAGCCGCCTCCATAGCCATCGCGATGTATCCCGCCATGGGGAATACAGTCATAGACTGAATCTTGTGGTGCTGAATCCATGGCAAATCGTCTAAGCGGACTATATTCCGCCAGGTTGGTTCTAATTCATTTGAATAGTTGGCCAAGGTCCCCAATATGTCGTTTCTCGGGGCGGATCTGTTCTTATGAAGGTGGGTGAACCGGGACTCGTGCCAGTACTTGGACGAGTAGTTCCAGGAGTATCTAGGAAGGTCGCTTAGAAGCATAGGAGTCTTTCCCGGCTTTGGGAAATTGATAGCCTCGAAATCGAGCACGGCGCCCTTCGTGAACATGGCTGCTGCTACCTCGAGCGCCGTATCAACCGCGTCTTTCTTGCGAGCTAGGGCCGAAACGTAAGGCACCTTGGCCGCATCGCCTCCCACTGCCTTTAATATCTGTTTCAAGGGGCCCTGCAAGGCCGAGTGAGGACCGAGTTCCAGGAGCATATTCACCCCAGTCCTATAATCGTCAATCGGCTCCAACATGCTCTGGACAGCTTCGTTGAATCGGACTGGGCATGTCAGGTTCTGGACCCAGTAAGAAGGCCGCAACTCTGAGCCATCGACGCGCTGGCCCATCAACGATGAGTGGAATCTGACCTCTGTGGTAATAGGGGGCTGTAGCTCCGAGATGGATGATTGATATTCCTTGGCTAGCAGGTTCATATGATGGGAGTGGTAAGCCGTGTCGACAAAGAGCTTCCTGTTGAATAATTGCTTCCCCTCTGCAACTGTTCTCAGCTCGTCGATACCGGCCTCGTCGCCAGAAATAGTGAGGCTCGTTGGACTGTTGTAGCAGGCAACTCTTACTTCTCCAGCCTTGATTTCTGAGATGATGGGCTCGAATTCCTCTTGACTCCCGCCAACGGCCATCATGGCACCACGAAGATTGGGGTATCTTTCCTTTAAAACAGGTATCAGTCGGCCGCGATGGTATGCAACCGCCATGCATGTGTCGAAAGTCAGGACACCTGCGGCATATGCGGCTCCGATCTCACCGCTCGAGTGACCCGCTACGGCTGTTGGTTTGATGCCCCACGAAAACATGAGGTCCGTCAGGGCAAGCTGAATGGCTGTACACGCAGGTTGGCTAATATGCGCCGCGCCAACGTTGGATGTCTTCTCGTCCTTGCCCAATTCCTCAAGAAGAGACCAAGATGCCCCCAGCGAGGCTAGACAGACATCGGCGTAGTCGATAGCGTTGGCGAATATGGGGTATTGATGGTACAACTCCCGACCCATGCCGTACCATTGGGCACCTTGACCGGTAAAGATGAACCCAACCCTCAGTGGATCCGACTCTTTCCCGGGCGACAATTTCTGGCTATTTATTTCGTCGATTAGGTCGAAAGATCGCACAGCAGGTATTGCCACTCTCCACTGGAGAAAAGAGCGCCGTTGACCGAGGGTATAAGCCACATCTGCCATGAGATCCTTTTGGAACATCTCTGGCCGCTGTTCCAGATAAATGACGAGATTTTTGAGTACAGACTCGAGGGAGCTCTTGTCATTTGCCGTTACTACAAACAATTTCCTCGCCGCATTTTCGTCTTTCAAGTCCGCATCGTTTTTGGGGGCGCGGTGAGCAAAAGGCACACGTTCCAGGACAACATGGGCATTCGTACCACCGAAGCCAAAGTTGTTGACACTTATGTACTTCTTATTTTTAGGCCATGGTCTCTGGCTAGTTGGGACCTGGTCCAGCCGTCAGCCGTTATTCTTGGTGAGTTTTCAAACCCGAAAGAGCCTTACCTTCATATTCCAAGCCTTGAAGGGGATTTTCTCATTTGGGTATTTGAAATCATAATTCGGTAGGATGAAGCCTCGCTCCAGCATCAATGCCGACTTGATGACCGCTACGATCCCTGATGCACCTTCTAAATGACCGATGTTCGACTTGGCGGAGCCTAGGTATAGAGGGTCTCGGGGTGTGCGACCTTGGCCGAATACGTTGTGTATTGCCGTCGCTTCGATAGGATCACCAACGCGAGTTCCGGTACCGTGCGCCTCCACGAAGCCACACTGCGCAGGGTTCAAACCGGCATTGCTATAGACCTGTCGTATCAAATTCTCTACCCTCTATAGTCAGCCAAGGCTTGATTAGGAGGGGGAAGGGGATAAACTCCGAACCTTGTGCTTCCCCACACGGCATTGTGATACCGGGCGTTCTCCCATCTTGGTTGATTCCACTTCCTGCAATGATGGCTCTTATTTGATCGTTGTCCTTGCGAGCCTGGTCCAGAGGCTTGAGGACGATGAGGCCGCAACCTTCTCCGCGTCCGAATCCGGTGCCTCTGTTGTCAAAGGAGTAAGAGCGGCCAGAATCAGAAAAGAGCCGCGACTTGGAAAATGAAATCCAGAACTCGGGCAGCATGTTCAGGTGACAGCCTCCAACAATTGCAAGGCCGGACTCGCCAGTCCGTAAACTCTGGCAGGCCACATGCAGAGCGACAAGGCTCGATGAGCAAGCGGTATCGGTCGTGAAGCTTGGCCCCTTCAAGTCAAAGAAATGAGAGATCCTGTTGGATTGCATAGCATAGGCGCAACCTATCACCACGTGAGTATTGCTCGTCTTTGTTAGGCGTATGAATACTACTTACCTGTCGCCTGATGCATCGGGATTGTATCTGGATCTCGGAACAAGTGGGATTCGTACTCGGGAAACGACCCTCCAACGAAGACGCCGACGTCCTTGCCAACCACATCATGCTTTGGAATACCAGCATTCTCCAGTGCCTCGAATGTGCACTCCAGGAGCAATCTTTGTTGGGGGTCCATCGAGATGGCCTCTTTCTCCGTCAAGCTGAAGAACGGAGCATCGAAAGCGGCCAGATCGGTGTTGAGAAAATGTCCCCCAACGGGATTGTGACAGCCTGCCTTCCCTGGGTTTGGGTGCTGGAAGCTAGCAGTGTTGAACCTCTCCGTGGGGATCTTGGAATAGCTGCTCCGGGCACGAGCACACAGCTCCCAAAACTCGGCTGGGCTGGACACGTTGCCTGGTAGTCGGCAAGACATACCGACTATGGCAATAGGTGTCGACATGGCTTTGGGGGTTGGTGCTTCTCCCTGTCTTGGGCTCTGACCATTCATGTGCCCATTGCTAAGACCATTTGTAGATCCCCTATAGTGGCCGTTTGTGTATGTTGGCATAGGGTTGGAAGCATTATTTTCAGCCCCAGAACCTCCGTTAGCTGACTGAGTGTTGTGGTTACTTGCGATGACGTCTATATGGCCATTCGTCAAACCGTTGATTCTGCCGTTGGTCATGTCATTGGATGACCTATCAGTATGAGCCGAAACACCATCATCGGGGCCGTTTGTCACGCCGTTACCATAGCCGGTGATGACTGCGGGGGCCATGTCGAAAAGGTATAATCACAACGCTGCTTTGGTGGCTACGAAGGAGACATCGAGAGCCATTTCATACCTCTCATATGATGGTTATATAAACTACGACTTCCCTTGACCCCGTCCCGTTCCGCCGCAGGTAGTCCTTAAAACGGTATTGTCACAAACGACTGATCATCGGAGAAGTGGAAGATCTTTCCACCCTGAGAACGGAATCTTCTTCCAGCTTTAGGCAAGTATCCCTGCATCAATCCCCCTATCTGATATGTCTTTTATTGAGCTATCGACCTCAAAGGAAAGTATCATTTCAGCGACCAAGTGTTTTCTACCGTTGTACTGATCCAGTCTATGTTTCCATCCTATCCTGGATCCCATCTTAGAGGGGCTCTACCGTGGCTGATGCCGATAAGAACGTGTCAAAGGACCGATTCGTTAGCCGCCATAAGGTGGCATGTTGTGTCTGGCTCTACTCCTAACTCTCTGTGAGGCCGCAAGGGGGTTTCGTGGACAGCCCGGACTCTGATGTCATGAAGTAGTGGGATGCCGTGTGACGGATCCGTGAATCGTTTATTGATATTAAAGTCGCCAAAATGGTGGGGTTGTTGATTGAGCCATCGACTCATGCGGTAAGATCCTGCCCTGAAACACGGACGGTGTCAGATCCGAAAGGGTCACAGCATCGGGGTCCGAAAACAGCATCCCGTGTCACTCTAGCACCAGGTTCGAGTAGCCTTTTGGTCAAGAAAATGGGGTCGACAGGGCCACGCATGTGATAAGGGAGAGCACCTCGAATAGCCTCACGGAAACCGCGACAGAACAACAGCCTCGTTAGGTGACAATCTTTCTAGATTTCTACTCCTTTCCGGGATTAGGTGTCGGCAGTTCAACCGCCTGAAAGCCATATCGCAGTCCGTGGTGGGGCGATGCAACCGGCACGTTGCCACACGAGGTCCTTAATGCTAGGACGGCTATGACGATCACCAAGGGCGATGATGTTTTGGTTTGGATCTCGGCGACCTTGGCTTATTATCCGGCTTGTTTCGGACATCGTTTATCCAACATCCTAAACTCGCAGGCATATATCCGGCACTGGCCTGACTACCTGGGTAGGCCCGGTAGGGGAGATCCAACCCCCAAGGGCCTAAAAGACCAACCTATTGGCAACCTTCCGGCCGGATATACTTTACCACAAGGGAATCCCTATCTGATCATTCCTGGTATCTTGCATGGTTGTTACGGAGCTCGAGATGGTCACATATGATAAACATGGCCTATTTGGGCAGGCAATGCTGCTCTAGAGGGAAAGAAATATTTGCCACGATGCATTCCAGTGACTATGGTACCAAATTCCAGGTTGAGTTTCGGCCATCATTTCCTATGATCTGGTCTCTAACTAACTGGCCTCAATTTTTACAATTACTAGGTATAAGCGTGGATATCAGTTTTCTTGCAGTTGGGAAAGTATCCAAAGTCCCTTTGCCCAATATCTTAGTAGTAGTAATACCCGGTAGTCGGTAGTTAGAGAGTGTGACTGTACGACGTCTACGACATGAAGTTCTTGTGTCTCCCCGGCGCTTATGGAAGCGCAGATGTAAGCCCACATCCCTCGAGTCAGAAGGTTGGTGAGGGAATGGAAGATGCTTTGCTAAACTACCTACCAGAAGTTCCAAGTCCAGCTGGGTACGGATCGAGTGCTCTAATCGCTGTCCGAAGAGACACCGACATAGCTTAAAGGATTCGTGAAGCTAACTTTTACTGGCCTTCAGCCCCTCTGGTCAACGAGCTGCTCTCGGATGGAGCGGCGTCGTTCCGGTTCATCAACGCGCCGTGCGAGGCAGTGCCGCCAAAGGGTTTCGAAGACTTCTTTGGCAAGCCTCCTTACTACCGCTTCATCGAGCCTGATGAGAAGGGTACGGACGACACGGATGTGCTGTCCCGAATACGCGACTTCCCCGAATGCGACACACCGGAGGACACGATGAGAGAGCTGTTCAAGGAGGGCATAGCGACTAGCGTACTGAGTACTAAGAGAGCGATCAAGTTTTTGTTGGACATCATGGATAAGGAGGGACCCTTTGAAGGCATCATTGGCTATTCGGAGGGCGCCACGGTCGCCGGCACGTTACTTCTGGCCGAACAAGACCTGCTCAAGAAGAGGGGACGCAAGCCTATGATCAAATGCGCAGTCTTCTTCGCTGGCTGGCCCCCACTTGATCCTACTACGTTTTCGATGGTATTGTCTGACGAGTCGGATACCATGATAGATATTCATACAGTTCACATTAGTGAGTTTCTCTGTACATCTATCTCACCGTCACCACTGCGTCTAACCTTGTTGTAGTCGGCTCACTAGACCCATATGTGGATGGATCTATGGCACTGTACAACACATGCGAACCTGATTACGCCCATATATTTGACCATGGAAAAGGACACACCCTTCCCAGAGAAAAGGCGGTAATCAAAGAGCTTGGGGATGTCATCCGCAACATGATAGCCGAAAGCACGGGGGGCACAGGGGTGAATGTGGGAGAGTAATACATGAACATGACATAAAGACTACCATGATATGATGGAGGTATGAATACCTGCCAAATTCATGTTAATGACATGTTCATCATATGTCAATAAGCCACCTTGTGGGCATTGCACTCTATAAATCGTATTCTATTCGCTACAAGTCCTGAATCATCATACGTGAATTAGGTTGCGCATGGACTGGCTGACCAGGTGTAAGGGGAATAATACCAATACTACTTTCCTTACATGCAATAGGGATCTACTAAATGCAGGTATACCTCGCTAGAAAAAGGGGGGAAGATCGAGAAATATGAACGGACCCATCATAAACGTGGACAAAGTAATAGACGAATTTAATTTATTTTTCTTT
Organism: Poronia punctata; assembly: GCA_022579005.1. Lineage (NCBI taxonomy): Eukaryota > Fungi > Ascomycota > Sordariomycetes > Xylariales > Xylariaceae > Poronia > Poronia punctata. Next base: position 75,720 of record MU401472.1, read on the forward strand.
TGGTACCGAAGCTTGACAGCCGATACGAAAGCGGGAGGGCGGGGGGGCATTGGATCTCCATTCTTCCCGGGGAGTTTATCCAGACCTCTTGTTCCGTCCCGAGCAAACTTGGAGACAGGAATCATAAGCGAAAATGTCTACATACATACCAAGTAGTTCAAGCCCAAGACAGAACGCGAAAGCTTCCTTTCCCTTCCCTTCCCCTCCCTTCGTTGTCTTCTTACAAAATCAGTTGTTTTATTTCATTTTATTTAAACCGGAAGAAACATTATCCCCATTTTTATATATATACGTTACGTGATGGGGCAGATATTAACCGGCAGTCAGGAGAAACAGGGACAGGGACAGGGACAGGTGATGGGCTTGGCGACTTCTCCGGGTCTATCTCATCCTTCTTCGACCCAGACACCGATACCGACACCGACACCGACACCCGATGTTACTGTGCGGCAGTCGGCGGTTGAAGAAGAAGAAGAAGCTCGTCCCGTAGAAACTGCCAAACCTGCATCTATGTCTCCCGTTGCCAAGACACAACAACAACAACCCCTGGCTCCAGCACATGATGATGATGATGATGCGGGAAAGTGGCAGAGTAAGATCAATGGATACAGACAATCGTTGACGGACTTTGGGGTGAGTTACCTACCTACCTACCTACCTCTTCAAAATATAAACTGCATCATGGATTATTCTAACGTGTAGAAACAAACAAATAGCGCATCTTCACTTACACGACATGGAAAGATCGTCTGTTCTTATGTCTGTCTGTGATGGCGGCCATAGGGGCCGGCGCGGCTTTTCCTATCATGACTATTGTTTATGGTAAGGGGATGCAATTTCTTTTATTTTATGAAAGAGAAGAGAAGAGAAGAGAAGAGAAGAGAAGAGAAGAGAAGAGAAGAGAAGAGAAGAGAAGAGAAGAGAAGAGAAGAGAAGAGAAGAGAAGATGATGATGATGATACTGAATTTTTCATTTTTATATAGGACAATTGATTGGGAAGATCGCCTCGGTGAGAGGAGTAGCGATTCAACAAGCCCAGGAAGAATTTCGACGTCTTATTAATGAATACGTGTATGTACCTTATACGGTAAAATGTTTTGCGTACTCGAGAAAGATAGATTCATACTTACTAAAACCACTTTTCTTAATGAATATAGGCTGTACTTGGTATATCTCTTCATTGCGAGATTCGTGCTAGGATATATCGCTACTGTAAGTTTTAAGACCTCCTTCATCACACACACACACACACAGACAGACATGAATGAGAGAGAGACAGAGGCAAACGAAACAGATAGGTAGTTGATTAATTAATAAAAAAAAACAAAACAAAAAACAGTTAGGATTCCGCATCCTATCCCTCCGAATATCCTCCTCCCTCCGTCTAACCTACATCCAAGCGCTCCTCTCCCTGCCCGTCTCCCTGCTCGACACACAACCGCCCGGCCGCACAGCAGCCATCATAACAACGACAGCCAACACGTTACAAATCGGGATATCGGAAAAACTCGCCCTCGTGATCCAGACTCTTTCAACGATTTTATCTGCACTGATCGTCGCTTACGCGCATAGTTGGAAGTTGACCCTGGTGACGAGTAGTGGGTTGGTGTTGATTAGTGTCTGTTATGGTGTTACTATCCCTTTTCTCGTGAGGGATATGAAATCCGTCGAGGACGCGAATATTGCTGCTTCGGCTGTGGCAGGGGAAAGTCTCGGAGCGGTGAGGATGGTGGCTGCTTGTGGTGCCGAGGGGAAGATGGAGATGAGGTTTGGGAAGTTTGTGGATGAGGCGAGGAGGAGGGGGGGGAGGGTTGCGTGGATTGTGGCGATGCAGCAGGCTACTAGTGAGTTTTTTTTTTTTTTTTTTCTTTTCTCGAGACTTCTCTTTCTTTTTTGTGGTGTTTCTGGCTGATGGGTGGGGGGTAGTTTATTTTAGTGTCTATTCGTAAGTATACCTAAACAACCGTAAGGAAAATGAGAGGCCGGGGATGGAACGTGTAGGTAGATACTTACTGATTGATTGAGGACACAGGACGTTCGCTTTGGCGTTTTGGTTCGCGGTGAGATTACTCATGAATGGCGAAATCGACAATGTCGGGACGACTATCATGTAAGTACTTACTTCACTTTACTTTACTTACTTACATAGTCACGGCTAAAGTCGGAGTTTCACAGCGTCTTGATGTGCGTCATGATGTTGGCAATGGGCGTAGGAAATATCGCGGCCCCTATATCCGCCGCCGCACGATCAGCCGGTGCGGCCAGGATCCTGTTCAACGGGATAGATGCCCCGAGACCGGTAACTACGGGACTCAAACATCCACAAGTTTCCGCCACGGGGGACATCGTTCTCTGGAATGTCAATTTCACCTATCCGACCCGGCCCAATCTCAAGGTATTGGATAATTTGCGATTGGTGATTCCGGCGGGAAAAGTGACGGCTATTGTTGGACCGTCTGGGTCGGGGAAGAGTACGATTGTTGCGCTGGTTCAGAGATGGTATGAGCTGGATGGGGATAATGGGGATAGGAGACTTGTAAGTGTTTTTCTTTGACTTGAGTGAGTCTTGGAAGTTGAATAAAAAATGGCTGACATATCGGTGAAAAAAAGATTCTTCACTTCCGCAATGGATCCGTCACAGTCGGCGGTCATAAACTGACAGATCTCCATCTCAAATGGTGGAGATCGCAGATCGGTCTAGTTCAACAAGAACCCTTCCTCTTCAACCAGACGATATTTGAAAACGTCGCTGCTGGTCTGATTGGAACGGAATGGGAAGATGCGACCATGTCGGTGAAGGAGGATATGGTTCGGGAAGCTTGTAAAGAAGCTTTTGCGGATGAGTTTATTTCCAGATTGCCTGATGTAAGCTTCACTTCACTCACTCTTGCTCACTTACTTTACTCTTGGTTACCAGGTACTCTGATAATAATGATAATAAAAACAGGGGTACGAAACACCGGTAGGAGATTCGGGCGCAAAACTAAGCGGTGGTCAACGCCAACGTCTGGCCATCGCCAGGGCAATCATCAAGAAACCCAAGATCCTCATCCTAGACGAGGCGACTAGTTCGATAGATGTCCGTGGCGAGAAAGTGGTGCAAGCCGCTCTGGACAAGGTATCCAAGAATCGAACGACTATCATGATTGCTCATCGGCTTGCGACAGTTAAAAAAGCCGATAATATTGTCGTGTTGGCGAAAGGAAAGGTTGTTCAATGGGGGACTCATGATAAGCTTATGAAGGCCGTTGGGGGGCCGTATTGGTTGTTGACGCAGTCGCAGAACTTGAATATGGGTGAGGAGGATAACAACCAGCATACCGCGCAAATGGATGATTTGTTCGAGGTTGTAGTAGAGGAGAAGGGGACTGTAACGCTCGAAGAAGAACAAAAAGGTGGTGGGGAAGAGAAGGAGAAAGAGAAGGGTTGGAAATCTAGAGGTGTGTTTCGGAGTTTTGGCGCTTTGCTGATGGAGCAAGAGGCTTGTTTACATTGGTATGTTCTCATGTTATTCGGTGCTTTGATAGCAGGAGGTAAGTTATTATCCCCTTCCCCTTCATGGACTCTCAACTGAATGATTGGGATCTAGCAACCCCGGCTGTACAAGCTTACATCTTCGCCAACCTCATCGCCTCATTCGCCTTCTGGGGCGAATTACTTAGAGTAGTCACTGAGTTCTGGTGCCTCATGTTTGTCGGTTTAGCGGCGGCCGCAGGGTTGAGTTATTTCTGTCTCGGATTTGCGTCTACTCGGGTGGCATTCGTAAGTAGAACCCCTTTCTCTGTCTCACTGTCTCTCTCTCTCTCTCACTCACACACCCCTCTTGACAAAAAGAATGTCTGAGAAATAACAAATAAAACCAGCATATAACATCCGTCTACCGCCTCGAATACTTCCACAACATGATAACCAAACCAATATCCTGGTTCGACGACCCCTCGCGATCCACCGGCACCTTGACCGGCCTCGTAGCCACCGACCCGACCCAACTACAACAACTCCTCGGAACCAACATCGTCTTCGCCATTATCTCCATCCTCAGCGTCATAGGCTGTCTAACCATATCCTTTTACTTCGGATGGAAGCTCACCCTAGTGGCCTTCTCATCCGCCATGCCCCTATCCATCGCAGCCGGGTTTTTTCGTATCCGTGTCGAGAAACATTTCGAGAAGATGAATCGAGAAGTGTTTTCCGAAAGTGCGAGATTCGCTACCGAGTCCGTAGGCGCTATACGCACTGTTACGGCTCTGACGCTCGAAGATAGGATTTGTGAGAGGTATGAGCTGTTGTTGAGGGATCATGTCGGGAAGGCGTTTGGGAGGGCGAGGTTCTCGACGGTGGTTTTTGCGGCGGCGGATAGTTTGCCGCTTTTGGCTATGGCTTTTGTTCTTTGGTAGGTATTTCTTTCCTTCCTCTTTTCCTCCATTCATTTCATGTGTCCATTACTGATTGTGTGTCTTTCTAGGTATGGGGGAACTTTACTTATTACCGGGGAATATGCCACGTTTAACTACCGTGAGTTGTTCTCGGCTTTCCTTCTATTGGTAGGGCGTTGTTAATGTAAGCTAGTGGTGGTCTATATCGCTGTCATCCAGGTAAGCTTGATTTGATTTACTCTTTTAGATTTGTGTCAAGAACTAGGTAACTAATACCCTCAAGGGTGCCATGGGAGCTGGACAATGGCTAAGTTTCGCACCAAGTAAGTACCTCCTGGTCTCCCTCCTCCTCCTATCGATTCTGATCATTCATTTATTCATCCACTTTATTAGACATTGCGCAAGCCGCAGCAGCTGCCAACAGGATACAGGCAATGAGAGTCAAAGACCAAGAACAAACCGATGGTCCCACCAACGACATTAATCCAGAACTAGATGATGAAGAAGAAGAAGGAGTACGGGTAGAGTTACGAGATGTATGGTTTAAATATCCTACCAGAAACGTGCCTGTACTTCGTGGGTTAAACATCACTGTAAGTGACATCCATCCTTCTTAGACAAATAGGTTGGCGGGCTGAGATTTATGATGATTTAGATTGAAAAGGGGCAGTTTGCGGCTATCGTTGGCCCATCAGGTACGTTACTCCCTATTAAACTGGAACGTACTTGCGAAAGACTCACAGCTTGTTATAGGATGTGGGAAAACTAGCATCATCTCATTACTAGAAAGGCAAGTCCCCTCCTGTCTGTCTGTCGCACAGTCCCATCACTCTAACACATAAAACATCCCAGGTTCTACACCCCAACATCCGGTGTAATGACCCTAAACAACATCCCCATATCCACAATCCCCCTCCCATCCTACCGCAACCAGATATCCCTCGTATCGCAAGAACCGGCCTTATTCGACGGAACTATCCGAGAAAACATCCTCCTCGGCCTCACTCCTCCTCCCTCTTCCACCGAACCTACCCCTGCCCTAGACGAAAATACCCAAACCCTCTTAGAAGGAACATGCAAATCAGCCAACATCCACCATTTCATAACCTCCCTCCCCTCATCCTACGAAACCCAAATCGGCACTCGAGGAATTCTTCTTTCAGGCGGTCAGAGACAACGTATATCCATCGCCAGAGCACTTATCCGCAATCCGAAATTACTTTTGTTGGATGAAGCTACTTCGAACCTGGATTCCGAGACGGAAAAGTTGGTTCAGGGGGTTTTCGAAAAGAATCGAAGGGGTAGGACGATGGTTGTTGTGGCGCATAGACTTGCGACGGTGCAGAACGCCGATGTTATTTTCGTCGTGGCTGATGGGAGGGTTGTGGAGAAGGGGGGACGTGGGGAGTTGTTGAGACGGAGGGGGGTTTATTATGGGATGGTGAGCTTTTCTTTTTTTCGTTACCTTTTTCTTTTCTATTTTCTTCTATTAGAATTTGGTAACTATGTTTGTTGATTTTACTAATGCATACGTTCTACTATCTAGTGTCAGGGACAAGCTTTGGGTGCTTAGATGAGTGGGTTTGGAGGCTATCGTGATCTTACAAAGATTTACTAGTATCGTCATTTTGTAAGAGGTATGTGGTAGTATTACTATGCGGACGAAAACTTGGTATTGCCTAGGTAACTACTTAGTCTACCTAAGATATTATTAGATAGCCACCTCTATCTAGGTATCTTTAATAACGGTTGTTTTGTTATGGCTCTACGTGTGTGTACAATACAGGAGGTCAGGTTTCCTTTTCCTTACTTGATCATGATCTTCGTAGTGTTCGTGCCGGTTCTGATCCCTGGCAATGTATGTTACGTTACGTCCCATAGGCCATGATACGACTCCCGTTCCTTGCCTTTAATCTGTATGTAGTTCATATATAGGAGTTGGAGTTTACTTACTTACTCTGTGTGTGTATAAGTGTGTATCCCGTTTTCAGGCTCGAGCATCTTTCCTTCTTTCACCCCCACTGGCTAAATTCAAGTTGATACATATCATATCATAGCCGGTTATCCATCTCTCATTCGGATAAATGCAGGTTGGTAGTAACATTCATTTCTTCCGTCTCCCCTCCATCAATCATAGTTTGGGTAGTTTTCAGTAAAAGCCGGCATAACGTTGTAATTTATGCCGGTTATGACAACATCTACAATACGACCATGGAGACTAAATGCCAACCCCCCGTGCCAAGATTGGGGACCGAGGCGTGATGATAAGAAGATGAATCATACCTTGATGTCTGGGTGAAAAAGAAAATCATACCTACCGAATTCGAGAGTCGTGTGTATGTATGTATTCGGGATTTCTGCTTCACCAGATAGACTTTGTCGTCATTAGGGAAAAACGTCCCGTAGAAGAATCGGGATAACGGCCCCGCTCCCTTGGATTGTATAAGCGGACAGTCATCGTGTTTTTACCAAAGTAGACCTGGTACAAGTAACTGGCCGAGTTACTTTGTATTATAAGATGAAGTTGAGCTGTCATCCGCCCGGTATGAATCATACGCAACACATAATAGAGCCCAAATAATAGTAAGACCATGTAGGTTAGGACGGAGGAGTTAGGCAAGGTGTTTATATAGGCCGACCTGAAATGCTACGTGAGGCAAGCCGTGATGGCGGTGGTTGCCACTGCTTCCCCTTATTCTTATGTTACCTTCTTACTTGATGAATTTTTATACGAGTAAGCTGGCGTTGGGAATTATTAAAAGAGGCAAAGCGCTTTCCCACATGTACACGCAAACTCATCAAACGGGCTCATCAAATAGACTCATAAAATGCACTCATGAAAAAACGATGCGGAAATTCAGACAAACAAGTCCTGTCGTACATTCATTACATATCTTTCATATCTCATGTTTAATACAATACACGATCATAACTTTTTAAGCTTCCTGCGACCCAATCCCCTCAAACATGGTCTTATCACCAACCTTCCCCCCCTCTCTCGGAGCCGTAGACCCAGCCGTGGCCGAATTCCCCCGAGTAAACTTTTGCTCGGCTAACAAGCTCGGATCATCCTTGGAGCCAATCTCGGCCGTGAAGCTCGCATTCTTCGACTTATCCTGCGTCCCGATGCTGTTGTCCTCGGTGATGTTCTTCCCGTGCGGTCCGTTGGGGTCTCGGTAATATTGGTTCTCGACATAACTAGGGGCGGGGTTCGCCCGTGATTGTGCCGTGTTCTTCATGCTGCCTCCGCTGTAGCCGCCTGCCGTACCTGGGGCGGCATGGTGTTGGCCCTCTTGTGGTCGCATATCGGCAGAGCTGTTGCCCTGACGGAAAGCCTCGGACTCGGCTGCTAATGAGCCGGAGTCTACTGCGCCTGGGGCTTCTTGCATGGAGGGCGCGTTGGATGTTACTTTGGCTCCGGCGCTAGGGGCTTTGTTGGTGGTGGTCATGTTGGGTTGTTCGGCGTTTGATGCTTTGTAAGACATGTTGGGATGTGGTTATTTGGTTATGTGGTTATGTGTAATATGGGTTGTTTTGTTCAACAGTGCGCGGTTTGGTTTCAATTGGTTTCTACAGATGAATTGGATTGATCGAGTTCAAGAATAGCTGCTCCGACGGTTTATATGTCTTGAGTGTTTGCTCGAATAGAAGGACCTCGAGTACTGACGTCACCGAATGTGAGATTTGGTGGGACGTCACAAACCGCCTCCCTAATGACTTCATTAGACACCCAGATCAACATTCACTGTCGCGCTTATGCTGTTACCGGAAAGCGTTGAATATCCAATCGACATTGGAAACTGTGGAGAGTTAACATCATTCTGCTGGGGAGTTTGTTTTATTTGGTTATGTCTATGATTTCACAAAGCGTTCTCCAAACTGACTGTATGCAAGTTGACTGATATATCATTCACGGTATACAGATTGTAGATCATAAAAGGCGGGCAACAATATATCTACATATATGCATTTTTCATCTCGACAGCTCCTAAATCTATCTAGGCACGCTAGGGCATTTCAGTTGTGAGGGCTGCCGTGTCGTTGGACGGATTGAAAGGGGTGAGTGGGGGAGGGGTAGAAATACCTGCTGTAGCTTGCTTGCTAGCATTGAAATGGTGGTGGCAGTTCACCAGCAGCAGATGCCTTGATTAGTGATGCAATTGTTGCATAGAGGCCACCGACGCATATAAACGCGCCGGCGAGGATAGTGAGCACATTGATAATAAACATGAGCGGCTGTTGCGACCATGCCCGAAACCCTCCTCCGAGGTGGTACGAATCGTGGAGCCACTGCAGGAACTAAAGTCAATGCTTGGCATCCATCGAGGCCTCAAATCCAGACAAGACTTGAAACCCTTCCTCGAACTCGTTGACGGGACAATCGAGATGTGTAAGAGATAAGTAAATGATAACTTACAAAGGCACCGGCGAGACCATACGTATACCACGCAGCAAACAATGCAGCAGTTATGCCAACAAGATAATTAAAGATCGGTATGCCGACCGCAAATATGAACGCTGCAGCATTAGCGAGCAGTATGAGAAACGTCCACACGCCCCATCCCAAAACAGTGTGCGTGTAGATGTGCTTGCTATTTCTGAAGAAGCGAACAAAGACCAGCTTAGCGGCCGTGTGACTGTAAAGGCTTCCTGCAATGAAGAAATTGGGTATGGCCAGGCCAAAGGCGATCTTGGACCACAGCGGCTTGAGGCTTAAAAGACTGGGACTGGAGACGCCCGAACCAATATACCAGTATGTTACCACGGCGAAGACGATGTAAAGTGATGTTGCGGTTATTTGCAAGACCCACGCAGCTTTCATGGCATCTTGCGGTCGTATCATTTCCGAAATAAGTATGAAGAACATGAAATGGCCGGCATAAGCAAACACGGGGTTGGTTATGCTGACTTGGAAACGACGGGTTAGCTATTTCCGAGAAGAAAACCGGCCGCCGAGTGCTTACTGAAGGCAGATGTGAAGTCACTCTCTACAACGACTTGGACATCTCCAGGTTGAATTGGCGCAGAACCAGCGCCCGCCATCGCGACTATACCGGCAACCACAATGGAGATGCCACCTGCAATCGAAAGGAATCCAAGCTGGTCTAGTGTCCGTGGGAAACTTGCAAGAGTCACCGCGACCGCGAAAATACCGGCAAACGCGACAGCACACAGCTTCTCATTCGACAGCACACCTAATGCGAGCTGGCCGGCTAGGATTTGGCTTCCTGCTGCGAACACAGCAAAAATAATAGTGCCGCCGCCCAGGATTTCTCTGCCAATAGGTCCGAAGAGGATCATACCAGCGTCTCCCATGTTGTGTACTTTAACCACGTCAGCGTTCAGCCCTGGCACATCGCTCCCAAGGGCAATCACTCACCCTCTGGATGTCGCAACTTGAACTGTATTAATGCCCATGCTGTGTAGGTCGCAAAGATTCCGAGGAAGAGGATGACTATGACCCCCGGGACAACGCCAACGGCGGCGAGACTACTCGGCAAGCTAAGCATCCCATTCGAGATGATTTCGGTAATCATAAGAACTGCAACAAGAGGCCAGCTCAATGTCTTGTACTTGATGTCGTGGCCTTCTTCGGACCCGAATACATCGTCAGGCTGGATGTTGTTTTCCTCATGAAAATCACCACCTGATAGCACACGTGTTCGTGTCCCTTGCGTGATATCGTCTTCATAACCCTTGTTTACCAACTGGCCCAAGCGACGAGAATCCTCAGCCATTTTAGTCATTATAGACCCGGTAAGTTATATATCGCTCTACCCTACCATACTTTCTCAACGTGTTATTCCTCAGGGGGTAGAGACTATGTCTTATGCCGGCGTTATGGAGGCTGGATGGTGGATCATCACATGCAGAATAGCAGTGCCATTTGCTCCAACGGGATGTGCTGACACTGCGGTAGGTCGCAATAACCGCCACATTGGGATAAAGTGGTTCATCGTCTCTTATCTCATGCAAAGGGCGGGGAAATCAGGAGCTGAGGAGACATGCTTGCCTTCATTTGGGACCCCGGTTCCCATTCTAGATGTTGGAATAGATAAGACAACTAACTGGCCCCAAAGTATCGTGTGTTGTGTATTGCAAAACGCTTGTGAATGAATCAACATTTAGTACTAGGCACATGTAGACGCATATGGACTCGTTAGGTATTGACCACGAGGCTCAAACTCCTTCGTCGGCTTCTAGCCATCATTCACGGCGTGTCCGGTTAACATCTGCATTATAAAACCACATATTATGGATTAAGATCTTTGGGATCACGTCCTCGAACTTCTTTTCTCTGAGCAACACCGGCCTGGCAGAGGTAGATTCATTCGAGAGAATGCTCAATCTGTGTCCCGCCAAGGTCCATTAATAAGAGTAACACAGGGGCAGTTGATGTCAGCCCGGCTGCCGGGTGTATTTGGCCTGATGTGGGTCATAAATAGAATGGCTCTGTACACAAGTGGGGCTATGGGGTCCATTGCATTAGCAAAGGCAAGCTTGGAGTGGCAGAAGTGGCAAGTACCTTTATTTCCGCAATGCCCTGTACTTGTAATGAACTGTGATTTCAACCAAGTCATTCCCGTCGAGGAATGCGACAAGCTGTAAGTTCCCCCCCCCCCTGGGAGCTGTCAATTCCCCTTGCAACCTGTAAATTCCCCAGTTTGCCAAGTCTCTTGGCATGTACCTAAAAGTGGGTCGGTACTTTAAAAGAAAATGTTCTTTTTTATAAAAAAAATCAATCTTAAATTTTTAGCCTAACTTACCTTATACTTACCTTGTAAATAGATTTTCTTTTTTTTATTTATAAAAAACTATATATATATTATTAAATTAAAAGAATTAAAATATATATATATATATATATTTAAGTATAAATATAGCTTATTAAATTTAATATTATACTATTTTTAAATATTTATTTTTTAATTTAAAAGTATTATTATTATATTTAATATATTTAATTTAATTTATTTATATTAATGTTTTATATTAAATAATATATAATATTATTTTTATATAAATATATTTTATTATATAAAGTTAATATATTTAAGTTTTATATTTTTATAAATAATAATTATTATTTAAATAAATATTTATATACTTAAAAATAATATATATTATATAAATATATATTGTTTTAATAAATATTTACTATTTATATAATTATAAATATTATATAAATAAATATTTATTTATTTATAAATATTTATTAAAGTAATATATATTATTAATAAATAAAATATATAATTTAATTAACTATATATATATAATAAATATTATAAAATAATAGTTATTTATTTATTAAAAATATATATTGCTTTAATAAATATTTATTTATATATAATTAAATATTTATTAGCTTATAAATATTTTATATTGTTTATATAAATATTTATTTAATTATAAAATAATAAATAGTGTTTATTTAAATATTTATTTATATATAATATAAAATATATTTAAATAAATATATAAATATTAATTATAATAGTTTATATAAAGTAAATTAATTTAACTTTATATTTATATTAAAAACTTTATTTTATTATTAATAATTAATAGCTTAGTTAGTAGCTTAGTTAGTAGCCTAGTTAGTAGCTTAGTTAGTAGCTTAGTTAGTAGCTTAGTTAGTAGCTTGGTTAGTAGCTTAGTTAGTAGCTTAGTTGGTAGCTTAGTTGGTAGCTTGGTTAGTAGCTTAGTTGGTTGCTTGGTTAGTAGCTTGGTTGGTCGCTTGGTTGGTTGCTTGGTTGGTTGCTTAGTTAGTTGCTTAGTTAGTTGCTTAGTTGGTTAGAAAGTATGTACGTACATATTGGTAGGTAAGAACTTAGGTATGTACATACAAACCTGCGGTACATGCTAAGGGAAATGGCGCGGTGGGGAATTTACAGGTTGCAAGGGGAATTTACAGCTCCCAGGGGGGGGGGGGAATTTACAGCTTGTGTATAGACTCATTCCCGTCTCCCAGCCTTACACATCGCATGTCGACAACCTTGAACAGACGCGTATGAACACCCAGACTACAAACACAAACCTCACAACGTCTCTCATATTCATCACCATCGCCACAAAAAGGCAGTGAAATTAAACGACCCGATCAAATAAAATCAACAACCAGCCAGCATGGATCTCGTGGCTGGTATGCGGAAGCAAGGGTCGCGGGGCGGCGTCAACTTCAGCTGGGATGACGTCGCAACATCCGCGCATCGCGAAAACTACCTTGGGCACAGTTTAAAGGCTCCCGTAGGCCGCTGGCAAAAAGGCAAAGACCTCAACTGGTATGCGAAAGCAGATGATGGCAATTCATCAAACGAGACTGCCGAGGAAAAGATGGCTCGTGAGCGCAAAGAGGAACTACAGAAAATCAAGGAAGCCGAAGAGGATGCGCTGGCCCGCGCGCTTGGACTTCCTGTTGCGCCGCGAAACACTAGCGGGGCAAATGCCGTGGAGGTTGAGAAACCACGGATAAATCCATCTGCGCCTCAGGAGGTGGAGAAACCTAAAACCAACCAGAGTCGTCCTGAAGGGTCTCGGCATCATCATAGGGATTCTGGGAGGCGACACAGAAGGAGACATCGAAGCACAAGCCCTCGGCCTGAAAACCGAGACAGAGACAGAGACAGGGAGCGCGAAGAACATAGAGAAAGACGGCGTGATCGCTCGCCAAGAAATGAGCATCACCACCGTGAGAATCGAGACGCTCATAGGCGTAGAGATGATAACCGTGGAGAGCAACGGACATCACATGTGCGGAGCAGGAACAGGAGCCGCAGTTTGGAGGGCGGCGAGCGCAGATATGGTCGTCACCACGAATACGCACCAAAAGATAGGAGACGAAGCAGGAGTAGAAGTCCACCACGCTATCGTCGAAGGAGCCCCGCAAGAGGCTGAATATACCTAGTTCAGCTCTTAATACGTCAAAATCCGGGTGGCGAATATCACCTAGTGTGTCTTGCCCGGATTTTCTACTACTTTGACAGCGAGGATACTTGAGCCACAGGTCTAGCCAACGGATGAAAGTCATCCCTAGACGACCTTTGAGCATATTTACAAATAATTTCCTGGTACGAAGCTTGTTGTACCGTAGACGTCCACATCAAAGAGTTGACCGAACAAAGCCAGGGCGGTGAAGCATGCCTATACCCAGCTGTCTTATTATAAGGGGCTATAACAAACATCCAAGATGAGGGTATATAAATACCTAGGCATAATTTATAGCCACTGAGTCTCTCCTGAAGCCGATTAGATGCGCTCCTCTACACAACATTTTGTGTCCATAAACCTTTCTGGAAGCTGGGGTACTTTTCTGTACTATTACCAAAGTGCCACACAGGTACCTACTTTACCTAATAAAGCGCCTAACAGCACCTGCATCCAACTATATTTTGTTGCAGAAAATATTACAGGGACACATTTTACATTCGAATGTTTGTATAAATTTGAGCAATCATATGAGAGTTTAAGGTTGTGTGTAAATATGAGTACATTGAAAAAACCCCAGTACAGAAGGCAAAGTAAATGTTGCCAGGTGTCGTAGCCTTTGTTGCGAGCGCTGAAGTGCACTACGAATACGCGTTAGCCTGGATTACATCATTGTCAACCTAGAGATAATACAGCGCCTGCATGGAGGGCGAACTCCAAGCACGTGAAACAAGCAAACATTCTTTGTCGGGTACTATCATTGGCTGGATTGTTTCTGTACTGACCTATTCTGATGTGAGTTTATTCCTCTTGCTTTCAACTTTTCCCTGTTGCCTCAGACTCAGCCCCCACGATATATTACTAATTAAACATTTGGTGTAGAGCAGGTGGAATGCATGGTCCGGCAACTGCACGGACAAAGCATCGGCCCCTTCCCATGTTATTCTTACCAATTCGCCCCTCGTCGCCTAGCTGTATATCGATACTGTAGAACCGTCCGACATTCGCGGCTTTCCTAATCATTTTGATCTTCGTTATGATCCGATAAACCGTCGACCAGACCGTTCCTCTAAACAGGCCCCCAACGCTCTATAGAGATACAGAAATGGATTACGGGAGGCTCCGGGCCGCCGCCCTGAAAGACGGCGAAGATGAAGAGGCAGTCACTGTAGACACTAGAGCTCTAATAGACAAGGTGCTTGCGAGATACTCGGGAGAGTGGACAACGTTGCGAGAACTGATTCAGAACGCTGCCGACGCCCAAGCCACAACTGTGAAGATCAAGTGGGAGACGTTGCCTTCGACCCAAGTGCCACTGCCTACGACGACCGACCGATCGGAGATTCTAAAGCATGTGATTGCGCACCACACCCTTCGGCGCCTCGTTGTCCAGAACGATGGTCAGCCTTTTACAAAAACAGATTGGGGGAGACTCAAGAGAATCGCCGAGGGAAACCCGGACGAGACCAAGATTGGCGCATTTGGCGTCGGATTCTACAGTGTCTTTGCCGATTGCGAGGAACCCTTTGTCAGCTCGGGTAGCGAGGCGATGGCCTTCTACTGGAAAGGAAACGCGCTTTTTACGAGAAAGCTGCAACTTTCTGAAGAACAGCGTAGCTCAGATACTGCTTTTGTACTCGACTATCGGAATACGACTACGACTCTGCCAAACCTACTCTCTGTGAGTCAGTTCCTGGCGACCAGCTTGACATTTGTAGCATTGCAAAATATGGAGTTTTGGATAGACGACTACAAGGTTCTGTCCTTGACGAAAAAGGCCAGCCCTAGTGCCGACGTGGCCATTTCGAGGGACATGGAGACCACAACCAAGGAGCGTCTCATGAAGATCCAGAGCGTCGACCGGTCCAGTGCACAGCTCGATGCTTCCTATATGAGGGCCATAGGATGGAAGCCGCAGATGACGACAGCAAAAAGCGAGGCGTATGGTCTCAGCACCGGCGAGGTCCCATCGCTCCGAAGCTTCTTCTCCCGACTGACAGCAGGGTCTACAAAAACCACCAAGGCCGCAAGAGAGGAGAAGGCAGTACAAGCCGCGATTTCGGAAGATATCACGGCGTTGTCAACCTCGAGCATCTTCCTCCGAGTCACGACTGCTTCTATTAAAACCAACATCACTGGAAACTTTGCGTCCGAACTGGAAAGAGCCACGAAGAAGCCCCCTCCCAAAGTCGCGAACCTGTCTGTCTTGACATCTTCGTATGACGAGACACAAGCGTCTGAGAGTTCATTGTCAGGAGGCGTTGCATCCAAGGCCACCGATGTATTCGCTTCTGTTCTGCCGAGCAAAAAAGGCGGACGTATATTCATCGGATTCCCTACTACGCAGACCACTGGTGCGGGTATGCACATTTCGGCCCCCTCCGTTATTCCCACCGTGGAGCGTGAAGCAATCGACTTGAATGCGAGGTGGGTACGGACATGGAATATCGAGATGTTGCGAGCGGCAGGTATCATGACACGGCTGGCTTTTGCCCACGAGATGGCGGAGCTCCAGAGGAAGCTACAAAGAGCGGCCGAGTCTGCCGGCACCACTATAACTTCAAGGGAAACATCTACCTTTATGCCCGAAGCTCTGCATCTTCTCAAATGTTACACGTTTGGTGACTCCACTCCAAGCGGCCACGTTTCTCAGATAATCGAGGAAGCGTTCTGGACGTCTTACAGGAAGCCTTTTGTGGACATCTACAGTACTCGCGGTGTCCTGCCGACAAACAAGGTCCGTCTCGCCTCTGAGGAGCTGGGAAAGTTTGTCGAGGGAATTCCCGTGGTTCCGGCCGAGCTGGAGACGGCCGGATTTGTTCGGAAGCTGAAGGAGTTCGACTTATTATCACCTATTACAGTGGCCGACGTACGGGAAGAACTCTCGGGGAAACCCCTTACAGAAATCCAATTGCCCAACTTCATACAATGGGTAGCAAAGAATACCCTGGAGGGCAACATCGACTTGCCGAACAGAGACGGGCTGCTTGACGTTGCTATAGCCATAGTAAACAAGAAAGACAGGAGTGACCAAGGGGATGTGATTGCGCTCGGAAGCATTACAAATTTCCTGACGGCACAGAAGATCCCACCAGGCCTGCCTATCCCAATCACAACCATGCCGTTCGAGTACACCCGAGGCTGCTCCCTCCAAGAGCTCCGATCACTGGGCTGGGAACATTTAGAGCTTGCCCCTTGGCTCGACTTTCTGCTAGACACTCGGTTGAGTAGACCTGCCGATCAGGACATGACCAGGTCTCCCGAGTTCGCCACCCGTATTCTTTCTGTGCTATCCAAGGGTTGGGATAATCAGAGCCAATCTTCAAAAGATGCAGTTGTGTCTCTCTTGAAAGCCCATACTATCATGCCGACCAAGTCAGGCATGAAAAAGCCGACAGACTCGTTCTTCCCTTCTGTGAAGCTCTTTGACGATCTCCCGACCATCGAATGCGCACACCTGAAGGAAAAGTTCTTGTCCTCAATCGGGGTCAGGAAGACGGTAGATCTGGAAACCATATTCAAACGCTTGTTAAATCCTTCTATCGAAAAGGATGGCTCCGGCCAAGCGAAGTGGAGTCATGTCGAACTGATAAAATACTTAGCATCGGTCCGCAACGACATACCCAATGACGATCTTAGGAAGCTGAAGGAGTCGCGGATTTGTCCTGCTGAGGCTGGACCTATGGGCAGGGAATTCACGGAAGCGAGCTCCCAGCTATACAAAGTATCCGAGCTCTTCGAGCCAAACCAACTGCTCCGGCCTCTTAGACTAAAAGTTCTCCAGTGGCCAGGTGGTATACTGGGCCGTAACTCACCAGAAGGCAAGTTTCTCTCCAATCTCGGCCTCCGAAATCAGCCTTCGGCCCCCGAACTCGTAGACATGATGTCTTCGCCAGACCAGCAGTTGCGTGAGAACTCGATGAGCTATTTCGTCACCCATTTCAGAACTGGCGGCTACAGTTCGTTTGATATCGGGGCAAGTAATAAGGCATTTCTTCCACTCCAGGGGAGTCCTCAGAAGCTTGTTTCTCCGTCCCAGTGCTTTACCAACGAGGCCGCCGCCGTGCTCGGCTTCGACATCCTGAAACGGGAGCTTCACAGTGAGGCGCCAAAGTTCGGAGTGGCCAGAGACCCACCGATCCTCGAATGCGTCCAACGTCTTATACGTAACCCGCCCCAATCCCAGCGAGACGCGATTCCTGTATTCCAGTACTTTTCCGGCCGACTCAGCGACCTCAACGACACGGCAGTGAAGCTCCTCAGCGAGGCCCGGATTGTACCGGTGGTTCGAACAGCCGGTGCGTCTGGGAATTCTCGACCGGGAGAGTCGGAGAAAGGCTCCGGTCCAGTCGTCCACTTGACTCCCCGCCACTGCTACCTGGGTCGCTCAAGTATGTACGGAGAAATATTTGACTTTGTCGACTTCAGTCCATCCGCCAACCATTTTCTCGCCCGCTGTGGCTCGAAAGAAGAGCCTACCAAGCTGGAAATCGCCCATTTGGCGGCAGGGGAGCCAGCACGGTTGCTGAGCGTACTTCAGAGCCCAGACAAGTATCTGGATCTGCTCAGGTTTTTAGCAGAGGATGTGTCCACTATTAAGAGGGACAAGGAGCTCTGGAGAAAGATGAAGACTGCCCCCTTTCTGCTAGCATTCAAAGAGATGACCAACCCATCCAAGGGCAAAGCAACCGAGCCCGACGTCGAGGAAGAAGAGGAATCAGTCCGCACCTATCAGCTTGCGGCACCGTCCGACATTGTTATCCTAGACGATTATATCAGTTACAGACTATTCAAAGATCATCTGATATGTGCCCCTGAAGAGGATGCGCTAGAGTCTTTCTACCAAGCCCTCGGTTCCCCGATTCTCTCAGCTACTGTGCAAGAAGACCTAAGAATCGGACCGCACAACGAGAAACAGGATGGTGCGGCCTGGTTGCGGAAGCATGTCCTTGAGCGGTCCAAGTTGTTCATCCACGAGTATACTCGATATACACGCGATGCCATAAAACACGACGCCAAGTGGCTCGAGAAGAACTTGACGGTCCAAGTCGTACGCTCGGTTGCGCTTCGCCGATCGCTCCGGATCTCGGGTCAGTCTCATACCGAAAAGAGATCAGCGGCGAGCAGTCAAACCAGGGCTGGCTGGGTGTTGTACGTTGCCTCTGAGTCGTCGCGGCCGGACATGTATCAAGTCGGGCAGGCCATATGCCAGCTAATCCTGAACCGGCCCAGTCAACAGGCCTACTTGTTCTTCGAACCGTTTTTGAAGCTGGAGCTGTTGGACTTGAAATCACGCGGTTACAATGTTGATCGTATTCTACGGGCAAAAGCTGCCGAGGCTAGAGTTGCGGAAGAGGAGAGGCGGAGGGCGTTGGATGCAGAGCAAGCCCGGATCCGGGAGCGAGAGAACGAGTTTGCTAGGCAGCATCAGACAGCGGCTACTGCGGCCGTCACCGCTCGTGAGCAGAACACAACGCCCCCGCCCCGTATGCCTGGCGGGTTCGGATCGCCGGATGATCATGTCGACGCGTTGCCGCCTACACTTCCCCAGCGCTCACATAGCAACAAGGGACGAGGCATCTTTGCTAATCTCTCCAAGCGCTTTGGCTTCGATTCTAATGACGAGGCTGACGACAAGTTGAAAAACTTTGTCGATTCAACCCCGGACCCTGTCCGGCTCCCACCAGCGGAGCCGTCATCTTCTGGATCCAAGGCTGGCAGGGGTGAGCAAGACGGGAGGGTCACCAACCCTGCAGTTGTCCAACAGAATCTGCTCAATGCCGTCAAATCAACCCGGGCATACGACTCGTCACTGTTGTATTCGCCGCCGACTACCAGAGAAGTCAAAGAACAAGCGACCTACTGTGACGATACGGCCGGAAAAGACCTGACCTTGCTAGCGGATGCATCTAATGGAATGCGCGTATTCGTGGCGTCAGCCGTACCTGCCTCGCACAGAAGCACGTTTCTGTCCTCCAACCACGCCGCCATTAATTCATTTGCCGCCCTTCTCCAGGACGTCGGCGGCGTGTATCAGATCCCTAGGAATGTATTGCACATATTCTACGACGAGGCTGGCGGCACTATTGCCTTCAACCGCGACGGCAGCATCTTCTGCAACCTTCGCTTCTACATTCAGCTACACGCGGGGCAGAATAGGGGCGAGGACAAAGCTGCGGCGGCCGTCTGGTGGTGGGTCGTACTGGCCCATGAGCTTGCACACAACATCATACACCCCCATAATGCCGATCATAGTTATTACACGTGAGTTACGACCCCCTTGCAATGATTAATCCTTTGACTTACTTCTGGTCTATCGTCATGTTATTATCCGCTAATCTAGCTTTGCGTAGGGAATCCTTTATCCAGCAGTACTTTCCGAAAATGATGTTGAAAGCCACACATCTAGTCGGCCAAGGAGAAACGACACCACTCGGTTTGCCGGCGCCTCTGATTCCAGAGGTTCGCAGCAGTATCGACCCAGCACGGCCAACTGCCCCACCGCCGTATAGGGAATAGAACTCCCGATGTCCGCCTACACCCAGGATAACCCCGGTCGATCGTAGATAAATACATGCATACTTCGTCTGTCCATGTCTTATAAGCAGACACTTTACATACATACTTTAAACTTGTCGGGACTACACTTAGAGGAATAGACGGCGTTTAGACTAGTCGATGAATTGTAATACACTCACTCCCTATTTAACATAGATGCCAGTTTGAGTATTCTGATGTTACTACGCCATGTATGCTATCATAATACTGCACAAGGTCCAAAGGGTTTGGAACGTAAGCGTGAATTATACAGATGACAGATCCATGCACGAACAACGCTTTTGGATTTCGATCCTCTTAAGTCTAACTTTAACTAGGACCACGATATATGTTTATATGCAAGCAAGCATCACTATCCAAATATCTCCTCCGGTTCCTAACCCAGTCGGCTAACTAAAGGTTAATGCGGGTTACAATAGCCGGTTTTATCACTCCGTAACCCATCCCTTGCCCACCACTTTCTTCTGCGTCACCTTCTTCACAGGCAACGGCCAACCCTGACCACCGGTGCCCTCGGCACGTAAATAAGGAACAACCCAGCATTCCCTCGTGGTGGCAGTAGTCGCTGCCTGGACCTCCTTGATAGGTTTCCCGTAAGTGATTAACGGCGTACCTTTTGCGAGCGCCGAGAGTTGTCCCCCGGTTATGTCTGTCAAAGCGAGCATTCGCGTCTTGGGTTGTTTCATGTTTGTTGTTGTCGTCCCGGCCTCTATGGGTTCTGATGCGGCTGCGCGTTGAAGACCGCTGTAGACGATGTATTCGGGTAATTCCTGCGTGCTGTAGTGCGCGAGATTGCTTGATGGGTGGATGTATACGGCGTTATCGATTAGCGGGTCGCCGGTTCCGGTTCCGGTTCCCGGGCCGGAGGATAGGAGAGGTTGGAGGGGGAGATAGGGGACGTCGATGGCTCGGCGGGGTTTGCGGTACATTTCTGGTGGGACCGGGGCTAGGTCGCCCCTGATGGCGACTTGGTCGATGAAGCCTGCTGCTACCATTTGTTTTAGGGCTGTTACTTGTTTGGCGCTGGGGCGGTCGAGCCGTTCTTGGAATGTTAGGTTCGCGAAGGCGGGTATGTCCTTTTGCAGAAGGGATGTGATTTGTTTGCGGAGCTTCTGGGTTTCTTGGAGAGCTTTGAAGCGGACGAAGCGGGAGGTGCACCAGCTTTCGGAGGGTGAATGCGCGAATTCGCCAACGACTTGGAGGAGTTTTATGGCGTCGGATGCACCGTCGAGGGATCGGAAGTTTCGGTGGACTTCGTTGAATCTCCTCCTAGCTTGGGCACGTGCATTCTCGGCGGCCATGTCCTCGTTGGTTTTGAATGTGCGCTCGTCGTCTTCGGGGATTTGGGGGATTACCTGGGACTCGGGGAGGAATATTTCCGGCACGGAGAGGCCGGCGACCAGGGCGACGGTATAGGGGAGACAATCGTGGAGATGGCCGACTAGCAATATACGGGCGAATCGTGGCGGGATGGGGATTTTGCTCATGGTTTTCCCGATCTGGGTTGCGTAGCCGTCTGGCGTGATGGCGGAGAGATACTGGAGAAGTTTCTCTGCCTTGGCCAAGCTATGTCGGTCTGGACTTGTCGGGAAGGGAAAGTTGACGACGTGTTTCAGATTCATGGCTTTGAGCTGGAGAACGACGCCCTCGATGGGCATCTTCAATATTTCCGGGTCTGCGAATTCTTGGAAATCTCTCTCGTACACGGCAGAGGAGTAGAGTCGCCAGGCATGTCCCGGACCGGTACGTCCAGCTCGTCCTGAACGTTGGTTGGCACTCGCTTTACTTATGAACCCGACCTCGTAGCGCTGAACACCTGTGTCGGGGTCAAAGACGCGTTCCTTGGATCTTCCGCTGTCTCTAGTGTTAGCTACAAGAGGCTTCCTTTCGACCCCGCGAGAGAGTTTCAAACTTGGGATTATACGTACCAGTCAATGACGTATTTTACTCCGGGAATGGTGAGAGATGTTTCTGCCACATTCGTGGCCAGAATAATAGAGCGCGAGCCTTCAGGGGGCGGCTCAAAAACACGCATCTGTTCTTTAGTGGGCAGAAGAGAGTATAGTGGTAGTATGTGCATCTTGAGAGGTGCCGCTTCTCCTGTCTCGTTGGGCACTTCGAATTCAGCCTCGTCTTCTTCTTCCTCCCCATCGTCCTCGTCGCCGATAAAGGCCAACTCATCGAGCTCGTTGCCCGTGACATCGTCTGTCTGCCCAAACTCGATATCTTCCACTTCCAGGGGGCCGTCGTTGGCCGAAAAACGAACCTTGGGATAAGAAGCAGCTTTCAATCCAGTGGAGTGGAGCTTGAGCTTCTGACTTAACCTAGAAATCTCACTGTGACTAGTAAGGAAGACGAGCATGCCCCCAGGGGGAAGCTTGCGGTGTCCGCGGAGGATTTTCTTAAAGGCCTCGTCGACGTAATCAGGCTGTGTTCTTCTAGCGAAATGTATAGTGACGGGATACTGTCGACCTTCGACGTTTAAAACGGGAGGCGGCGTGGGAAATAGAGTGGGATTAGTCACGTCGGTGACGCGGAGGGTAGCAGACATGACTATAAAGTAGAATGTCAGTGGCATGTTCCCTATTCTATGCTCGGGTCTTTGATCGAGTCGAGACATGAATGGAGATTGCTTCGTAGTTACTTACTAATCAGTTTAAGGGGAGATATTGATGGATCTTCTTTAGCCATCTCCTCTCGAAGTTTTACCGTCCGGCTCAACATTCCGATCAGGATATCCGTATTCAAGCTCCTCTCATGAGCCTCGTCTATAATCACGGCTGAGTAATTCCGTAGTGCAATATCGTTTCCAATTTCCCTCAAAAGTACACCATCGGTGACAAATTTGAGCCGGGTCTTTTCGTTGGCTGTACCCTCGAATCTGATTTGATACGCGACTGTGTCGGAGTGGTCGCCCAACTCGGTTGAAACACGTTGGCTCACAGACACTAGTTGGAAGAATCCAGGTTAGCAACGGTTTACCATCTTACATGGCCTACAGAAAGTCGGACGTTCGGCCCGGGACTTCTCGGTTCTCACCTGCTGCAACTTTTCTAGGCTGGGTAACCACAATCTTCCCCGGCGTAGGGGAGTTTGGCGAGCCATATCCCGCTTCAAACAACATTTGCGGCACTTGCGTACTCTTTCCCGAGCCGGTTGCACCACATATTATGACGGCATTGTTGTTATGGATTGCTTCCATGATCCTCTGTTCTTCGGCCACGACTGGGAGCTTGAGTCTCGCTTCCTGCATCTCGGCCGCTCTCTCAACCAAGACGCTAAATGCTTTTCGACTATTGTCTTCTGTCGGTTGCAGCTCTTGGGGAAGGGGCTCCTCTTCAACCGGCCGCGGTTTGAAATTTTCGTGTATCGGGATGTTGAGAATGGCATCATCGCCACCGCTGGGCTTATAGCCCAAAGCAGAGTTCCGCTGCTCGTGCGCCCAAGCCTTGAATGCCGATGAACGTTCTTTTGACGTATCTCCGCCATCATCGGATTCGTCTTCCTCTTCATCTTCAGAAGACTCCTCACTCTCGTCATCTGTGATATCATCATCCACTGATCCCTCCATGGATTCGTCTTCCGAATCTTTCTCAGAGTTGCTATTGGACGCTTCCGAGCTAAAACCATTCCATTCGTCGTCTTCGTTGTCGTCTTCCTCTTCCACCATTTTCCCCTCCAAAGGATCGAAATATGTCTCTGAAGGAACACCTGGTGAAAGATGTGACTTTCCCGTGATCTTTGATTTTACACCACCCCTTTTTTGCCTTTTTCGCAAGACAGGCTTTCCTTCTTCGTCCACTTCCAACGGTCGTTTGAGGCCAGAACCAGCAACAACTGGAGCCGATTGCGCTGGCGCCTCAAGAGCTGTCGGCTCAGACTTTTGTCCATCATGCCGCCTTTCACCACCGGCATCGTCACTCTCGGAATCATCCATATCCGAGCCAACCCTTGGCTCCTTCCTGGGCTCAAACAGAACGCTATCGTCATTTTGAGCAATCCCAGCAGCTCGCTCTCTCAAAGCCCGGCTCATCATCTCCCGTTTCGTCACCTTGGTGGCTCCCAAGTGACGCGTGCTCGCAAAGAGGCTCGTATCGATCTTATTGGCCTCTAACTGCGCCAAGAGCGCGCGATTCTCGTCTTTGGCAAGCTTCTTATCTATGTACTTTTCGAGACGCTTCGCCTTCTTGCTGCTCATCTTGGCCTCCCCCTTCAGATCGGCCTTCATCCGGGCTCTCTTGGCCTCGGCTGCTGCCTTTTTGTCGTCTGGTAGTATTTCCAATGCATTGCTGTCCGTCTGAGACTGTGTGGTGAGCGCCTCTTCAGCAGCATTTGATTCGGCGTTTTCTTGCGCTTCCCGGGCTTTGCGCGCGATGACTTTGTGCTTCCGCTGGCGCGGAACAAATTTCTTGGCCATCGTGGTCGGCCGTCCAATGAATGGACGAAGATTTTCTCCGTGTATTTATATCGTGCCGGTCGCCTGTTGCTGAGTATAGGCGGTAAAAGGCCGGGCAAGCACTATTTACTATGTATAAATGAGTGTACGTGTATGCAGACACAATAGAGGCATCGGGCAAATCATCCAACAGGCAAGTATATAATTCGAGACTGGAAATTTTGACCGCCTGGCAGAATAAGTATCTGGGCATGTCTCATAAATGGTTTAGCGCGGGGCAGTCGATTGAGCTTCATGCTGCTTTTCTAGGTATAGTGAGTGTACCTAGTTGGACTTAGGTGTTAGGAAACTAAACTACGACCCACTGTAGGAACTTTGAAGGTACTAATTCTTAGTACCCACCCCCGCCTAAACCACATACATAAGTAGCTAAGTAGTTTGTACCTACGGAGGTACTTGTACCAGAAGCTACCAAATTGTAACTCTCATTCTACCAGATCGTCGACTTGATGTATTGAACTCAAACTCAGACTATACAAGAAAAAAGGGTATCTCATCTCCCCGATACCATGGAATCGATACAAGTCATCGATGAGCCGTTTCCAGCTACATCGAAACAAGCAACCGGCCAAGTCGACGGTGTTTTGACCGAAGCCTCTTCTCTTGCCTTTGCCGACAGGATACTAGTGACTCTCTGTCAAGACGGCAGGCTTTCACAATGGGTTAGACAACCACTGCGCAAATACAATTTCGATGAATGATAAAACGAGTTCTAGTTAACAGAGAGAGTTACAGATTCAAGTCCCATTATCGGCACCGTCCCCAGCTGCCGTGGACATGGCACTAGCAAACGAGAGCTTGTTGCCCATGTCTCACCTCACGCCCAAGACCCTACTCGGCGGTGGCGGCGAGGAGCGCGAGTCCTTGGCACAGTTATACGCTGTCCAGATAGCTAGTTATATCGCCAGACGGGACTCGGAAGAGCGTCGGACACTGGTTGTCGGGCTGGGACTGAATAGATTACGGCCGGAACGAGAGGCTTTCTTTGATGTACTTGAGTTAATACAGAAAGTCTTGTGAATAAACAAGAAACAAGCCCGACATTTCTACTTTCTTTTCCCTGCGGATGTTAGGCAGCTACTACAACCGCACTCGGAGCAATGGCCTGCTTCTTCTGTTTCAACTCTTTTTCAACAAAGTCTTCTCTCTCCATCTTGAAACGCTTCTGACACCCTATCGTTACAAAGTTAGTGAGTGGGTTTCTATACGCATTTATGTGGGTGGGTGGGTGGTTGGTCTGTACAATCACCGCAGGATATTGGTTCGTATTTCGCCGGATTCGACTCGGAAGTACATGAAGGGACTACTCCCTCGACGCGGTTGAAGTTTAGGCCTGATATTGAATTCAATTAGTTCACGTGTCTTATTCTCACTGCCAGGGCGGGGGAAACGTACCAAAGAAGAATGGTAGCGAGACTCGTTCTTGAGTGGACTCGTTAGTCACTCGATGGACAGTCGATTTATACATGTCGTTACAAAGCCGCATCATAAAATCGCCGATATTCACCACCAGCGTTCCCTCGATAGGCTTGGCCTTTTGGATGTTTGCCAGGTTAGCCATCTCCAATGTCAAAGTCAACTTTCGTGGCGTTTTTCTTCCCTCACCTTTATCCATTGGCCCTCACGAGTCAAGATCTGCAGACCCCCTATACTGTCTTGCCAGAGCAGGGTGAAGAGCTGCAGATCGGTATGACTCCCCAAACCGACGAACTGCTTCTCGACTTCTTCCTTTGTCCTAGCGGGGTAGTAATTGAAAACGCCACTACCACAACCCAAGCAGAGAATTAGCAGGCTTCCGCGTTATTATAAGAGTCGATAAACATTGAGAATACATACTCTGCCCCTGGATACGTCACTTTCTCATCCCAATAGTTCTCTTCGAGATCAAGCGAAAGCGCAAACATCCTCACCAGTCTTCTCGCCAGAGTAAGACAGCTCCCCCAATAAGCCAAACAGTCCTCTTTGAAGTTGGGTAGATGTCTCGTCCCCTCCCACACGAAATCCTCGCCTCGGATCCACGGCCGGACCTCATCCGGGATCTCCGACATATCCTTCGGATGGTCGGGGTCAAGCTCGGGGGAATAGCGAAAAGCAAAAGATTCACGCACGTCGGCCGTCTCGCTGGGTGATATCTGGGCTTTCTTACTACCGATGTAACCGTTGTAGTATTTACTGTTCTTGTGCGAGCTGACCAGATCTTTCATCTCTCGGGGCTGTTTCATAAAGTCGAGAACCCGATCCTTGCATCGGGCGATGGTGGCGGGGGATATGCCGTGGTTCTTGACGTAGAAGAATCCGTTGTTCACGGCTGCTGCTCTGATGGCCGAGCTGACTTTTTGACGCTCGGTTAGGGAGTCTGAGAACATGGGTTGGAGGTCGACGATGGGGATCTCGGATGCTGTGCAGTCTCGGGGTGGGTATGGTAGTACGTCCCGGTAGACTGGGCCGAGGGCGGTGCGTAGTTCTAGTTTGGTGGTGGTGGACATGGTGGTTTATGATGATGAAGATGATGGATGCTATGGACTGGACGAT
This sequence comes from Poronia punctata, assembly GCA_022579005.1. Lineage (NCBI taxonomy): Eukaryota > Fungi > Ascomycota > Sordariomycetes > Xylariales > Xylariaceae > Poronia > Poronia punctata. Next base: position 102,568 of record MU401472.1, read on the forward strand.
TGGTGATGAGACTGACTGGTTGTGACTTGTATTTGTTTGTATTTACAAAAGTGCACTGGCAAATGTAAGTGCTGTGTCTAGAATACCTTATATATATATATACTCAGCTAGGTAATTATCATAGACTTAGTTGTGTAACTTATCGTCCTTAGTACGGGTGTACCTACCTACATAAAGATAAAGCTATAGAAGCACCCGGTACGATAGTAGGCGAGCTCGAGATATAGAGTATAAGGGGGTATAGAGTGGGGTTTGGTGCGTGATCTCCGCTTTCCTGCGGCCTCCGACGGTTCGGAACAGCCCAACAACCCCACGGCCGAAATAAATCCTGAACCCCAAATAGCCCGTCCATCCAAACCCAATAGAACACACAACATACGGTAAGATGCTACATGGACATGTTACCAGAAATGCGTGACTAATACATCCGTCCTTCTCTAGTCTTCCGTAGGCAGTCGACCCAAACCACATATCTATTCCTGGGTAAATTCTTCCAAAGGGGGAGGAAATCTAGGTAGGTAAGGTACTTACGAGATAAAACCTCTACCTAGGTACCTGGTACCTACTTACCTACTCAACAGTCATTCTCACAAATAAGAAGCAAAAGCCAAAATGTCACCTACATTCCCACCCATAAGAGCCTGCCTCTTCGACATGGACGGCCTCTTACTCAACACGGAAGACCTCTACACCAAATGCGCCAACATCGTTCTACAAAGACACAACCGTCCGCCTCTCCCCTGGTCCGTCAAGGCGCAAATGATGGGTATACCCGGCTCATCCAACGGGGACGTCTTCCACAAATGGGCCCAACTCCCTATCTCCCGCGAGCAGTTCAAGCAAGAACAGGCCGAGCAGCAACGTATTCATTTCCCCGAATGCGAGCCCTTACCTGGCGTCGAGGCGCTGTTACGGCGTTTAAAAGATGCGAAGACGGAAAATGGATATCAGGTGCAACTTGCGCTGGCGACGAGTAGTATGAAGGAAAACTTTGATTTGAAAACCACCGGGGGAAGAGCAGGGAAATTGATGGGGTTCATCCCCGAAGAAAATCGTGTTTTGGGGGATGATCCGCGCGTGAAGAAGGGGAGGGGGAAACCGGCTCCGGATATCTATCTTTTGGCGCTGGAACTGGTTAATAAATCGTTGGGGGATGATGTTCCTGCTATCACGCCGGAAGAGTGTCTGGTTTTCGAGGATAGTGTGTTGGGTGTTGAAGCGGGGAGGAGGGCGGGGATGAGGACTGTTTGGGTACCTCATCCGGCTCTGCTGAATGAATATAAAGGGAAGGAGGCTGAGGTGCTTGCTGGGAGGATTGGGTTGTATCCTATTGGGGATGAGGAGCAGCTTGGGGAGGTTGGTGATGGGTGGGCGGATTTGTTGCCGAGTTTGGTGGGTTTTCCTTATGAGAGGTATGGTATTATTCCTGGTCCGGCGTGAGTTTCCAATAGAGAAGGTGCGGAGTTACATTAGATAGAGGTAGATGAGGCATTGCTAGAAAATAGAGCAAGGGGTTCGTAAGATGTTAGATGGCATGAAAATTAGCCCAGAACAGTTACTCGATCTATCCTATCAAATGGCAAATAATCGAGCCAAAAGACAGGCTCTTTCTTGTTAGCAAGCATGGAGAGAAAAGTCGATGACCAAGCAAAGGCCCTTCCACCTTGACTCTCTACCTCTACGAGCAAGTCCAAGTTCGACATTAAAAGTAGGACGTAAACTGTTCCTAGTATTCATGTCCTCGGGTTACAAAGAGATACATTCCTACATACGTCCGTAAATAATGGAAACTCCTTCCCGAGGAAGAAAACATGGCCATCAAAAAATAGCCAAAACATTCGGCGGACTCGCCACGCCACCAGGGACATTGCACGGCTCACTACTAACAAAGAACGACCAACGACCCTCCTTCCGACAATGCTCAGCCAATTTCTCCAAATCGAAAAGTTCCCCGATGGGACATCCCCACCCGGCCAGAAGCACCTCGTGCAAAGACCACTTCTCCTGCGTAGGCCAACATTCAAACGAGGGCTGATCACCCGCCACAGCAGAGAAGTTATCCCAGATCCATCGTAGGGTATCTTCAGATTGTTTCACGCCGCCGAAGCGGTGCGGTACTATCTCCTGGTACGCAGAGACTTGGTCATCGCTTTTGGAAGATAGGGATGCCATGAATCCTAGATATCGCTGTTAGAAACGAGAGGGAGGGGAAAGGGGAGGTGGTGGTTCGTACCAGATCTGACGAATAATATATCACCGAATCTCAGCTCCGTCCCTTGAGCTTGTAGACAGGCTTGTAGGTCTTCGACCGGGATGGAGACGGAGTCGAAAGAATCGTATTCTTTGAGCTTGGATTTGGCTTGGCCGTCTGTCGATGTCCTCCAGCCGTGATAATCTATCAATACCCCTCGGCCAACGATGCCTTGTTCCGTCCAAGCTATCATTGTAGTTGATCAGTTAGTTGGCCTGTCTCATAGCACTTGTTGTCTCCGTCTCCTCTCCCCTTCTTAAACTTCTCGCTTCAGCACCCCCTATACTGTAACGACATCAAACTCTCCCTCCCGGGCATAAATACCTAAACTACACACAAACAAAAACAATAGATGAAAAAGGAAAAAAAAAAAAAAAAAAGACTTGTTATACGCACCATGAATCCCCAAAACCGTACTCTTCCTCCCACTCTCATCCACATGATGGATATCCCGTTGAGAAACCCCATTATAGAAGAGTTTTTCATCCTGATACCCAAAATGTCGGAACCCACTACATCCTCACATCATTAGCACCTAACGTACCTCCCTACTTTCAAAAGAGGGGCAAAAAGGAGGAGGGGAGAAAGAGAGAGAGAAAGAGAGAGAAAGAAAGAAAGAAGGGGGGGGGGGGGGGACTTACTCCCACTGCGTCGAAACCTGCGAATTAAAATACCAAGTATCATCATTAACAGCCATCGGCTTCTTCGCAATGATTTCCTGATGAAACTTTGCCCTTTGGAAAAACGTCTGTTTGGGTTGGGCATCTAGGGGCCAGTTCAAAGATACCCTACGTTACGTTAATCAAATCAGTCCTTCAATTTCTTTACCTACCTACCTACCTACCTACCTACCTTGCCTATACGACGGCAAATAGAAGGGGGAAAAGAAAAGAAAAGTAAAACTCACCTCTTCCCAGACTTTATCTCCCCCTTCGCAGCGTCCGCAACCCTCTGATCCGTCAACCGGTTCAAAAACCCGAGCTGGTCATCACCACCGTACAGACCCCATGCGGAACGTCGAGGATCCCCTTTACGTAGGGGGAGGTCGTCGAAGTTTGGGACGCCGTTGGCGTTGAGTTTGATTCCTGAGACTGGGGGCGCCATTTTCCTTTTCTTTTCCTTTTCCTTCTGTCTTAACGTAGGTCTTTGATATGATGATGATAACTCCCTCTTGCGAATGGATTAGGTAGAGAGCTCTTCACATAGACAACAAGAAAGAAAAACAAATAGTGCAACTCGAAAAGGGGGAAAGGGATTCAGAAAACCTCGTTTTAATAACTTTACTGACAATAGGCTATCATCGACGAATTAGACAGAATAATACCGAGGGTGTTTTTCTCCATCTCCAATCTGAGAGTAAACCCGCGCGCTTATAAATACGCTTTCTCCGCGTAGGCTGTAGCAGGCAGGCCATCTGCAGCCGTTGCCCCGCATCTACTGCGGAGGAGTAATGAGGAGAAGGAGGCTTCGGTAGCGTCATGACGGGAACATTTATCGTCACATTAATCATCGGGGTCGTCTTAGGTATATAGTTGCAGATCCCATGTTCTTTGGCTGGCATACTCTCTCGGCGTATATTCACACTGGCATAACTACCGCCAAACCCATGACTGTGAACATCTATTGAGCCATGACACGCCGCCGACACTCCTGATAGATCATGCCTGTTAACTCTTATTCATCACCCCCTGACGATTTCTATGCATGCCAGCTTATAATATGACAACAACACACTGGAGATGAAATGGGGGCGGTAGCGCGTTGGGCCGGTGCTGGTTTCATCTTTACTTGATTGTAGCAACACCAGCATCACCAACATCACAGTTCCTTGAAGATATTAGTTTTTTTTTTCTCGCATTTCGCTCCAGTTGATAAAAACTTCCTCTCCAATTGCCCGCTCATCTTTGCTCGTCTTCATTTTACGACAAGAAAGTCGTAAGTCATACCGAAGTGTAAACCGTCCTTTTCCGGCCTTCTCAACACGCCCATCCTAATCGTCGTTAATGTGCCACAGAGATGCCAGCGCGCTCCGGGTACCTCCCAGACAGGCTAGTCATAAGTAAGTAGCCATACTCGCATTCCATACCCCTACCAAACAGCCCATTTGCAGACTGGATAGTCTAATCTCATCCTCGTTCTCGCTCGTCTAGACGCTAGCTAGCCATGCAGATTCTCCATCTCACGTGCGCTTGCGGTCCCTATAATTTGTGTTAGAATGTTAAAATGACCAAGGGTGTATTCGAACCGTCGGGGGGTCCCACTGTACTTACATGCTAAGCCTCCTAGACAGTGAGTGCAATTTCGTATCATTCTCGGCCTCGCGCGAGGCCCTCTCCAGCGCCTGTTGGCGTTCTTCTTCTTGTGTCTTCACCACCTCTTCGTGGCTCGGTGGGAGTCTCTCATTCTGCAGATCGACCTTCCTGGCATCTTCGAAGCTCGAAATGGCGTTCTTGATACCCTCGGCACCGAGCATGAGTGTGCCCGCAGGCAACCGTCCACCAGCCACAGTTTTGAGCTCCGTGACCCTTTCCGACTCCTCACGGAGCACGTTGAAAACGCGTGACATGCGACCGATGGCCAGGATCTTGTTCTTGACCGCCCGCTTCCGCGCCTCTAATGATGCATCTGCCGGGCTGGCGAGGGGAGGCGAGTGGGGCGCAGCCGAAGAGGGTGTATCCTGTTGGAGCTCTTCCTCGGAGCAAGTGCTCAAGATGGCGATGAGCATATCCGTGATCTTCTCGCCAACAAATGGCAAGGACCATGTGAAGACATCCATGAAGTTGGGAAGCCAGTAAGGATGCGGCGTACAGTTAAACTGCCGTATGTTCATAACATTGTTCTCGTACTTAAGTACCGCTGCTTTGTTGTTATACACGTCAAGGTAATTCGGCGCAGAAAAAATGGTCATAACACTTGGGAATCCGGTTGTGCGGGTCTTGCGATACATGCGGTACCCGGCATCTTGAGCCTCGTGTGCTCTGATGATAGATAGCAGGTTGTTCTTCTCCAGGAAATTGCAGGCGGCGTGGTACGAAAAGAAGTAGGAACAGCCGCGGACGTGGTTATGCATAAAAAACTCGTTCGAGTTCTCCTGGCCAAAGTCTTCGAGCGGGTCAGCCCACAGTATGTCGCACATCAAGCCTTGTGTAGGCGGTTCGCGGAAACGGTCGATCTATGGGAGAGTGAGTCAGTGCACCATTATACAAAATACGTTCTCATCCCGACCGGGCGAGAGGGGGGGGGGGGACCAACGTTGCGCAAGTCGTCTAGCGTATGTAGCTCCGGACTGAGACCACCATGGATACACAAGAATTGCTTGTTCATCACGGCGGCAAGTGGAAGACTACAGAAGGAATCCATGCAGGCGTCATAGATGGCCTCGGAGTACTTGTGCTTGCATTCGAGTTTGAAAGTAAAATAGTCTGTCAAGTGACGGCACTCGTGGTTTCCGCGCAGCAACCAAAGTGTCTTCGGGTAATGAATCTTTAGAGACCAGAGATAGAGGACGCATTCTATGCTGAAGTAACCTCGGTCCACGTAGTCGCCCAGGAAGAGATAGCGGGTTTCGGCAGGGTCACCGCCAACTTCGAATAGCTTCATAAGATCGTAGTATTGGCCGTGCACATCGCCGCAAACGGTGATGGGGGCGTCCATTTCTAGGAGGTTTGGCTCTTGTCTCAGCAACTCGGTGCCGGTCCGGATGATCCACAAGGCTTGCTCATCCGTAAGGCGACCTTCACGGTAGAAATGCTGCTTCAAGAAGGTGATGTTGGGCTTCGTATGGGTATCATCTTCGAAGAATTGCTCGTCGGTGGGCTTAAACATGGCAGGGGCCTGGACATCTACGGGTACATTGTCAGTCGGACGGATTGTATGGCGGGGTAAGGTAGGTAGGCCGCAACTGGCTGGCTGTCTTGCTCGTACCTTTACAAACCCGTTCGGCTGTGTTCACCTGAGTGCCATCTTCCATGGTATGAATGCTAAAGTCAATCTCGGGGAGAGGCTTCTTCTGGCGAATTGCACGGATAGCATTATCGACCTGAGCATTGCGCTGGTGTTGCTGCGGAAGTTGCTGTTGCTCGTCGTGGGTGGGGGACGATTGCTCGCCACCGGCGTCCATGTTGGGCGATGAGTTGATGGATTTTGCCTTGCTCTGTTGGCAAGATGAACGTCCAGCGCTGCTCAGTTCCGATCCAGGATTGTACGGTGACGGCGGCAGTATAAATGATTTTTATGGAAAATGGTGCTTAGGGTTTACGATATTCGGGGTCAATTTTGGTTGTTGCGAAGGAGACTCGAAACTGGTTAGTCGCGGGGACTGGATGTAAGCGGATGACGAAGATTAGGATAATGCAGTGGCCGGCCAGATAAGAAGGGAGGCAGCAACGGCAGAGGTTTCGAGGCGGCAAAAATCGAAGATGATTATGACCAAGTTCAAACAGCTACCTAAAGGCTCAAGGAGGAAATAGGTAGAGTTCAGGAGGTAGTTACTAGTCTGATCAAGCGTAGGTAAATGGGCAGGTTACGGGAGGTCAGATAGGTGCTTGTGCTTGTGCTTGCGTAAGTAGCTTTGAATAAGTCGGTGTACCTCTATATACCTCCTGGGGGCTTCAAAGTAGGTCGAGAAGACGAAGTGACTGTAAGGGGCCTAGGTATCTCGCGTACTGTAGTTTATTAGGTTATGGTCGTCTTCCTAGTTTAAGTAGTTAACTAGGTGCTCCAACGTATGACCATCCTTATAGGCCAGGACCGACCTGCCTGAGAGCTGGGTAGGGATCGAACCTACACCTATAAGCGATAGTCACCCGGGGGGTTAAGGGGTCCCTCTCAGTGCCTATTACTGGCAGGATTATAGGGACCTGAGAGGGTTAAGGGGCCTAGGTATCTAATTGGTAGACCATAAATTGGGCGGCGAATTCAAGAATCAGGCGAAACGCGGGCGCAGAGGCGGGCGGGAGCAATTGTAGGCAGGTCCTACTCTCCGCTCGGTGTGGGGTTGTTCTCTTTCTTTTGCCTTTGACAGAGAGGGGCAAATCCCATCATCCCGGTCCTAGATTTCCGTTTCAAGACTAGATCAAGTCTCGATAACGGCAATACGACCAGATGCCAAACATCCAGGTACCTATTTCCAACTGTCCAAGTAACCTCAGTCTAGAATATCGATTTAAGTTTTCAGGCCGGCGTCAAAACTCAACGTCTTGTCACCTACTTGACAATTAATTAACCTATCAATACACAACCTGACGGGGTAGTTTGGTAGGCAGATAGCTAATTCGATGACAACAATCTGATTCAGTGGCGGTAAATACAAGATTCAAAGGTTCTTCTCTGATGTTAAAAGACAGGCACCTGTGATAGCTACTTCCTTGGCATAAACCGAATCTAGCACTAGCCTCCAGGCCCAAGTCTAGCCCATACTCATAGAGGGGAAGCAGCCAACAGGTCCGGCCTGATACAAGATTTCGTTCAAGTACACGAGCAGACGAGGTAGGTAAGTGGAAAGAGTAACAGTTTGCAAAATGGTTCGAGGCGATGGTTGTAACGCATGCCATACAGTTTCAAGTCTTTTGTAGTGATTCATTCTTTAGAGATAATAAAGTACCTGCGCAGCTGTGCAACAAGTACGTGTAAATGTACTTAAGGTACTGGTAGAAGGGAAGTCCCGAGTCTGCTGTTTCACGACCCCGCTATCATGCCCCTGACTGCCCTGATAAGATCCGACTCCATGTATCTTTTAATCTTGTACCTAGAAACTCATTCTTACGAGTACAAAACTTGTACAACTCTCAGGCCCAACTGACTGCCAACGCCAAGTTTTTTTTTGGACAGGGCAGATGTTTTGTTTGTCCAAGTTCAAGTCAAATATCATCCAAATAATAATATGCGGCGCCTAATAATGGGACTAACCTGGCCACTGGTCGGACCTTTGTGGAATCGAAATTGGGCGAGACATACGAGTATCTCTCCGCCTTGGAAATAAATCGCGACTGGGGGCTCACCGCCGGATCGAAACGCCAATACGTGTAGATACCTTGGACCACTTTGTCTGGGTCCCAGTACGGTTCTTCTAGGGTGCGCAGTATCCGCCATCGACGATAATATCGATACCGGTGGTGTAGGATGCAGCGTCGGATGCCAGGAACAAATATGCACCTTTGAGCTCTCCGGGTTCGCCTTCGCGTCTAGAATCCAAGGGAAATAAAAGGTAAAGGTAAGAAACCTGATTGTCTGATCTGATCAAAAGAAGGGGTGGGTGCGGTTTGAAACTTACCCCATGGGGATCCTATCCTTGAAGACCTTTTTGGTCTCTTCGGGGATGAATAACGAGATATCCGTCTTGATATAACCTGGCGACACCGAGTTGGAACGGGCAAAGCCGGTCCACTCGACAGCAAAGGACCTGCCTGTAGTTGCGAATATCGTCAGCAACGCGGATGGATAGGGCGAATGCGCCAAAACTTACAGGCATGGATAATGGCGGCCTTGGATGCGTTGTACACGGTCTGCATCTGGGGGACGTTGACGATGTGGCCGCTCATGCTAGCGGTGCAGATGAAACTTCCCGAGATGTAATTCTCCAACGGCTTGCCGTCGGCGGTGGTCCCTTCCTGACGTTGCCGGCGCCAGTGCAGTGCCGCGGCCTTGGCGCAGTAGAAGGTGCCGTCGACATTTACTTTGAGCACCTTGTGCATGGTGTCGATGGAGCCGTCGATGAAGGATCCCTCCTCCCATGCGATGCCCGAGTTGGCGACGAAGATGTCTAAGCGGCCGTTGAATTCGTGCACGATTTCGTCGATTGCTTGTTTTACCGTATCGTATGTACTGACGTTCACCTGGTAGGCCTTGCCTGTATGTTTTCCACGGCGCGTTTTAGAATTTAGAAAAGGGTAGCTCTTCGAACTCGTTCTAGATGCTGTGGGGTAGGTATATCGCGTGTTGAATGTAGACACAACATGATGTTGATCACATGCGACGGGACAGACAAGCGCAAACGGGTTCTTGCTTACACTTGACACCATACTTTTCCTCAATCTTGGCCGCCTCGTCTAGGGCTTTCTTGTTCGAGTTATACCAAATGGCAACGTTGGCTCCCGCTTCGGCCAGCGCATCAGCGACTGCAAGACCAATTCCTGCGCCGGCTCCGGACACGATGGCGGTCCTGCCCTTGAGGGAGAATAGGGGCATGACCCGGTCCGTATTAGGAGCCGGCATGTTGTCGTGGGGGAAAGATCCCGTGTTCATATCCGCCATCTTGTCTGCTCTTGTCTGCTCTTGTCTGCTTTTCGCTACTATATTTTCTTTCTTACCCGTGAGGTCTATCTAGTCCAGAAGAGAACCTTTTGTAAGGAATTCGTGGAGCGAATGGCGGAAGAGCACGATAAGTCGGAGGAGAAGAAGAAGAAGAAACCAGCCAGCAAGAAACGTGTTCTTAGCAAGAAGGTTCGGACGAATTTAAGCGACAATTATAAATTTTCCCTTCCCTGCGCTGCGCTGCGCCTATCTACTACATGTAGTAGGTAGGTAATCTATTCCCCCCTCCCCCTCATTATTGTCGGCGCTTTCCACCCGCCCAGAGTCGGCCCAGAAACTACTTATACAGATTTGGCCGGTTATGGATCCGCGACGGACCGAAAGGGATGACGTCTCACTGCAGCGTGATTGTCAGGGCCCAAGATGTTGTTCCTGGTAATGCCACATGAGAGAGAGAGAGACTCTTATGCGATTAACCCTAGTCTCCATGTGTTGATAGAGGGTTACCGCGCCTGGCGCCCGGGTGATCTCCAAAGGTATCGCCCAGGTATTTACAACATATTAGCCGGCATGTATACGGGCTTTTCGCTACCTTTTTGTCTTTATACGAGGTACACGTCCAGTACATACCTTTATGTGTCTAATAATGTAGGGATTCGCAGCAGTTTGCATTTGTAGATGTAGGTAACATTGGTACTAGGTAATCTACTAACACTCCCTTTAACCAAGAGTCCACTCTGGCTAGTCGACGGTCGTAGTTCTCACCAAGCAAAATGTCGAGATGGCAAGAAAAGAGCATGGAATTTACTATCTAAACATCTGCCACACTTCACACTAGTTTACTCTTTTATATATATATTTTTTTTAGTTAAGCCAGTCTATTGAGACGAAAGGATAGCAGCAATCAGCTCATACTCGGCGCGCTCGACTCGACTCCCGGGCTAAGTTAGCCAATCACCCGCTTCGAGATCTCATCCCTCTGGTAATTGGTATTCCTCCAACGCGAAATGAAATCGTCGCGGTTGACTACAACACAAATGGATTAATTAATTAGTTTTGACCTGCAATCAATCTGGGGCGGGTGAGTGTAAGGATTTGAAAAAAGAAAAGAAAACGTACTATAACCACCACATATTCTCCTCACACCCGTGAAAGCACTTCTTCCATGCAACACTCGCCAGTTATCAAAAACTGCCAAAAAAAAAGTAAGTAAGTAAGTAAGTAAGTAATCAGTATCACGGTGCATAAGTAGATAGGTAGGTAGGTAGGTTACTTACTCAAAACATTCCCCGGCTCAAGCTGAACCCAAAATTCCATATCTCTACGTCTCAGAATCTCATCCCATTTCCTCGCAGCCTCATACCATTCCGAAGCCGAGAATTTTTCTCTTCCCTTTCCCTTTCCCTTTCCCTTTCCCTCTTCACCTAACGGCACGACGCCTCTATCATCGTTATTCCATCTAATGCGATGTATCTTTTCATCGTCCGAGTCATCATCAAGTTCGATAACGGGATATAGCCTGTCAGGCGATATCGTAATCCCTTCGTTACCACTTGCGTGCCATGGAAGACCGACACTACTCAAGATTCTGAAATATCCCGGTTCTTCGCTTTTCAATGTCGAGGCTGCGTGGAATCCGTCGACTAGTAAGGATTGACCGCCGAGATTGTCGATATTGTTATTTGCTGCTGCTTTTGTACCTGTTTGGGTGTGGGATAGGAGATGGAAGGCTTGTAGGCCTGAGGGGTCGGTGAAATATGTGTTGTCCGTGCTGGTTTTTATTATATTTTTTTAGTTAGGTAGTTAGTTAGTTTATACTTCCTAACCTAACCTGATCGAAGACAAAAAAAGGGGGGGATAGGGGAAAGGGGAAAGTGGTACATACTGCGCGGCTAGTGCCAGATTCGTATAAGCAGTATCCGCGAGAGCGAGGTCGGGGATGAAGTCGTAGAATCCGCCGTAATGCGTTTCGCGAATGAATGCGATTTTCCGGAGGACTTGTTCTGTTGGTTTGGCGCTTTCCGTCGGGACGTCCGTGACGAAGGCGAAGCCTTTGCGTCTCTGGGATGGAAGGTTAGGTATTAAGCGAGCTAAATGAAATCAAACAACCTATACAAGAGACTGAGGTAGATTGATAAAAACTTACAATCATGTCGGTCAATCGACCGAGAGCATTCTCTTTGTTGTTGATAACGTCGCTATAAGATATTCTGGCATCGCGATGTCCATCCGCGCCAAAGTATTCGAATCTAATATTTTCATAAGGGAGGAAGGATTAATAAAAATTAGGTAAGGCAACATTTCTTCTTGAGCAAAAACTTACTGGATATCTTCGGGGCCGGGTCTACTCCCTTTGATGTACGGTTCAAGAAAATCCCATGCATAAACACTCTCGTGGGAATCGTTCGACCCTGGATTTTAGATCAACTCAATATTCTATATAAACAATGGCTTTCTTTGCAAAAACTCCAACATACACTGAATGGTAAGTCCAGACTCGTCTGCCTTCATCGAAGATGGTTGTATGTCTTGGGCAATCTTGTGCTGTCAGTATGGTAGTTCTTATGACAAAAACAAACAAGTCACGGTATCCGGTGCTTTACTCACGTCAAACGTATTAAAGTTCCGTTGTCTCGTCTGTTGATTGACGCAAGTGCTGCAGCGGCAATTATCTCTGTATTGAATAAGAAAGAGGGAATAAGCGGCGTCATCCACATTGTCAACTTTGATAGGATGGATCATGGGTGAGTGACGAACCTCAGCCATAAATATGGACTGTATACCTATTATTAGTCTGCGGATTCCCCCGGGGCAAGTATGTACTAGTATTTGCTCTTTCTTACAGTAAATTCCCCCAACGACGAGGTTTCTCATTAGTATAGGCGAACGCAAGACCTTTGGGAGCGACATCCCAGTTGAGATCGGGAGGCGGCCCCTTTGCGGCCGTCCATGGACCAGAAGTTGACGATGTCGATGCTGATGCCGGTTCTACATCGGATCGGAACGTTGCACGACTAGCCGAGTATTGCGGTAAGGGTTGCCTATGACAGGTGCTTCGTTAGCAAAAAAAAAGAACCCCCGAACTGTATTCGACCTTGAACTTGCCTCCAAACGGGCACCGTAAGTCTTGTTCTCAAAGCTCTCATTTTGCGATGTAAGCTGTGAGAGGAAGCCAACACCGGTGAATAGACGTTGCATGTGTAAGACCTCGGTCGTAGTCATAATAGAAGAGGGTGAACCCCCGCCCCATACGAGTAATCGAGTATGATCCAGTTTTACACGTAGGTCTAATAATTACCGTCTAATCTAAAGACACTAGATAGACGGGGTATGCCGAAGTACTCTAAGTCCCTAGCCTATCCTAGGATTTCTACCTCTTATCATGTACATATCTAATCTAAGTAGGTACCTACCTATATGCATTTTATATATCGCGCTTACGTCGGGTGTGCTGAGATATATTGAATGCCGAGATACCTACCCCTTGTCATATGAGTAGCTTTCATACATTGTAGTACATGTAGTACTTCCTAAGTAGCGACTCCGAGCGCATGGTTCAAGAATCACGTTATCACCTGCAGCCAAGTACATATAGTCCTGGAGGGGCGACCAATCATATCTCATTAGTGATTACTTGAAACTCTAGGGTAACTCAGGCGGCCGATGCCCACGACTCCAAGTTGAGTCGGGAGTTTCAACAGTACAGTTGACATTCTGCTCCAACTCAACGCTGGACAATGGAAGAGATCTAGTCTCGGATAAAATGCTCTTTTCGCTAACCCCGTCTCCTCTCGCCCTCGTCCAGCTAGTGACCCCTGCTGATGCGCGCCGGGAGACCGGGACCGGCGCAGGACTTTGTACCTTGGTCAGATAAATGCTACCCACTTCGGGTAATGGGTTTTGGTTTTGGTTCTGGTTCTGGTTTTGATTTTGATTAAATTTCGAATTCGAACTCGAATTACGTCCATATCGCCACTGCGTTTTGGAACCCAGTCTAAAGTTGGCCCTCAGATTGGCCGTCTGTATCGTGATGAAGACACGGAGAATCGGGAGCGATGCCGCGATAACGGCCGACGACGGTTCTACCATGTTGAATATGGTGAGACCTGCACTGGTATCTGTAAGGGCAGTGGGTTAGATTCGACGAGGGAACATGGTATAATAGTGCGATTTCGACGTACAAGTCCAGTCGGGATCCGATATATGTTTCGTATGCACCGCCTTGATGATGGTAACCGTCCCAGACCTAGCCAGTCGTGTTAGTTTTTGGGTACATCCAGGCGCTTCATCGAGTACCCAGGGAAGGTAATCCACTCACAAAAGACCTAGGCTCATCGCAATACTAGCCCCGAGTTTTTCCATTCGGCGCATCTGCATCACCTCGTTAGCAATGTCATCCTCCATCCAGGGTTTTGCTTCGTGGTCCGGATGGTCCTACCTGCAAGTTGGACAGGATCCGCCATGGGAGGAAGACCAAGGCGAAATCGAATCCAGCGCTATATGCTGTGGTGTAACAGCTCGTCAGTTTTGTGTCCGTCAGGTTGGCGTGTTTGGTACAGGTGGGTGGGTAGGTATGTATGTATGTACGGACCACCTTCGGCGTAGAAAAAGTATAAACTGGTCTTTGGACCTAAGCATTCGCCGGGGATGCTCCGATCAAAGATCTTCTCGTACGGTCGACAGTTGACAAAGGGGAAAATGACAGCCGGTATCATAATGCCCAACAACAACGTCACGGAAACCCATATGAATTGTTTCTCTCGTCTCTTGGCCACTTGATACAGCGTCATGGCAAAACTGACCCTGGCGGCATTGGTCGAGAGTCGGATGACGCCCGCAGATACTTGTAGGCAGATGATCATTCGGCGTATGTTGAGCGGTGCTGTCGCCACCACGTCTACCTTGTGGTGGCCATATCCCATATCTATCATACTCTGTGTTATGCCGGCGTTCCCTAGGAGAAGTATCTGGCGTCGAGCATTAGCGGGCAAGCAACCACATTAGAGGACGAGGCTTTTCGCCAGGAGACACACACCACGGCAGCCCCGAGAAGATAGTCGTCATATCCTATCGCCCGACGATACCATTTGATGTATACCCTCAAACAGTATGTCGCGACCGAGATCGCACCAATCACCCATACCCACCTCTCCACCAGCGGGGCGGTGCTTTCCGTGCTTGCCATGCTCCTGGGCGCTTTCAATTCACTCCATGGGTGCGTAGCAAGGTATCTTGTTTTGTGTCCCAAAAAAAAGAGTATATTATCATTACCCAGTACTACGTATGTAGGTGAAAATAGAGTTCATATCATCACAACCCGAGACTCGAACGTATGGCCATGCCGAGTCTGCTGGGATGGCACCGAGTTTTATTGTTGAAGACAATACTAAATGGGTCTTCCCCCCTGGTGCCGAGTGACAATCTCAGCCTCGACTCTTAAAGTTGAGAGCTGATGATTGGCAAACATTGGGGGCATCCTTACCGAAGTGCGTTCAAGGCTCAAGCAGAACAAGGGAATCATGCGCAAGTTTCGATCCTTCGCGCCGTTGGCGGTGTGCTTTCCCCAGACCAGACCCAGACATTATCAAACCAGACTGGACTTGTCCAGGGGACCATCACCTTTGGTTTTCTAATAACGTCACTAAAGAATCCATCGTTCAGGTACGGGACTAGCAGGGTTTATAAACTGTTAGCCTTACTCGGAGAGGCACAGAGGTTCCCCAGTTGGCGGTGCTGCCAAGAGCTGGACGGCAAGGGTGAATTTTCCAAGCCTTCGGCAATTTCACGAGTGATGGGATCTTGCGATTTACTAAATAAGGTAGGTACCTACCTCTCGTCGCTTTGAATCTTATAAAGAAAACGTCATTTGGGGTTTCAATACATGATCATACCTATGTACCTAAAAGATAGGGGGGAAAAGGGCAACTACGGAGGAGTTCCTACATAACTCAGTAGGACGAGGATATGGGGGAAGGAAGAGTGGAAATATAAAAAAAACCCCCACCACACCCCTGCGACGCGCCAGCCATTTCCACGGACAAGTTCTGACAAACTACCTAACAGAAGCGCTACATATCTTCAAGTAGGATTGAAGATGTCTGGATATTCACAAATACGAGTATATCAAAAATCACGCAGACACAGACACCAAGTTAAGTTGATCTACGAGTAGGCAAGTTACTTAGCTGCACCTGCTCAAGTGATGTAATATCTGTCATAAATCCATAGAGTGCCTGCCGAGTATGTACTTTGACATAGATATTCTACTCGCAGAGGACGTTTAAAAGAGCAATCCGACTTTACTACATTGCTGATCACCAGCCTCTTCATTTACAATGCCTGCTAGCCGCTTATGCGCGTCGATACGAAACGGGCATTTATTTTCGCCGCAATACCTAAACATCCTAGGTTGCATTACCGGGAATTTGGAATTTGGAATTTGTGCAAAGTTACCGTACGATTGGGAATACCTACGTAGTTTTTGCCCGTCGGCAGTCCTCAGAGCTGAACTTGGCGCAATAGGTAGGTTACGGATTCTCTTTGCCTGAAATTCTTCATCTGCTCGTATTGTCAGCCCTGTCGTATTGTCAGTACGAGAGTAGGGATAAAAGACCAACATATGTACAATCTCTGCACATCTCCTAGGTTAGTTTCTTGGATCAATTATTTTTTTTGGGCTCGTTTTAGGAAAGGAATATCCTCTTTGCTCTCTCGGGAAAGAGACGTCAACAGGAAAAAAGACCAAAATGAAGGGCTTCGTAAACGATGAATCTTTTCTTTTGGCTACGAATCAAGACGATAGCGACAAAAGAACATGCCTTTAAAGTGTTATTTTGAGGCATTCGAGGCAAGTCATTCGATAATTCGAATATACTAGAACACTCTGTAATCTCGAAATACCTACTCAAAAAAAAAAAAAAAAAAAAAAAAAAAAAAAAAAGCCAGTGGGGTGGGGGTATACAAAGGGCGAGGACAAATAAATAAATAGATTTTATATTTGGGTGTGTGGTGTATCCGGGACAAGAGGGGTGGGA
>MU401472.1:119113-144923 GCA_022579005.1 Poronia punctata
TTTTTTTTAAATTCATTTTAAATTTATAAATAACAATAAAAAAATGTAATAAATAAAAACAAAAAAAAAAAAAAAAAAAAAAAAAAAAAAAAAAAAAAAAGCCAGATGGTAGTAGGTATCCATAGCTCATGAACATATAAATAAAGAGATATGAAATGTCGGATTGTGATAGCTCCGCTACCTTACGTATGCCAATTCCTGATGTTTTTAAATGCTTTCCCGTGCTATATATACAATATGAAATGGCCAAAACGGAACGGAATGAAAAGTTTTGGGTATATCCTAGGCAAACTCTTTTTTCTCCTATTCACAGCCCCCCTCCCCCCAATCCGCAAATAATCAGACAGACCCAGCATCATCCAACACCTCAAAGATACCACTAATCTTCCTAACAGGCCGTTTCGCCGGATTATTACTACCTGCCCCAAATATGGAAGAAATAGCAGCGGGAGTAGGTCTAGGCGTCGGTTCCAACAGGTCAAGTTCCGGTTCCGGTTCCGGTTCTGGTTCGGGGGGAAATGAAAACGATATGGGAATCGGTGTTCGCGGTGTAGCCGGGGAAGAAGAGAGTGTCGTGCTACTACTCGCGGATGAGAGTGTATTTGGGTTTGGGTTGGGGTTTGGGTTCGATGATAGATAGGCAGCTAATAAATCTGCAAGATCCGCCAAAGAGGACGAGAAGACGGGTCGACTTATGCGTTTATATGATCGTGGGGTTTTCGTCTTTGAAGTTGTTGTTGTTGTTGTTGTTGTTGATATAGATATTGTAGGGGGATGATTCGTCGTCGCGGTGTTGTTATTGCCATCCTCCTTTACGTTTTCCAACAACTGCTGTTGTTGTACAGAAGCCCGCTTACTATGTCTTCTCCTCAACTCCAATTGTTTCCTCGGCGATAGCGAAGTCAGGAACTGCCTTCGTGGCGGCGGCGGTGGTGGATAATTGGGTGAGGAGGGGAATGTTGTGATTTTCTGGCTGAATAGATCGATACCCTTTGATACGGGAATGTTTCCCGACACGGTAGATTCTGCCTCGCGGAGAAGGATTTCCATCTGTTGCTCGTCTAATTCGGCTAGGAGGTCGAGGACGCGGTCTACCGAGGACCGCGATCGGTGATGTGTTCTACGCGATGACGACGACGACATTTTTTGGGGGGGGGCCTTCTTCGCTTTCTTTCCGGGGGTGCGTTCGGTTCCAGGGAAAAAATAATCAAAGACGTCGTCGACGCTGATATGAGCGACAGAGGAATGTTGAAGTATGTAAAGTATTTGAAGGCATCGGGAGACGAGCTCACGGGGTTTTTGCTAGAAAGACCAAAATACGTTTATTTAGGTTAGGTGGAATATTCCTACTGGGATAATTATCATACATATTCGCGTCGGGTTTGCGTATCGTTGCAGACCGCAATTAACGAGGGTGGACGTTGACAAGGAGTAATGGCCAATTGACCAATCATATTGTACCGTGTTTTGAGCTTGAGCTATCAATTTCTGGAAATGGATGCAACAGGCGTTTCATAATTGGTAGGGGCTACATCCCCGAGTAGGTACGAGTAGGGGTCCCAATCTCTACTCGTAGGGGGCAGAGCCGTCCATATACCCGACTATGCCGCTACGGTACCTAGGTATGTACGTAAGTAAAGCTTTTGATTCAAGGTAAGATACTTTATGTAATCTAGCATCTATACATAAGAATGCCTTGAGTTACCGGACAAAACAAACAGTGAATGATAAGGAAATATCACGGGGCGTCCGTTCCATGTAGATGGGTTAAAACGCTCTCCGTATTTTTGTCATTACTCTTACGCCTAGGTTATCTACATGACCTAGCTAGCTACCTTAAGGTATACCACCTAAGATAGACGTTAAAATTCTACTACCTCAAGGTATACTGATATCTCGAGGAAAAACAACTCTTCAGGCCTTCCATTACGCCGACAATAAAAATGCCGGGTGAATCCATTCCAACCAACCAACCAACCATGCACCAAGTGTAGGTAGGTACCTAATTTACCTATCAACCTGCCCGGCATAGCTTCCTATCGCTCAACTGAACAATATGTCCGACCACAAGCCACCACCACTCGGCCGTAGTCACACCACAGCCTTCCACGGCACGCTGCAAGAGACCTAGTCTATCGAGCCAGTCGATGATGAGCTGGACTTCGAACTCGTCAATCATGGGCTTCAACAAGGTGACGCACATCTTTGGCGTCGTTGGGCCCTTGATGGCCAGCGTGAAGACGACCATGCTGACATAGTCGGCCCAGCGGGCGACGTCGACCTTGCCGAAGAAATCCACCCAGATGGGCATCTTTCCGCCCGGTGCCTCAGTCGGCGGGTTCAGTTTCTCGGCTTGCTTGAGGAGCGCCATGTCGTCATTACTCAAATATGTGTGCGTCGGCGTGAGGCGGACCTTGAAGTGGTAGTAGCTTTTGGGGAAAGTTCGGCCCTCGTAGTTCCCCGGTTCGAAGCCGAAAGGGATGTTGGGCATGTCCACCGTCTCGATCTGGATCCGGCCGTGGGCTTGGAGATTTAGCACTGCCATGACGGCGCCGTCGTCGGAAGCATACGGCATGATGTACTCGCGGCTGTGACCGAAGACTTCGTCGAGCTGGGCTTTGAAGGCGATGGCCTGTCTGAACTTGGGTGTGCTGGCCATCTTTTCCAGCTGCTTTGAGAACATCCCGTGGATGCGGAAGTTGCCTCCGAGGTCTTTGCCCTTGGTTCTAGTGATGACCTTCTCCCTGTTCAGTTCGGCAACCACCTTTTCCAGTATCTTGTTTGTTTCCGCAGCATCGCCATTGCCCAGTTCCAGGAGCTTGGGCACGAGCTTCTCTTTCACGTTCACGCCCTTGAGTGGCGTACAACAAATCGAGCGGACCCACGTTCGAGCCCGTTCAAGCCTCGTCCTATCTGGCTGATTCTTGGGCGGGAGAGGGATCGACATGGCCTCGCTGGCGACCGCTTCGATGCGGTTGTACGTCGACGTCGTCGCAAACCAGGTCTCTCTCCAATCCGTACCTTCGTTGGATATGTCTTCGACCGTGTACTTCTGATGCATTGCTGTTCGTGACCGTGGGAGGTCGATGTCTTCGTGCGTCTCAAGTCTGGTCGCCCATAGTATCAAATTTGGCCAGTCGTAGTTCTCGATATCGTCGTAATCTAGCGGTGGTAGCTCGCCATTCTCGTAGGCTGTCAGAAATGCCGATTGAAACTTGGTCGTCAAAGCTTGGACATATGACCTCCGCTCCCTACTGATTCTAGGCCAGAACTTCTTGAGAGCAGATAGAGACATTCCGGGGAAGTGTTTGAGCAGCAGGCCTATATCGAGATTCCTGTCAAGCCCACCCAAAAGGGTTCTGAAGACAACACAGGCCGCAACGAGCTCGTCTTCTCTCTTCGACCCGAGCTTGTCATCGTGCGCCGCAGGCTTATTGAAACGACCTCTGGGTTGCCTCGGTATGGTGGTGAGGTCGCGAGTCTTGTACTCTATGAAGCCTCCGTCATGGCCCGACAGGCCCGGGAATTGATTTACGGCTGATTGGTTTCCACGAGGCACCCCTTCTGTGTCACCAACCCTGACTCTTTTACGCCTCGGTTTCTTATGAAGTATCTGCTTTCCGTTTCGCTTCTGACCCTTCGCCACGATATAGGACAGGCCAAACGCCTCGTCTTCTGCGGAGGCCTGTTTGACCTCGTCGGGCACGTTGTTGGCGGTGAACTGGTTATTAGCGAGCCATTCCAACTTCAGCGGCTTCATGCTCGACCTGGATGCTTCCAACCCGAGAGATATGAAGATGTAATCTGGTGTGATTTGCCCCCGAGTGAGAAGCTGGGTTCCCTCCACAGATCGCTCCCACCGCTTTACAGCCTTTAGCTTTCGTAGAAATCCACCATATTCCCGGTCAGCCCAATTGGCAACCGGGCTATTTCCACCATCATTCTTCAAAATATCCTCTATCCCTCGAGGCAGATTCTCTTTCAAAAACCAAAGAGTATTCGGCATTGGTCCAATGAGAGTGAAACTTGTTGCATCGTGAGCCCCAAAGAAAGAAAGCGGCAGTTTTGGCCATGATACAGATACATTGTCTTTGGGGCTGAGTACCTCGGCTGGTACGAATCGACGAAGAAAGCTGCGGGAAGCATGAGTGCTGACGTCAGAAGTCTGGTCCGCCCTGTCAAGTAATCTGTTGACCTCTTCTTCTTCTTCTTCTTGCTTGCCCTCCTTGTCAGATAACACCCCTCTCGCCTGAAAGGTTGCCGGGCCAGACGTAATAAATATACGGTCATGTAAACCATGTCGTGTAATGAGCCCAGGACCGTTTGTCTCTTCCTCGTCGAATATGGCCACATCATCTTCGCTCGAGGATAAGTCGTCGCCGTCGGTCAGTAGCGTAAAACGCCGAATATTCCGGGAATCGTATTCCTCGTCGTTGTCGAGGTCTATGGCGTCCAATCTACGTCTTCGGCGTTTCGTCAGAGACGCATCTACATACCTGGCACTCTTTACCGAGGAGAGGATGGTAGCTATGTTTTCAGTTGGTGTCGTGTCGATATCTGGAGACCAAGACCAGGCTCCAGTATTGAAATCCTGCAAACAGCAGCGGTGTTGTTCCCACATGGCGCTGGGCTTCTGCCGTTGACTCCATATGTAAACAGCCAACTTGCCGCTATCCCACATCTCGTGTTTTTCCGGTCGTCTCCGAGGCTTTCCTCTCTTATCCAGTGTGTCTCCCGGCTCGACCTCGACGACGCGGGCTCTCTTCGCTGGTGCTTGGACTTCCGATTGCGCCTCGTCAGCCGGTCGTTTAGAGCTATGCCTGTTTACGAAGATGTCGCCCATAACTGAATTCTGATACCGAAGCGTTTCGATATCCTGGACACCCTTCAAGTCCCTGGATATCCTCAGGTTCCGGGTCGGGGCGTAGTCTTTGTTTTGGGACGCGAGGTCGTCGAATAGCTTGGCCTCGTCCGGAGAGAGCGAAAAGGCATCAGGGACATAAGCCTCGGGGAACATCTCTCTCATCTTCTCCTTGACAGCTATGACACGGGGATCGTCAGAGGAATCGATGACCACGCCGTCCCTGGTTTCTGACTTGACTAGGACAACGCATTCCTGCATCTTGGCCTGGCTGTCGAAGAAGAAAAAGTGCATCTGCTTCAGGGTCCCGTCACGTTCCATCTGATTGACTGTGTTCTGGCAGATTCGCCGATCCGGGGGGGCTAAATCTGCAAACTCTTTTGCCCATACCGAAACAACAGCCATATACAGAGATCGAAATCCGGGGAAGACGCCCTCGTTCCGGTCAAGGAGGTATTCAACTATCTGCCTAATACGCTCTTTACGGCGGGCGCCAAATGTTGCGTTTGCTCTCGTCGGTCTTGCAAATGAGGCGAGAGACTTGTGCATGTGCTGCCAGCCCTCGCTCTCCATGTGTAGCTGCTGTTCTGGGTCTGGTGCTGGGGTCTTATGGCTTTCGGTGTCTATCGGCCTAGAACTATCCATCTTCTTAGGCGGATAGCTGGGGAGAGACTTCCGAGTACTGGAGGCTCGCTCGGACGGGTGGAAATACGGTAGGTTTTCTCCCATTTCAACACCAACCATAACATCGTCAGGGCTTGTTGATGCAGAGAGCGCTAAATCTTGGTCTTCCTCATTGGCCGACTCTGTAGCGATATTTGATTCTTTAGTCCGAGGAGGAGGTAGTCGACGCCTATTACCGGAATCAAGACGGCTTGGTGGACTTTTGGTTGGCACCTCGTGATCACTAACAAGTGACGGATTGAGCTCATAAGGCGAGTTGTGGGCTTTAGGAAGAGAGACTCCGCCACTGGTGTGTGGGCTTCCTTGACGGACAAGCCGTCGGTTATCAGCCACGTCATACACTTCTAAATCTTTCAATATTATGTTTCCCCGGGGGGTTCCTGGGTGAGAGATGTCCGCGGCACGTGCCTTACCCGATGCTGAAGCATCAGATCTGAACACTGCTGATGTTGCAGGCTTTTCGGACCGTTTGTGTTGAGGTCGCTTTTTTGTATCAAATCGAGATTCCATTTGTTCCCTCGGAGTCAACGTTGACCGAGGTTGTGTGCGCTCTTCGAGGGAAGGACGGGGAGCTGGTAGATCTACATCTTCATCTTCATCTTCATCCTGGGCTGGTGCGAACTTACGCTTCCGTTGGACGAGTTCCGGCGGCGGCGGGACATAATCCGGGTTACAATCTGTCCGAGATTTGGTGAGGTGGTACTCCAAGCCATTAGAATTCTTCCAACTATTGCCGCATTTATCGCAGGTAAATTTATTCTTTTTGTTTTTGGATGCCTTTCCCTTTTTGCGTCTTGTCGGAGCTGCAGGCTCGGCATTTGGCGTTTCCGCGGCCGGAGGTGAAACGACTGACAACTCGGTGGTTTCTTGAGTGTGTGCCACCTGTTCCTCAGCAGAGCTCCCGATATCACTCGTCTCACCCGAGTCGACATCATCATTCTGTTCGGTTGTAATTCGAGCAGACCCTACGAAAGATGGATCTTTAAGTTTGTCAGATCTGAATATTAGAATTAACGACTTTGGTTTTCTGCCCTTTCGTTTGATGCCTAGGTTTATCGAGTTAGGAAGACCACGGTAAACGCCGGGCGGCCTAGGAGGCTCGCGGGGGGACTCTGACCGTGCCGGCCTTTCTTCAGGAGCATTTTCTGATCGAGGTGTGGATGGTACCTCGTCTAGGTCGACCCGGGAGTTTTCGCTGTCGATACCTAGTGCTTTATCGCCTATGATCCTCCTCGTCGGCCGTCGCCCTCGGCGTTTCGGTGTCGGCTTGTCTTCGATATCTTCATTTATAGGCCGTTTTCGCTTCGACTTCTTTGAGCGTCGCCCAAGTAAATGGTCCACTCGAGTAATCTCCGTAAGGGACGAGAGGTCGCTGGCTGAGAATTGTGCCGGATTAGGCTGTGAAAAGAAGCTTTGTTCCCCATCCGTGGCTGTAACGGTCCCCGCATTACTCGGCTGTACCGACTCGTTATTTCGGTTACCGGCCGGTGTTGGCGGCGCAGGGTCGGAGCCTCCGGGCATCTCATTAGTAGCATAAAAGGTATATGTCATAGTCTTCCCGATCCGGCTGAGTTGCGATGTCGAACTGAGGTGTTTAAGGTGAGACGGCTGAGAATTGGTTGGCATCGAGATCGAGCCGGTCATAGCAGCAGCGAGCCGTCTGAAATTGGGTCCCAGAGTTTGCCGACAGACAGCTGCGTTGGACGTCCCTTTTGGTCCAGCCCGTTTGATGATTTCGAATGCCGTATTCGGAACTGGCTTCTGTGGCTTCCATGGCGGAGTGATGGTACTAGTTTGAGGCGGCGTGATGCTCTGCTTAGATTTTGTGCTTTTCGACTTCTTTGGCGTACCTTTCCCTCTCGGTCCACCCAACTGGGATGATGCGTGTACGGCCCGGGACGCTTCTCCACGTTTTCCGATGCGGCCCGACGGTATTGCCATCCTGGTTTTGGGCGTGGTGCGGAAATGCGCCCACTCGGCCGGTGCCGGATCTCGAATGAACTTGACGCAGTCTTTGAACAACCTGTTACTCCCAGCAAACTTGGCACCGACAAACGACAGCGCACCGATGTTTGTAAGCCAGCGACAAGTCTTGGCCAAAGCTCTCATTTGGCGCACGCGCTCTTCAACCCCGAGCTTTGAACGGGCGTCACAATAGCGGATCAGCTCCCATGCTTTTACGATTGCGACAAAGGCTTGGGCGAGAGCCAGATAATCTATGTGGTCTCGGTTCCACTTCTCACAGAATGGCACTGGTTGTAGGTCGCTAGTGAGAGCTGCCTTGGAGAGATCAACGGTTTCATAGTCTAATCCTTCACTCTCTTGGTCCTCTTTGGCATTTTCGACGAACTGGGTAAGCCATAGTTTGCTAGATTTCCCGCCTCGAAGGACTACCGGCTGTTTGATGATGTACCCCTTTCTTGCCAATGCATCGGTGCGAGTGGGAAGAGATCTCTTGTCTTGGCCGGTTAGACGCACAAGATCACCTTGCAGTATTCCTTTGCCTTTGACAGAGGCGATATCGACAAGTGCCCGCCATTCAAACAGAGGTACTCGTTTGAAGTCTCGTCCGTGGCCGGTGA
This sequence comes from Poronia punctata, assembly GCA_022579005.1. Classification (NCBI taxonomy): domain Eukaryota; kingdom Fungi; phylum Ascomycota; class Sordariomycetes; order Xylariales; family Xylariaceae; genus Poronia; species Poronia punctata. Next base: position 127,241 of record MU401472.1, read on the forward strand.
TGGTCCTCCATTGGCGTTCTTCGGAAACGTGTAGTCTTGGTCTCACGGAAAGATTCTCGTCTCCAGAACTACACCGCCCTTGTCGGGGCCGAGATGGGGTTTGGATAGATGGGGCAGATGGGGCGCCAGCCTGGTCCGAAGATTTATCGGCTGCGCCGGGTAACACGGGTTCTTCCTCTTCGGGTAGATCTAGGACCTCTTCGAGTGACAAGTGATTGAACCGCCTGTCGTCGCCAACAGAGACATCCGATCTAGATGCCAGCCAGCCCCACACCTTGGAAGCAACAGCAAGGTCATGATTTTCACCATGAATTGCGCGGCTCTCCTCCCCAAGGCGAGGGTCGAGGTGAGACTCGAGTTGGGGATCTATGTTGGCTGCATAATTAGACTTTCCCTGGGAATTGTCGGGCGCTCCTCCCTCTCTTCCATCATCCGAATTCTTATAGAAAGAGTCGATGGCAGTCAGGAGACTGGACACTGAACAGCCTATCCGCTAGTTAGCCGGTTTCCATCAGACCAAATTAACATTGGCAGAGACGAATCGACTTCTCGTCCTCGTCTTGGTAAACTACCAGCCAATCACAAGACAGGGATATGTGAAATTCAATTAAAACCACGCCGGGAGCTTACCGCGGACACCTGAAAATGCAATCTCTGTCAAGAGAGATTCAATCAGCTCATCGAGCCCTGCACCCATGTCGACGGCGGCGTGACAGGCATGAGGAGTCTCTTAAAATATGTATCGAGGATTGTCACCGCGAAGGCTCGAATGGTTGTGCTTCAGTGGCGTGGGTTGCGGTAGAAAATGAGATATTACTTGGCAAAGATTGTGCAAGGGCGAACAATGTGGGGTTGATTACTAAGGTGGGGTACCAAATACTCGTACCTTAGTCTTTTACCAGTATGTACCAAAACATCCTTTAAAGATTCTAGAAATTCAAGTGTCTCTGTAGTCTGTACCAAAGACAGGTTTGGCTAGGTAATCAATAGAACTATTCTAACACCTAGCAAGCATTGGGAATAATCATAACTTTTTAGCCAGATATCTACCTAAGGGGGTATCACAATGTACAAAGGAACTATTGTTGGTATTTGAAACAACCTAGCTAAACATCAACCTGCACAGATCGCTTTGCTTCCATCTTCTTACGATACGCCGAAATTATATCGTCTCTGGCTGCTTGTAGTTCCTCCCGTCGTTTCAGACTGCCCGCGTTTTTCGGTATGTCCTTGACATTCACCGCTGCCCCCCGTACCAATAGTTGTTTGGATGGTTTGACTGTGAACTCGGGCGGCGCTTGAACCACATCGTGAAGACCCGGCCGTGTTTCTCCGCGCTGTTTTCTCAAAACTGCCCAAGGATCTTCGTCGTCTTTCGACCTCTTCTTCTTCTTCCCCGAGAGTTGGTTCTCCGGGTTCAGTTTCCAAGAGACGCCATTCTCTTCGTCTTCAATCTCCTTCGCCGCTTCCATCTCTAGCTCCTCCTCAAGATTTTCCTTCCTTTTGCGCTCTTGTTCACGCCATTCGTCGTACATCTTATGCATCTTCTTCTCTTTGTATGTTCGCCAGACTTTGCCCGACAGGGGATCTTTATTCCCCTTCATAGACTTGTTTACCAAGCCTGAGAGCGGTAGCGCTGCATCGACACGGGCCGAGAACTCGGACATGCGTTCTCCGGGTAGTATAGTTGGGACGGCCGAGGCGGGTTTGGGAGGTTTGGCTGTTTGCGTCTCTGCTTCGGTATTTTCAGACTTCTGTTCATCGCTTCGCCTTTTCCCTTTCTTTTTCGGTTCGTCGCCGTTGTCGAGACCCGGCCTCGGCTTCTTTCCATTTGCAAATGCCATCAGTCTCTTGAAAGCCCGGGGGGCATCGTCTTTTGTAGTAGTAGCGCGCTTCCTTTTTCGACCCTCAGCCGGCTCGGGTTGCGCCTGCGCAGCTACCGCCTTTGCTTTTCCTTTTCCTTTTCCATTCTGTTGTTGGCCTTTATCTTTTTGAACAGCTTCCTTGACCGGTAGTGGTCTAGCTATTTGTGTCGGTGGAAGATCGAAACTAGCAGTGGGAACGACATGTTAGTACGGCCAGTCTGGCAAGGAAAGGGGGCGAAGATGCTCACGCTGATTCATCTTGAAGTCTGCGGGTATGTTTATGAGGCATCTTTGCAAATTGACGGAGTTAAAGCCTTGTCAATCTTGTTCGTAATGGCAAATTGTGTTTGCGCAAGAGGCTCCAAAGTTGGATGTACCTACCTAGCGGCTATGGTTGATAATTTTCTGCGTTGGGGGTTTGACAGGTGGGGACTGTGGAGAATGCTGCACCAATAGAACCCAACCTAGACCCCTTAGACCACCTGGCACCTGCAGCTTCCGTTCGGGTACGGTACCTAAGCGACCCTGACGCTGGCCATGTCTGGTGTGAGCACTCACTGTACTCGTGAGTCGTAACGCATTGCTCCTGTGTGTCTACACGGGCCTCCGGCGACCCATTGACAGTGATTCCGCAGATGCCGTGTAATCCTTCTGTTTTCCCAATTTGACATTGAACTTTCTTGAATATCAAATCTTGAACCATACCGTTTTCCACGAGTACTCATTCACGGATTCTTTGTTCAGTTGGGTACATGTATTAGGTGTAACATACCCATATCACATATGGATATCGAGGGCTTACCTACAAATCCAGAACCCGACGAACAGATATCGAATCATTCTTAGGATCCCAAATATGTAGTTACTTAAACCCATAGTTCTTAAAAAATGTCATCATTCTGTGTTATGATTATTCAGATAACCTAAAGAAGGGGAAAATGTGGTTTTGCGGGATCTCGATGAGGCACGTCAAACCCCCGAGGGTCCCGGTGAGATGTGCCGCAGTTGTTGATCCCGCAGCAGGTTGTTCTTCCAATGGATTATACGTACAGATAAAATGTCAGGTTCCTACCTTATGTGGGACTTGAAGGTGCTCCCGTCACGGACGACCTGACCTAGACCAATCTGCTAGAGCTGCCATCAATAAATGCTGTTCCTACTGACAGCTGCCGGCTTACTAAACTGCATTGTGTATGTGTCTACGAGTAGGTTCATGTACCTACGTTACTACATTCTGGGTTGATAGGGTTTTTGCACATGTCCATCTCAGAGCTTTCCTCTGAAAAATGCCAGACGGCAAGGCATCGTAGGTTGTATTTAAGCAACGTCATGTAATTGTGGTCTGTCGGTGTGACTTGTACTCGAATTGTTGTGGTAAATGGATCGTGGGGCAACTCAACTCTGTCGTGATCTTCTTATCCAAGCGAACTCGCGAGCTGAGTTATTGGCTGGCTGTCTTCGAGTTGGGCTGAATCTACTCGTAGTCTAGGGGTCTACTTTTAAGGTACTAACGACTGCAAGTTGCAGAAATGGGAAGTGGGAAGGTACGAGTACGCCTGCAAAGCGTACCTCTACGGCGCAGGATACCACGGTGCGCCGCGCATATTCTTACCCAGGCATGCTGTCAGCCTGTAAAGTCCTATATTGTAACCTACAATATATTTCGTCGAAGGACATTCCAGTTCCAATTCATCCCCATCAAAAATGGCGACAGCCAAAACACCAAAAACCAATGAGCAAACCAGAAATGTCCACGCTAGATAGCCGTATACGGTTAGAGGGAAGAAAGGACCTAAACCTAGCCCTATGCTAGAATAGATCCTTGCCGTTTTTAGCTCATTGACAGTGGAAACCCCGGAATGCGACATACAAACTATCACCGGTGTGGTCCTTTGCTCCAAGTCAGCAATACACGTTCCTTGGTGCTGATTTGTAACCAGTGATCCGGTCTTTGGGGACCGGTACGACTTTTACATGCTTACATGCATGATAGGGGGCAAAAGCACATTGCGTAAAAGGGCGTGTTCATCAACTTACTATGTAGATAGACAAGTGTCCGGTAGGTAGGTATTTTCGACGAGTATATGTATTCCAAAGCCCCCAGCATGGTTTGCCCAAATCTTATATACATTTCCTTAGTCAAATACCAGTATCCTCGATCTTTCTCATCTTAGTTCTTTCCTGTTGTTATGAGATATGTCTTACGAGGGTTGCGTTTTTTTGACTGTTTAGATATATACCCCTCTACTTTAAACATCCGGAATACCCGGCTCTGTGCGTCGTCGTCCTTGTTTTCCGACCTTGATTCGGCCTCCGCCTGACTAGTGCGACGATATTTATTCACCGGTCCGTATTTAAACTTTCTGTTCAATATGTTTGGTGTTGTGCGGTACATACGACAATTACGGAGAGACACAATGTGGTCTGAAAAGAGTTCCAGAGATACTACAATCAGGGGGGATTCAGATGATAGTCAGGACCCCTTTCTCACAAACAAGGGAGTCGAAGAAGCAGAGTCGCAGACTTTACAACCATCAAGGAGGAGGAGGAGATGTCGATTTGCCGGATATGTCGTTGGGTGTAGTGCGTTAGGGGGCTCGATCGTTCTGTAGGTGCCACCCGTCTCTTGGCGGCACCTTGGCGATAGTATGCTAATCTAGGTTGGATAGAGCCGCATTATTATTCTTAAGCATAGTTTTGTCAATAGCGAGGAATCTTTGGGGTATAGAAGACGACCCCGACAAGATATTTGCCGGCTGGGGGAAACCAGGGACCGGCACGGGGAGTCTGGCTTGGTATCCCACTGATTTCCTCCGAGACGTAACACCCGTACCATGTCATTCTCATAATGACTATTGGCGCAAAGTCCCTGTTTTCTCAGCCCTACATGTCGGCTGCGTAGGGATCGAAGCAGATGTGGTAAGTATCATCTCAAGCGAAACTCTCCTATTATTCGAGTAATTCCTGGAGAGCGCTTAAGATGTAGCGGATCATCTTTTAAGCCCGGTCCAAGACGAGACATACTGATCTAAAGAATTGCAGTGGCTATTCGATAAGGACCCGGCGCTTTACGTGGGACATGACCGGGCAGCCCTAACCCCATACCGGACATTCCAGTCTCTTTATGTGAACCCCCTTGTGGACATTTTGAAGCAAAGCAACCCAGATACCCCCCTTTACGACGGGAATAGACGTGGAGTCTTTGACAGAGATCCGGAACAGACTGTAGTTCTTCTGATTGATTTGAAGACAGACGGAAACAAGACGCTTCAAGAGGTTGAGGCACAGCTTGAACCTCTTCGAGCCGGCAACTGGCTCACTTACATCGAGAATGGAACTGTTCACAAAGGCCAAGTCACCGTTGTGGGCACTGGCAACACCCCATTCGATATTCTAGTACAGAATTCGACGTATCGCGATATCTTCTTCGATGCGCCACTTGACGAGTTATATGAAGATTTAGATGCCGCTGTTGATGACCATGAAGCCGACACCGAAACGTTTGTATACAACAGCACGAACTCTTTCTATGCTAGCGTGGATTTCCACCGTTCGATAGGAACTGTATGGTGGCATCTCACCGAGGACCAGCTCCGCCTCATCCGAGGTCAGATAAAAGGGGCGCATAGAAGGGGATTAAAAGTTAGATACTGGAATACGCCGACATGGCCGGTCAGCCTGAGAAACAGAATATGGCATACCCTCATAGCCGAAGGCGCCGATATATTGAATGCCGATGACGTCAAAGCTGCCGCGAGAAAAAGGTGGTAGGTAGATGATTGAATCTCAGGGGAACCGATATCGGATAAATAGAAGAAAGTTACCGAAGAAACCCTTAGCGCCACCTTCCATAAGTTCATATCATTGAAGTGAGCGAAGAGCTCAAGTTAAAAGTTGCGACCTGTGGCACGAGTCGGTCGCACGACGCCAACCGGACCCCTTAAATTACAAGCGTCCCACAAATTGGAAGTGCCGCCAACCCCACCATATATCTCGGGATGCCCCTCCATCATTCTACGTCATCCAGGGGAAACAAGCTCAAGTAATTCCAGCGTTGAAGGTCCGAACTATCTACGTCCCAACTTAGATACCGTCCAGACATCCGACATGTCATCAAAGAAGACGGCCCTCATCACCGGCGCAACAGGATTGCTCGGCAGACAAGTCCTAAGAGCATTCGAAGAGGCAAATTGGATCGTCAAAGGCACAGGCTATTCTCGCGCCGATGGCTCCACCATCCTCAAAGTCGATTTATCCAACCCATCCGAAGTAGAAGCTGTTCTAGACGAAGTCAAGTTCGTCCCCACCTCCAATCTCCATTCACTAGGTTACCTACCTGTGCTATTATGGGACGAAGCTAACCAACCCGCCTCCCCTTAGGCCCAATGCAGTTGTGCATTGTGAGTAGAGTAACCTAGACATCCATTCGACATATCTCGTTCGTCCTTGTTAGTTACCCCTAACCACGATAATATGAATATCAAGGCGCTGCGAACAGATTCCCCGACAAATGCGACGCAGACCCCGAAGGCACACGGGCCTTGAACGTCGAAGCCACCGAGCGTCTGGCGTCCCTCTGCTCTGCCCGGGGTATCTTCCTGATATACATATCGACCGATTACGTATTCCCCGGCAAACCAGGCGACGCACCCTACGAAGGCGACTCAACGCCCGCGCCGACGAATCTCTACGGCCAGACGAAACTAGAGGGCGAGAAGGTCATCTTGGCGGCGTCAAGAGGACGACAACAAGGAGTGGTATTACGAGTTCCCGTCCTCTACGGCGACGCCGAGGTGCCGTCCGAAAGCGCCGTGAATGTCCTGATGGATACTGTTTGGAAGGCGCAGGCGCAGGCGCAGGAGGAGGGGGCCAAGAAAATCAGCATGGACCACTGGGCCCTGCGCTATCCGACCAATACTCGAGATGTCGGGAGAGTGTGCAAGGACATTGCGGAGAAGTATCTCAACAACGAGGACCGCTCCGCCTTGCCTGCCATCCTCCAGTTCTCTTCCGAGGATAAGTACACGAAATATGAAATTTGCCAGGTCTTTGCTGATATCATGGGCCTACCTATGGCGAATATCGAGCCTAACGCGGAAGGGAATGACCCAGACGCAACGGTCCAGCGGCCGTATGATTGCCACCTCAGTACTGCAGCCCTGAAGCAGATCGGCATCGATGTTTCAACACAGGATTTCGTTGGCTGGTGGAGGCATCACCTTGGTACCGACAGGGGCTAGGTGATTGATGCGAAGGGAAGGAACATATTAGGAGGAACCACGTTATATAAACAGTCTTTCTGAGAAAGATAGGGACATGCTAACTCTTAACCTCGGCAAAAACGATGATACGCCTGATAAATATCACGGTTTGGGACAACTTGTAAGGGGCCTGCGCGGAAGAGGGCATAGTAAGACAGCATCTTGAAGCGGAAAGGACGCCGAAGTAGGTCAAAGTCACAACAGTGTCTTGAGCCTCCTTACTGCCAAAACTTGTAGAGAACACACTGTTTTGAAATTATACACCTATCTATGCCGTACAGCTCCTATAGACGGCAGAAGCGAGCGCTATATAAATCATAAAACACACAATATTATCCGACCCTATTTTATTTTGTTTCGCCGCCGCCGCAAATCGCCCGGCCCCGAATGAAGACACAAAAGGAGTGATGCCCCGGTATTCCCATGACCTCAATGCCATACAGGAGTAAAAAAGTCGTCATCATATCTTCCAAACACACATAGATTCCCGCACACTTTCGTTCCTTAAAGCAATAACAAAAGAGAAAACTGACATTCAAGAACAAGTGGCAACCAATGCCTGACCACCAGCTGAACCACGCCGCGCTTCTATATATAGTATACCAAACACACTTTTATGACCCTCGTTAGAAATAAGGATTCAGATAGGACCCAAACTGGCTATACATTGGCTATCTCTTTTTCTTTTCTTTTTTTCGTTTCTTCATATTAGGCTGCATATAATGCAGGCTTTGATCGTGGGTAACTTGGAAAGGCTTGTAGCAAAATCGGAAGGACGGACATGGGGTCGCGAGTCTGAGTATGATATATCTTCTTCCCTCGACGGTGGGGCGATAGAACAGCATTGCCATTTCGGAGGCCGAGAGGTCGTGGCCGTGCTGGTTGAGCTATGATGTCGAATCATACAACCCGAAGGGTTCCAGCCCGGCCGGGAACGCCGTTATAAGCCGCAGGTCGTTCCCGATGTTCGCGGTCTCGCTCGCGGTGTCTTGCCCTGGGCTGCCCTCTATCTTCATCCCTACCCATTTCCCGACGACCAGGATGATTTTCCCGCCCGGGGTTCTGTACGCCGGCAAGTCGTCTCATTTCATTCTGATTCGTGGCTCCCATTTGCGGTGACATAGGGAGTACAGGTGGGGCACCAGCCAAAGCTGATCGGCCAGACGATGGTGCCAAGCTCTTAGTACGCGATGGTCGACTCGACGCATTACGTGGCGGTACCTCCAGATAATTGTTCGATTTGCCATCGGCCTCGTTCACGGTGATAAAATCGACAAGGTGACCAAATCCGTCAGGTGGTTTGACGCCGTGACCCTTCTTCTCCTTCGACCATTGAGGTGGCTCCTTGATCTTAGGTGTGAGATCAACTAGGGGCCTAGTCGGTGTACGGCGGTCAGCGTGTAGTGGGCTAATGGGCCCCGAGCCGGATGGGCGAGTGTGAGGTTTCGGGGTGTGCTGTGTAGATGGTCGGAGAGCCGATGGGCCGTGTGCAGGAGGCCGACGCATCGATGGGGTGAGGGAAGAACGGCGCTCATGAGACGGTATCCTCGCACTGGAGGGTCGCGATGTCGGCGCTGGCGGGACAGCCCGCTGTTTTGCGGTGTGCTCGAGAGCGGATGGAAACCATGAAGCTGGCTCGACACGGGTTGCTGGGGACTCGGAGTTATTTTGACTGTTCAGTAACGATGGGCCAGCCGTGAATGCTAGGTTCTGGGGTACTTTCGTGTCCTGGTCCGAGAGTGCCTGCTTTCGAGCCTCGTAACCTTCTCCAAGCAAACCCCCAGTGAAACCTTCGTCGCTTTCTCGCTTCTGCCCCGAAGGAGCCCTTGTACTTGGAGGGGTCCTTTTGGATAGACGACGACCAATGCTTTCAACGGTCGACTGGATGGGAGAGCGTGGGGAGTTTTCTTCTTCCACAGGCCCTCGGTCCGTCCCGGATGAGCGCAATCGCTCGACCGGGTGACCTAGGTCGACTAAGGGTTCAATCTGATCAACTAGGCGGGTTGATCCACCATGTGATGTCATCGTCCCCGATTTCTTTGGCGTGCCATTGGCAGCAACAGGATTGGCAGAGGTGTTTCGCGCCTCCGGCCTTCGATCAACAAGGTACCAGCTTCGCCAGGCGTAAACCTTCTCCGTGAACTCCTGGGCTACCTGCGGGTCATCAGTGCTGAAATACTGTACGTACTTCTCCGTATTTAGGAAAAGTGTGGTTTTATGCTGAGACTTGATTGCATAGCAGAAACGTTTAGGAGGTTTGATATGTTTCTTTATCTGTGACTCGGTGGGCGTGTAGAGGTCATAGTCTGATAAATGACAGAGACTGGCAGTGTCTTTGTCGGCTGTCTTCGCATTAGGCTTCTTCGCGCAAAGAACCTGACCAGTCTCTAGCAACGTAATCCACCTCTTGTTCCACTTCCCGGGGCGGTTTGACTGGTACATATACAGCTGACATCCAGGAGGACCTTCATGACCGGCGGGCACCGAGTCGACGTCGAGATCCTTGTTCGTACCGGGAGCCACCACCTCGACTAATAGCTGGTTCTGTGTGTCTCGTTCCCACGAGTTCATAATATCACGAATGCGTTCGTAACGCCGTACACGACGTTCGAACCCCAAAACGCTGTACTGCTCGAGCACGATGCAGTTTTCGATGCTCATGGCCGGGTCAGTCGCCATCCTGGTCGACGTTTGCAATATGATGTCTTTGGGGGTGGTCTCGGGAGTCACGGGAAGGCTCAAGGTGTGGTGTCGGCAGCGAACCGTCACGTTCTGCAGGGACAGTTAGCTGTAAGATTCACGATACTGAATTGCATAGCACTCACTCGATCTCCAGAGTTGATGGCTGATGTGGGTGCATCTGTTTGAGGGACAATGCCCTTGCCGCCGGGCTCAATGTGTCCTGAGGGTTTCTTCACAGTTTCTGACCCCACTCTTTGGGTGTTGGCTCTGCCCAAGCTTGTCGTCGGAGATGGGGGCGTTGAGGTACTTTCTTTGCCCTTTCCCAGCCTCGCCAGCGATACGAATTTCTCGAGCACGGGGCTCTTAACCTTCTGCGGCCCTTTCGTAACCTTTTGGCTGTTCGCTAACTGCTCCTCTAGTCTTTGCAAGTCCTTCTTCTTCTGTTCTTTGAGCATGCGATCTCTTTCCATCTCGCAGGCCATGGTGCGCTGATCGGTAGATGGCATGTGTTGCGGGTTCTTGCCAGCCGCAACGACTTGATCGTGGTGGTGGTGGTGGTGGTTGTTCTTGTTGTTGTTATTGCAGATGATGCCCGAGGGGTTGTCAAAGTGGTCATGTGGCTGGCCAGGAATATTCTGTGCAGTTTCCGTACGGCCCAATGGACGCTCAGACAGTGGCTTGACTACAGCGTCATCCTTTGTACTGGGACTTGTCGGGGTGTCTACAAGTTTGGGCAAATTGGTGGTGTTTAACGGGAGTGGCATGGCTGGAAGGGGCGGGACGGTGTTACCAGAGCCCAGTTGGGATGTTTTGGTTGGGTTACCACCACCTGCTACAACGCTGGGGGCACGGCGGCGGTAGCGAGACATGGATCGCGATATAGAATTTGTTGGGGCTCCTTCATGCTGCTGGTCAGTAGCACCAACCTCGCTTGGCGTATGAATATACGTGTCAGCAGAAGAAGGGGTGGTAGATTCTGGTTTACGCAAGCTGCGATACCGTGAAGGCCTCGACACCTGCTCATCCACCTGGTATCCATCGTCTTGCGATTGGGCGCGGTAAGCCATGTTGACCGCTTGGCGCTTGTCGCATAGCTTGTCTTCTCAGAATACAAGCTGTAGGGTGGACAGTCATTGACGCATATGCTGGACAAGAGAAGAAGGAAAATCAACAGTCAGGCGAGGTAAGTTTGTAAGTTTTAACAAGGCATGTATGTGGTGTTGTAGTATAGTTAGGGACCTAGACACTGTGTATGCATGTAGGTAACGCTGAATGTCGATAAATGATTGCTCAGGTCACAGTGGGGAAATATGTTTAAATGCCAATCTCCACAAGACTTAGTCTAAAACGCACTTTAGATCTCATTTTTCAAGGCTGAACCCTGGCACGAAGAAGAGTATGTCGTATGTATATCCACTATAATAGTACCAGATGTTGAGATCCGGATCAGGGTTCACTGGTTTAGATCGAAGATGCTGTTAGCTGAATCACAAAGGGTCCCCCCCATCACCTACCCCAGAACCCACCTAAACAGCAGTACTAACCACAACCACTTGGCTGGCTCTCTCACTAGCACCGCACCAACACGTAGTATTAATATGTCTCCTGTATCCCACTCACTTTACATCAGCAGAGATTGGAGGTGCTACCTAAAGTTTCACGTTGTACCATGTACATGTGCCTGGCAACCAGAATCTATCCTTATTGGCTGGAATTGCAAAAGCGAATGAGGGTTTCTGCAAGGGGTTAAGCCGGAAGGGTATTGCCAATTGGTGGCTTTGAGCTGGGGAGGGACAGTGCCCTGACCTTAGGGCTGCATGCGTATAAAGATCGACGTATCAGTGATCACCCTCGCACCTTCGGGGCTCCTTCAGTGGTTCCTAACTGTTGCTCGCATGTATTAATAAGTCTTTCCATTCTTTGCTGGTTCTCTGGCATCTGGGTTGGGTAATCCCAGATCTAATTGCGTAGACTAGTATGTCTTGTCTGGTTGGGGGTTCAGTACTCGTAGGGAGCGCTGGAAGACGGCTCGGCATAGCTGGTTCTGACTCGGAAGTCGGCATTATCTGTGTGAAGGTAGGGACTCTCCTCAGTATCTAAACAAGGTCCCAGGGTAGGATAAGTTGGATGCTTCGGTCTACCTACCATAATTGCCGACCGCTTTTTAAAGTTCTATCTTGGTCTGGGTGTGACAAACTCAATCAATTGAGGTATATTTCTGGGTATAGGTAACACAGTGTATCGAGAACGCTCTTCACCTCTCTCTCGAGTTTTGACAGCTATTATTGTTCTCTGTTCAGGTTTCAGATTCGAACTAACCGCTTGCAGTATACGTACTTGGGTCCAGTCCACATGAAAGGTTTTCTAAAAATTGTCTTTCCAGATCCAAGCCAGCGAAGATCACCGATTGTACGAGTACGTGTGCACCGTACAGAGACACAACCTTACCAATAAAAACTACACTTGTTCTGATCACGTCTGCCGTCTCTGCCGGTCCCGAAAATTACCGCAGAACTAGATGATCGAGATCAATCGTCCGTCTTACACGGAGAATCCACGTAGTGCAGGTAACTTGTTGTGATAGATTCTCAGGCTCTAGTCCTTCGGGTTTTCAGGGTCGGTTGTGATATCCCAGGTTACCTGAACTTAATCACGAACAGTGCTTTTCTCTAGAGCATGTGCGTCTTGACGTCCCCAACCCAGTCGCCGTGATCGTGCGCAAGCTCCATATCAAATACGAGGACATATACAAGGTTCACAATGGCTATTCGCATTTCAAGCCACCCCTGCGATAAACCAAGACAGGCCCTATACGCCGTACTAAAAGCAAGGTTCCTTGGCTACTGCATTCTATTCTTCGTAAGCCAGCGGTCCGGACAGGGTGAATCCGGGCCCTGCCATTCGGCTTCGTTGTGAGATCATGGCCCAGTGTGCCCGCCGGCATGAAGTGGTCGTCAACAAAACTACCAGGAGACACGAGCGGGAGCCCGAAAGCAATGGGCGGGAATACACGAAACGCATCCCTCGATTACCGCGTTGAGGTATTTGAGAGACGCTAGCCGGATGCTCCTTGTAGCTCCCGATGCCGCAAATCTCATCCCGTAACTTCTGCCAGGCGCGTGGGAAATAAATGCCGCCGGTTAAGGTGTGGGCGATTGTAGCCGAGCCCTACAACGACGATCTGGTTCGTGAGAGATACAAGTGTTTCTGTCTGGGGCCGTATGCGTCTACGGATTGCCTCTCAGGTATAAGTGTAGTGCTTGACGCAGTTTTCGATAGCTGACTTTGTTACTAAATTGAATAGATCCAAGCGTAAAACTGGTATGCGCTCGAAATACACAGGCAGTGCTGCCGCGTACGCCCCGTCACAGAGAAGCGAGATCCAGAAATGTCCCTCGCCGAATTCGATGGCACCAAAGGACTCACTCAACGTCATCTCGCCTATAGCATATTCGTCAACTCTATGAGTATGTGATTGCTGCCGCAGCTACGAATCGACTGGACCGTTTATGCATAATAGGTAATCGGAGGGGAGAGCAAAGGACCAGAACAGTCAAAGGCACCCACCCCCATGACAGCAAAAGCGAGCCAATTTATCAAGTCGACAAAATCCACCCCAACACGCTGGCCTGACACTTGAGGCACGGAAGAGGGGCTGGACCATAATCTCAGGTATCAAGATAGTCTGGCTGCTAGGAATCCAACAATCGTTTGATACACACTCACGCAACCATGGTATGGTACTTTACTATATCTCGCTCTATACGAACTACATGACAAGGTCACGAGGTGGTGTAACAGTACTGTGAATCAAACTCAGGGGATCACGTAGATGCATCGGCGTATGAGTCGGGTCTGCGAGGACCTGTCACCTGAGCGCCCGGTGTAGTGCCAAGCCGGACGCTTTCACATGATATTGGCCATGGCATCGGAGTTCCGAATCGAACTTCTATGATAATCACCTTGTTGGTTAGCACTCGGTTTTATTACCAGTTTGTTTTTGTTTTATTCCCAATGACCGAATCTACCAAATCTATCTAGGTTAATCGTTTACACATCTGATTCATTCTCGTCTCCGGGCGGTTAGAAAGCGTGGTGCCATCCATCATCCCCTGTGAAGAACTTGTTCCGAATCTCCTTCCAGGCCGAAGCTCAGCTCAGCTCAGCTCAGCTCAGCTTAGCTTAGAAATTTCGCCGTCCCAAAAAAAATATTTATATTTCCTTCCCATGTCCATTTACTTGCTCCGCTTGTAAATCTTGGATAGGAAGACTTCAAAGATCTCCTTCTTCAGACCGTCGCTCTCATCGATTTGGTTGATCTTGGTTCGGAGCTCGCCCACGGTCTTCTCTTCGTAGTCGTGATAGACCTGGGCTAGGTTTAGGTCGTTGTACAGCTTCTTGACCTCGGCTTCGTGGGCCTTGTCCTTCTTGCCGTAGTGTTCCTCGAGGATCTTGCGCTGCTCGGGTGTGGCAATCTTGAGAGCCTGGTTGACCAACCATGAGCACTTGTTGTCCATGATGTCGGTTCCGATCTTGCCAATGTGCTCGGGAAGACCGAAGTTGTCGAGGTAGTCGTCCTGGACCTGGAAGTACTCGCCCATGGGGATGAGGATATCTTCGGCCTGCTTGAGGTTCTTGGGCGTGGCGATGTTGAGCATCTGGAGCGCAAGGGCGACTGGCAGGTAGAAGCTGTAGTAGGCCGTCTTGTAAATGACGATAAAGCTATACTTCTCCAGACTGAAGTTGTCTAGGTTGACGACATCCTCGGGGGCCGTCAATAAATCGCACAGCTGTCCGAGCTCGGTCTGCAGGCTGGTCTCGTGGAAGATCTCCAGCATGTCGACATAAGAGGGGTGTGATCTGAAGTGCTTCTTTAGAAGGGTATAGATGGCTGATTCTAGCATGAAAGCATCGTTGATGGCTACCATGCCAACACCTTCCTGACGGTACCAGCAGGGCTTGCCGCGGCGGGTGACGCTGCTGTCCATAATGTCGTCGGATACCAAGAAGAAGGCTTGCAGGAGCTCTATCATCCAGCCGAGAGTGGCCGCTTGGAAATACTCGTCATCAGACAAAGGCCGTCCTAGTAGAAGGGACACCGAGTCCGGCACGGACATGCCTCTGTTGCATTTTCCACCGAGTGTATTGACTTCAAGTGACTGGTGTTCATGATTAGTATTTGATTTGAATTAGAGTGAGAATATTCTGCGCGCGGGGGATGATATGTAAGACGAAAGTTGCCCAACGACGTGGAAAATACCAGTCAAGACTTCTCTAGATGACGGTAATGAGATGTCTTGTTTTACGAGGTATTTTTCGTGGTTCTCAGTTGGCAGGTTTGGGTTGGAGAAATATGAGCTCACCTTTTTGTACCATTCTAGATACTGTTGAGGCAGTTTATATGACCTGGCCCAGGATAGTAGGTCCTCCTCGAGCCTGGGGAAGACGGCCTCGAACTGCTGCAATGTCGTTTTAGTCGCCATATTCTTTCTGATGTAGAGATCCTTCTTTTGTACAAGTATTATTGCGGCGCTTGAGAAGAATGGCGATTCAAGCAGTATAATGAGATATATAAAAAAGGGAGGAGGTGAGTGATCGTTGGGAAATGATAGCGTTGGTTTTGGTGTTGAGGGGCAACAACACTTTTGGGCTTTTGGCTTTTTCAGGGGTCCACAAGGGGGTATCCCAGCACACACCTCCTACTAGGGGTTACACGGTTGAATTGTCGTACCAAGGTTAGGTTCATATCATAACGCCCAACTTTGCTAATGTAGTGGTACCGCATATTATTGTGACTAAGTACTTCGGCGGTTTGTCATTAAGCATTTTGTTTGTACCTGATAGGGTAGATCCGATGCCCAATATGGCAGGGCCGGTTTCGCTATTCTCATTAGTCCAGCTCCGGGTTCAACCAACTTTCAGCGCGGTCCACTACTATAGTTAGGGGTGACTCTACTCGTAGTTGCTGCAAGGTACCTTGCCAGACGACTTCTATTTATCTACATATCTACCTGCTAGATATGTACGAGTACTTTGTAGCACGTAGATAGATCGAGCTCACTTGGCCAAGAGCTAGATTGTCGTGATTTCGTCTCTTAAAACCCCGAATGCGGCCCCCTTTTCGTGGCAAAATATTGAGATGCCAAGAAAAATATGTATCGGAATGCGAATACGCGGGGCGCGTTCCTTGCGCGCGTCCCTGAAGGAATACATCTGCCGGTCGCACACCAGAGTGGGAAATACCCGACCGGCTCACTGACCTGTCACCTACCTTCCGGGCCTCCTTTCGTCCTGCACCTCTTTTGTTTCTAATGGGCGATATCGTAGGATTTATCCCTATCCCCTCAATATGCTTTAAGTTGCACCTTTCTACGCATGCTCTCAACATGGCAGCCTCGAATCGACGGAATTACCTACTTGCTGTCACTGCCTACGGAGTACGAGGAGATATTTTGGCGGGGTTGGTGCTCAAGGAGGGGCAATCCAATCAGTTCGGGCACTTACCTATTATCGCTCTCCACGTACAAGTAGGTTATTATTAGTAAACTATTCTTATCGATACTAGATAGATTTCTTATCAATTTGTCCTACCTGCCTCTAGACTAGACTGTCCAAGTCACAATTGTTGTGGCTTGTGCCTTCCTTCTCTTGTTTATTAGGTCAACCGTTGCTGTGGGGCAAGCCACAGTAGGGAAGGTCAGTCTTGGTGTATTTACCTATTGAGCATGCAAAGGACATCATCTATTTGGGTGCCTCATCATACCAGCTGTAGTTATTGATTGAGAGGAGAAGTAAAAGGAAAACCCACCGCGTAGGAGAAGCCGGCACACTGAGATAAGCCATGAGGAAATGAAAAGGAATGGATTTCATGGATAGTCGAACACGATCCTGACTCCTAACAGCGATAGCTCGTGAGCGTTGGCGCAAAACCGCACTTTCAACGGGCTCATCATTTTCTCAAGTACAGCCTAATCATAATAATCGTCAATACTTGGATCTACCACCCTTGGACTCACCACCATTCATTTCATACTCATGATCTAACAACCCGCAATGCCTTTGAATGACCGGGAAAAATCCCAGCTGCGAGAGGCATTACAGGAGGCTGTAGTTAAGTGCTCTGAACGATGTCTTTATCAGTCATCAAAATGGTATTGTACCTTTCCATCATCAGAAACTCTCTGCAACATAAGGGGGGCCACGATTTAACGGTCAATGATATTTCGTAGGGCGGCTGAGCTTCTGAACGCCATTCCGGAGCCAGAGGTGGACGATTCAGACCTGACTGAATTCCCAGACTCATATCTTTCTTCCGTATTGACCGCCAATGCGGATCCAGATGAGGCTGCCTTGGAAGCGAGAGAGCTGAGCAAATACATGCTTGCCAAGTCCTTATTCGACTGCCGAGAATTCGACCGTTGTGCTGCAGTCTTTCTGCCGGAGTCGACGCTCACCGGCATTATTGCCCCGAAAGAGACCGGTCCCACCCCAAAGAGCAAGGGCAAAGGCAAAGCTTCTACCGCCCCAACACGGCTGTCTAGCGGGCGAAACATCCCCAAGATCAGCCAGCGCAGTTTGTTTCTTGCCCTTTATGCCAAGTACTTGTCCGGTGAGAAGCGGAAGGATGAAGATGCCGAAATGGTTATGGGTCCCCAAGATCTGGGGACATGTAGGAATAAGCAGTTGATTACCGTTTCCCGTGTTCTCGAAGCCTGGTTTGAAAGTCGCAAAAGCGAAGACGGCGAGATTACGGATGGCCAAGGCTGGCTGGAGTATCTGTAAGCTTCAGTGGGGGGGGGGGGGGGGCGGGCGGCGGGGGGGGGGGCGGGGGGCGGGGGGGGGGGGGGGGGGGGGGGGGGTGGGGGGGGGGTGGGG
>MU401472.1:144933-235031 GCA_022579005.1 Poronia punctata
CCGGGTTGTCCTACCCGTGTTTTTAATTTGGAAAATCGTACGCCGGGTTTTTTACGTTTGGCCCTGGTGGGTTGTTTTTTTTTTATGCTCAGGCCCCCCCCCCCCCCCCCCCAATAGGTGCCTGCCGTCGCGCATTTATTGATTGGTAGTCTAGTTATGGCATGGTCCTTGCGAGAGAGAAGAACGAAGAACTAGCTTTGTATTGGCTTGTCCGTAGCGTTCATCTATTCCCCATGAACTGGGGTTGCTGGCTCGAGATGGGTTCGCTCATCTCGCGAGTAGAAGACGTAAGTGTTGTGGGAAGATCAACCGGGTCTGGGATATATTCTAACGATGGCTATATTAGTTAAATCGAGTTATGGTCCGCTTACCACAGAACATTGTCTCTTACATATTTCACATCCATACCTCACTCGAGCTGTATCAACACGACGCTAATCTAGCAAACTCACTCGACCAACTCCTCAACATCTTTCCCAATTCGGCATTCCTGCTCACGTGCAACGGCATGTTGGCATATCACGCAAAGGATTTAGTAGCAGCAGAGCAGCATTTCAGTCATCTGCTTTCACTCCATCCACATCGCCTCGACTCGCTCGACCACTATTCTAATGTCCTCTACGTCATGAACGCCAGACCGAAACTAGCCTTCCTCGCCCATCTCTGCAGCAATGTCGACAAGTTTCGGCCCGAGTCTTGCGTCGTCATCGGAAATTACTACTCTCTTCTTTCCCTACACGAAAAGGCGGTGCAGTATTTCCGCCGAGCGCTGACACTGGATCGCGCTTGTTTGTCTGCCTGGACCCTCATGGGCCACGAGTACGTCGAGCTGAAGAATACGCACGCTGCCATCGAATCGTACAGGCGGGCAGTCGACGCTAACCGGAGAGACTACCGGGCATGGTACGGGCTAGGCCAGACATACGAGGTGTTGGAGATGCATGCGTATGCCCTCTGGTACTACAAGAAAGCGGCCGGCCTGAGACCGTGGGATGGAAAGATGTGGATGGCCGTCGGATCCTGCCTCCAGCGCATGGGCCGGAACCGGGATGGAATCAAAGCTCTCAAACGTGCCCTACTTGCCGATAACTTCTACGAGGCAGGCAGCAGAAGCTTCGAAAACGGGGATAATATGCGTGGTGACCCGGAGATACTTCTCCAAATCGCCGGCATGTACGACAGCCTAGGCGAAGTAGAAGATGCAAAAGCATACATGGAGATGTGTGTTGCGCAAGAGGGTGGCGTGACGGGTGAAAGTCAAAGCGATAATATCGCCATACACCAAGATTCGCCTGGTCGAAGTTCGGAGGACGGCGGCGGCGGGGAAGTCGGAGGAGGACGGGAAGTGGGGGCCGACGGTACCGGCGTCACGGCAGCTACCAGTAAAGCGAGGATGTGGCTCGCTCGGTATGCCATGAGGACAGAGGACTATGGCACGGCTAGCCGTCTAGCGAATGAATTATGTCAGGATGGGGTCGAGGTTGAGGAAGCAAAGGCCCTCATTCGGGAAGTCAGGTCTCGGATGGAATCTGCAGCCGGAGAGGGAAATGCACGGGGGTTGCGATGAAAATATGGGCTTGGCCTTAACGACAAACCTCATCGAGGTCCCTCCACAACCTACGGGACTCGGGTCTAATCCTAATCCTATCTGTGTTCGGGTATCATTATCTACCTAGTTGTAGTCCCTTATACAGTACTTTTGGAACTGAGGATATCGGCTATGAGGACACGGATGAATCAAGAGAGATATGATTATTATCCTGCTGCATCTTTACCTAGTACTCTTCCTCGTTGCCTGTTGACTATGAGACGGTGACTGGGAAGTTGTTCATGACCCTTTCCCCGGCCTACCTACTTTAGGAACGCTGCTATTTGAGTATTTCACCTACCTACTTTAATCATATGCACGTTCTCCAGTCGTTAAATATCGAAGCCTTTGTTGTTGAACACCTACACGCCTTTTTCAACTGTCAAACCTACATGCAGATATAGGTAGTACGAGTTCTTGTACTTTGATTAAGCGCCTTCGATCCAGGAGGGGGCCAGAGTGCCAGGGTTGGGAGGTGGGGAACAGGTCGTCTTGGCAGGACCTCGTCTGAAACAACTGCGTCAATCCTAGCTAATAGGAGTTCACAGCGCTTAGAACAGCTCGAGGGCGCGTCCTCCTCCATCACATTACCCAACTCTTTCTCCTTATTGATATTTTTAATTGAAGGGGCGGGAATGTAAAGGGCCAGTGTAGAAATAGGCAGTTGAAGAGAACGAGATGCATCCTGCCAAGGTGCAAATCTACCCTACATGAAGCCCCTGTAGCCATCCATCATTCGCTTTACACTTGATAGGATACCAAGGGCTGAAAATATGCAGCATTGGAAATCTTGTGACATGTTGACCTGCCCTCCTCCAGGCGGCCTTGATGGCGGAAACAGGGTGTATATATAACCTTTGTTTCTTCTCGGCCAACGACTGGAGAAAAAAGGGTTGTTTGTTTTGTTTCCTCATTTTACTCTTCTCGGTGTGTTTGTTCATTTCGCAATATTTCCTGCTGGTAAGGACGATAGATAGCACAGCTTCTTATTCTTCTCTTCTTCATCTCGACTCGCTGGCCGTAGATCGACCAGTGTGTTCCTGCCTGTATTTGTTTAAATCTTTAGGACATTCGGTTTCTCGGTCTTCTTCATCTTACTTCACCTTTGAGATGAAGATACTTCTTTACAGTCTAGCGACTCTTCTAGTCCCTGCGGTTCAGGCCCATAGTTTGTTTACGACTCTTTACATCAACAATGTGAAACAAGGACAAGGCGACGGAACCTGCGTGCGACAGAATACAGACCTACCGCATTCAAACTCGCCCGTTCGCGATGTCCTCAGCGATGACATGGCATGTGGCATGTCGGGTACGGTCGCAGTGAACTACACATGCGCAGCGCCTGCCGGAGCGAAGCTAACGTTCGAATACCGAAGTAGCCCCAACAAAGGAGGCGCTGGGTTCATCGACGAAAGCCACAAAGGACCCGTGGCCGTCTATGCTAAGCAGCTTGCCAGTGTTGACGACGATGCCACTGGTCCCGGCTGGTTCAAGATCTGGGACGAGGGGTACGACATGAAGGCGGATAAATGGGCGACGGAAAAGATGATCGATACTAATGGACTGCTATCCATCACTATCCCAACCGCCCTACCGGCGGGCAACTACTTGTTCAGGCCCGAAGTTGTGGCCATGCATAACGTGACGCCCGAAGTAGAGCCGCAGTTCTACATCGGATGTGCTCAGGTCTTTGTCGAGAGCTCGATAACCGGCACTCTGGACGTGCCGGCTGAGAAGAGCGTCAGTATCCCTGGTTACCTACGGAAGGATGACCCGTCGATGACGTACAACATCTACCGTGACGAGGAATACGCCCATCCGAAGAAGCTGTATCCAAGAATGGGCCCAAAGCCCTTCGTCCCATCGAAAGCGAATGCGGCGGCGAGCGGAGAAAAAGTCGTGCGTCAGACCCAAGGTGGCATACCGGACTCGTGTCTCCTGGTGAACGGAAACTGGTGCGGCGTCCAAGTTCCCTCATACACGGACGATCTTAAGGGATGCTGGGCGGCTGTCAAGGATTGTTGGGCCCAGACGGACGCTTGCTGGGCACAGCTGCCTCCCTCGGGCGGTCGTAACTGCAAGGTCTGGGCTGGAAAATGCAAGGACCTCGATGCGCACTGCTCTGCTAAGGATTTCACGGGTCCGCCGAAATACGAGCTGAAGAGCGATGATTTCCCTGCACCGGGACCTATTCCGGCCGCCGTCAATGTCAATGTCGAAGAGGATACGGACACAGATACAGAGAAGGCGACATCGTCGTCTGCTTCTGATGAGGTTACGACGCATCTAGTCATCATTAGCCGCGTGCCTGTTACTGTTACTGTAACTCCTACTGCTATTCCATCGTCTTCGCCATCTCCTTGGACTTCTTCAACTTCGCGGGAGGGGATACCGGATTTCACACCGAGACCTACGGATTCGGATACCGTGCAGCCATCCGAGACGTCGAAGCCTCATTGTGGGGGGAGGAAGCGCAGGCGCTCTCGTCTATCACAACAGTAAGACAACTTTTTTGGAATATCAGTTGTACCAGATGGGGGTATATTGTCTCGTCTTCTGGTGTCTGCATTCTCATATGGTGCTCCCGGATGGGATTAGGGGTGGTACGATTCTCGGGAGACATATCGGCCATTTCAGCTTCGGACTCGTATTAAGGCCGTGTATTCCGATCGTGAACACGGTTAGGGGGTACTCTATGAGTAAGCATGTATATATAACGGAACGGAACTTTTCTTCGAAGCCGTCGCTGGCACTTTTCCAGGTCCACCTAACTTGCGGGATTGTGCGGTGGCGTATGTATAAAGTTGAATACTTGGATGAAGTGCAGTAGGTATGGCTATAACTAACAAAATATATCTTCAATATTATGCCAGCTCTGACTCTCCTAGGTAGTTACGAGTAGGAACCTCAAATGCTCCTTCCTGATGGTTTTGCCTAAAAGCACCAAGATGTGGAGAACCCGTCTAATCCCCATCGTTCCTTCTCGGCCAAGATCTCCAAATGCAACGCCGCAAAACCCCAAACACCTTTCCAAATAGGAAATTTGAAAAGCTAGTGCGGAGTAGGCGTCATTGAAGTTGACAAGATCAACGCAGCAAACTTAGCAGAGACGTCATAATGCATTCCTTCGGCTCTGTTCCTGTTCCTTGGCCCTTGTTCCTGTTCCTGCTCATGTTTATGTGTCACAACGCAACGGAACAGATGAATTTCTTCTTCACTCTCGCGTTTGCGGTCGCGATTGATTGAAGAGAAGAAAAAGACGACCGTCAAATACAAGAACTAGGTAGAAAAAGTGCCCCGATATTACCTACCGCCAAGATGAGCGATCAAGACATCCTAATCAGCAACGGCACATGCTATTCCTCGGCCGGCGAAGAACTAGACGAGAGCTTCATCCCGTGCGGAAACGCGCTCTTCGGCCATCAAACATGTTGCGGAAAAGGCGACAACTGTTTAGCGGATAATGCGTGTTTCGGCGTGCACGGGAGCGGATACGGTAGCGATTTGACGTATATGGCTGGATGTACGGACCCGAATTATGAAGATGATGCTTGTCCAAAGAAAGAGTTTGGTATGTAACAATCTCACACTTTACTTACTTTTTCAGAATTATATAAGTTAATGAAGTGGAGGGGAAAAGATCAACCATGGATCGCTTTAACCTACTGTGACGACAGCGACGGCGTCTGGGCACCCTGTTCGCAAGACGGGGATCCTGCGACGCTACAGCCGGGGGCTTCTTGCACATGTACGGACGCGTCGAAAACAACGGCGGCGTTCACGGACGCGAGTATACTTGACAATATTGCCTCGTTGCCCCAGGCTACGGGAGACCATATCAGTTTTTTTGATGGACATACGCCGACGGGGGAACCGACTGCTACTCCGGACCCGACGACAGGCACGGATGGGTCTTCGTCATCTACAGCGGGCACGACGACTGGACCTACATCGACTGACGGTTCTACTGGCTCGCCTACTCCCGACCCGGGCAACGGCAGCGGGGGAGGAGATGAAGGCTCGAGCGAGGATAGTGGCCTGAACAGAGGCGCTATAATAGGTATCAGCGTGGGTGTCGCCGTAGCCGTCATCTTGATACTCGGCGTTATCGGGGCGTTCATCTATCGGCGTCGGAATAGACCTAGGGCTAGGAATGATAACGACAACGAGAAACCACCACCGCAAGCTCCTACTCCGCCGGCTGTGGCAGAAGCGGACGGTCGACCTACACAGCCTTTTGGTATTAGGGAAGAGCTCGAGGCTAGCGAGACGGCGGCGGCTGCCACGGGGAAGGGGTATAAGCCGTATAGAAAGAATCCGGAGGAGCCCGAGGCGGATGGAAGACCGGTGACGCAGCCGTGGGATGTGAGAACCGAGTTGGAGGGTAGTGAGGTGAGGAGGAAGAAGTCGGATGGACCTGTTGCTGAGTTACCTGGTAGTGAAAGGTTTGAGGAATGATCTGGGAAAGAAGAAATTATAATTCTCTACTATGTATATATGGCTCTCGATGCTATCATACTGAAGCAACGATTTATGAAATAAAATATAATTATAATACCAAGTACTCTCATATAAGAAAGATGGGATGCCGTGCTGGTGAATATTGGCCCTTTTCTACCCGGTCATAGACCGTGAGGGAGTTTATCGCCCCGTATTATAAGATAGTGTCTAGTAAACCATGGTTTCTATAATACTACATATAAATAATTAACCAAACATAGTTACTAAAGTTTAGTGGGATACTGAGAGAAGCGGTCAATGCTAACCCTACTCCCGGATAGGATGAGGATGCGGTCAGCCGTGATGATACAGCTATTGAAGAAAGAAATAGAGACATACACATATATAAATCTAATTTCACTCGCAAAACCACCCCTAGATTGTTCATGCCAATACGTACCTAGGTATTAACTGACCCATGTATGAGAGATGGTCATATTACGGTCACCGAACATTTGCTTTTTCCTCTCAGTTCCGGGCAAAGGAAACCACCCGGTCCCGAAGATCGTCCAACACGCATGCCATACGTGACGGTGTAGGTAGATCTAGCCAAAAGTCTGGCCAAAAATGATTTCCGCCGGTGAAATATAAACGTACCTACTCGACGGGTCGGAAAGAAAGGAAATAGGCTTGTTGGCTGCGTTCCAATAAACGAACCTAGGTATGCTCGTTTACTCGTCATCTATTTATTGCTGCTGCTGCGAAACAACAAAAAGGGATAGTTACTAGACTAGACTACTACGACTGGGCGGTAATTACCCGTACTGACAGAGATGACATTACTTTGAATGATTGTTTATTTGAATGTCCCCTAGGTGACAAGTCTCGTCCGACTTTTTACGAGTATACGTAGGGCGGGATACCGACTTGCGAGTAAATAGGGCCGAATTTACCCCATACGAGTACATTATGGGAGGAAGCCTTGATTCGGAGAATAATATATATTATTTTGTAGGGGACGCTTAACGAGTAACGAGTAGAGGGCCAAAGATAGACACTACCGATATGACACTTATTAGGTAAGTAGGTAGTCCCTACTACTTATTCGTATTACGGCCACCAAGGCGTTGGTAGAAGAGCTCAGCGTCATCGTCGGATGGGCTCGTCAAGATCATTTCTTTTGGGTAGACGATAGTGATGGTGATACAAAAGAAAGTCTGTGAAGCTGAATTTGATAAGGAATAGATCACGGGAGCTATCAGCGCGTCATTGAATTTTCACGTCTAGTTTTTCAAGTAGGGTTAGAAACAAACACCATTGTCGTTGTTTGTATAAGTACTCTACTGTAGAACATTCAACAGAGCTATTTCTCTTAAATATCATCAGGTGTACGAGTAGGTGCTATCTATTCTTCAGTTGCGAGGAATATCTGCAAACGCGGCAGGCTTCAGCAACGAGGTATGCATACGCGTAGCACAACACGAAAAAGCATGACCACCGCCACTGACCAGCTCGTAAGTTTTTTTTTTTTTTTTCCCAGGCAAGCCAAACCTTCAATTCACCGATAAGCTCTGCACCTTTTGCTCTACTTGTACAATTTGCCTCCTTCCCCAACACATTACTCGTATGCAAAATTATCTAGTGTGTAGTCATAGCAATTTACCAGGTTAGGTCAAATGATTCATCACGTTTTCCCGGGGGTGCGGTTTTGGTTCCAATAGGGGCCCACATCATATCGATCGACATGGGATTAATTTCTCCAAAGCCCAAAAAGAAATAACTGCTGGCACGTTGAAGAATATCAGAGAAGGAAAAAGCAAAGTAACGAGTAGAAAAGGAGATGACTTTTTTCATCTCTTCCCAACTGCAAATTCCGACTATGAGTGAAAACTAGTTGCCTTTTTATCCCTTTGCTCTTATTGTGTGTTGGCGAGGGAAAGAAGACATGCTGGGGAAAGAAAAGAAGAAAAAAGGTTATAAAATCTGTGTACAATAACAAGTTAAACAACATATCACATACTCAAGAGAATAAACGTTGAAAAACAAGTGTATTTCGCGCCCTTTTGCTTGTTTGTTTAGATAGGATTACCGTACTCGTAGAATATCGGCACGTTTACCATTCCAAATTAAGCTTTAGGGTTCTTATGTACTTTCTCCTGCTTTCAATGACGCCTTGATGCAGACAAAATATGGAGGTAAATCCTCGATCAATGTTGCTTTTTATACACGTATACAAAAGAGGTAGAGCGCCATATGCAGGGGAACGGGAGTCACACTTGACAGCTTGACAGCCTCTCCACACGGAGTAAAGTGGGTAGCGGCTGGCTGGTAAGGTACCTGCGTTGATGGTTGGTGATCCCCATTGGCTCCATCAGTAAGTACCTTCCTCCTTGTAGTTAGAATCAATTTGTGTTAGTCGGTAGTCTCGGCAAGGCGCCCTTTCCCCCTGCAAGAAAAAAGGAAAGGAAAAAGGAGGAAATCTATCACATCATCTCGAGGCTTAATTTGCCTGAGGTGAAGAAAAGGGTCAAAACAGTGAGTGGTTGGGCGGTTGCTGGTTACGATAGGTAGACCGTTGTTTATCCAACGGGACCAACCCAAGAATTAAAAGTTTGATCTACAATCACAACCCGAGTAGGTGCGCCAATATCCAACGAGATCCGTCTCGTGAAGGAGCGGTCACATCGAGACGGGAGATTTGATAGGAGGAAGGTTGAGATGTAGGTTCGCACCCAATATCGCTCGATGGGGCAGAGATTACACGATTACACTACTCGTAACCTTCTCAACATTTGCTGCAAGATGTACCTTACGCCATCTCTCGCAATCGAAACCTCATTACAGAAGGATTCAATAGTACTTCAAGCTCAAATTACAGACCTCTTCATCGACCTCCTTGGCAAAAACTTTGATCCAAACAGGGCTGACGGCTTGGCCCCACGCCCCACGCCCCCAGTTGCGGCCCGGCATATCGCCTCTAAGTTAGTGATGTTACCTTGGCCCCATGCCCCCGTCGTTGACAGCGCCCGCCGGCACATTGGCCGGACGGGTCAAGTGGCGGTCGAAGGTGAAATGGTGATATTCGTGCGTTGTAGTGCCGTAGCCTTGGCAGGTCTAGCGCGATAATGCGATGATGCGGAAAGGGGAGAAAGGGAGAAGATAATGGAAATTGGGTAAAGATTCATCTGAGGCTTCGAAGGGTTGGAATTCGACATAAAAAGCATCACTCTACCTCCCAACTTAACTGATTCCTTTTCTCTCATCATCATCATCATCATCCGCTCAAACACCAACACACCCGCCAACTTTCCAACTTCCATCCAGCCACTCTTTTATTCACTCACTTTTCAGTGTACAACTTTCCACCCCTCACATCCATCAAAATGCAGTACAAGGCTCTTGTCTCTCTCTTCCTGGCTTCCACTGCCGTGGCTGCCCCTGCTCTCGTCCCCGGCCTTGAGGCGGTTGACGGTCTTACCAAGCCCGTCACTGGCCTTACCAAGCCTGTTACCGACACCGTTGGTGGACTCACTGGCGGTGGTCTTCTCCGCCGCACCGGTGTCGATGTCGACCACCCCAAGCACGGCATCTTCGGCAACGATGTCGATGGCATCACCGGAAGCATTGCCGACGGCAAGGGCAACGGTATCCTCGGTAACGAGGTCACCGGCATTGGCGGTGTCACTGGCAACGACCACAACCTGAACGGCAACTTGAACGATAACCTCAATGGTGAGTTGTTCTCGATGAAACTAGGAACCTCGAGTAAATCTAACAAGTCAACCAGACTCACTCAATGACAACCCCATCCTGAACGGCAACGATGGCAACGGCATCGGAAACGGAAATGACATCGACGAGGTTGTCAAGGGCAATGACGACAACCAGATTGGCAACTTTGTCAACAAGGGCACCAAGGACACTGATGTTCTCAGCAACAACGACATCGAGGTCCTCGACGTAAGTTTCTAAATCCCACTTTCGCCTATGATTCCAATACTTACTCTAACAAGGCCCTTCACCACTAGGTCAAGCACAACTCTTACTAAGTTTACCACGTCGGTCGTCACAATCTTAAACCTGCATGTCGGGTCGATGAAAGCGAAAGGTGCACTCTAACGATAAAAATGATGAGCTGCATATGGAAAGAAAAGCAAACTCAAAAGTTGAGCGGGTTCGCGTGTGTGTGTGTGTTTTTCTCGGGCACATATTTTGATGCATTTGCAAAGCGGTTCATTTGAAAAATAACTTCTGTCAAACATCACCAATGTATAATGGTAATTGGTATTCTCTCGCTTTACAAAAGTCAAATCTCAAATTGACGAAAGCGTTCCGTTTGTATACTATTGAAGGTTTATATCTGGGTATTATCATGTGCCTACGGCCTGTCAATACGAACTACCTACTTCAATCATTCCTCTAGCTCTCAGTTGTCATCGTGATGTTGCTCTCTAAACTTCCCACTCAAGGTCCTCTTAGTAAGTCTTAAATAATTGCTGCCGCGGTACGATGCATCGATCTCAAGATTTATTTCGCCTTCGTGCTGTCTTCCCTGATGCACACCATTTATTTTTCACTTTGCTTGGATCCATGTATTTCTCTCCCTTTTTCACTCTCCTAGGAGTATAGTATAATTCCACTCTTATGCTTTTCTAACCCAAGCTTTCTTACCCGGCAAACAAAAAACTTCGTTCTCCAATCTCGTAAACAAACTACCCGACTTTCCAAGCCATCCAAATTTCCCCGTCCCCTATCCCCGACCCAAAAGATCTCTCCCTACATAATACCGCAAAAAACATAACGAATGGTTTCATGGTGTAGTTGGTTATCACGTCAGTCTAACACACTGAAGGTCTCCGGTTCAAGTCCGGGTGAAATCAGACGATCAGGTTTCGTGGTGTAGTTGGTTATCACGTCAGTCTAACACACTGAAGGTCTCCGGTTCAAGTCCGGGCGAAATCAATCATTACTTTTGCTAGTTACATATCCAAGTAGAAAAGTTTAGGCTATGTTTTCCCCCCGGGTGTAAAGAGGGAGGGGAGGGGTGGGGTGAGGTGAGGTGGCTTGGGTTTAATGATATGTTTGACCAAGTCCGACAAACGCAGTGCAATGTGGTTTTTTTTTTGATGAGATGCTGGTTAGGTACCTAGAACTAAGTAAAGTTTTTTTTTATCACACATAAGAAATCCATCCGTAAGAGAGATAGGTCAGGTAAATTCTACATTGTAAGAGACATATAACTCAGCTTGCTATAGGTTACCTACCTAAGCAAGCAGAGAGACCTTATCTTGTGACCCCTTAGCCGGGATCGCTTACCCTGCAAATGCGGTGTCAAGACATATATGTCAACTTTCTGCAGTAATACTAGGTTAGATGGCTATAGTTGATACCTCTAGAAACAAGACAGAGAGAGCACCTGCAGGTAGGCAGGACATGCACAGTCTTGAAGGAGTACTCGGAGACATCATTCTTATAATAACTGCATCCATTATAGACAATACTTTTGTAGAATCCCTACCTTACCTATCACGCCGCACCTACTATTACTTATTTCACAATAACAACACTCATTTATTCACTTCCTTTTACAAATAATCTCTAATTGACCATATTTCCCATAACCCCTTCACCAAGAGTAAAATTACCCCCTCTTTCCCACAAACAAACAAACACACATACCTACACCCCACCCATCATCAACACACCAGCGACGCGTCCCCGTCCCCGTCCCCGTCCCCGTCCCCCAGCCTTGGCGCTTGCTTGCTTGCTTGCTTGCTTGCTTGCTTGCTTGAAATATTGACGCATCGCCCGCCCGGCTTGTTCTTGTTCTTCTTCTTCTTCCTCATCTACCTTTTACTCAACATCAAAAACCCCGGTCCTATACCTCCCATCCGGCTCCTCCCCCTCCCCATGTCCCTTGTAAAACTCGCAATCGAAAAAATACCTCCCCGTTTCCAGAACCACCCCTCCCGTAAACGGACTATTATTAACCGCAAGAAAAATCCCTGTTTCCGAATCATATCTGGCGTGGAATGTATGTGGCCATTGTTGCGGTCCTCCCCATCTATCGCATCGGAATATTTTTAGACGGATATGTGCTGCCGAAGTCGAGCAGGAAGAAGAAGAAGAAGAAGAAGAAGGGGGGAGGGTGACTGTGAAGGTTTGGAGGGATATTTCTCCTGCTTTGGGTGGTTGGAATTGTAATTCGGGAGTAGTAGTAGTTGCGGTAGTAGTAGTTGTTGTTGTTGTAGTTATATTAGAAGAGGGGGAGGGAAGGGAAAGGTGGTCGGAGTTTATTACGGGATAGAAGTTTATGGCCCATGATTTTCCGGGGTGGAAGATTTCTTTTTCCGACTTTGCTTGGGCTTGGGTTTGGGTTTGCGCTTGGGTCTCTTCTTCTGTTTCTGGGTTGTTGTCCATGAGTAAGTAGGTAGGTACCTAGGTATTGTTGGAAAGAGGATGGCTTAAGTAGAGTGATCCCGGGATGCAGCCGTGAAGAAATAAAAGGTTCTTTTGACCAGTTCAAATAGACGGTATAAAAGATGACTTCTCTTGTTCGACTTTTCCAAGTATTATTTATTCCGCCTGGGACAGTTTTATTAAATACCTTATATATATAAGGCAGCCAGCCAGCCAGCCAGTCAGTTAGTTAGTTAGTTGGTCTACCGGCTTTTTTCTTTGTACAACTAATCCTAATGTAAGGGCCCGCGTCACCGGTATGCCCAACCCGTTTTCCCGTGTAACACAACTTCGGTTTGCTTCTACACATGTCAAAGAAATTTGCAGATTGGACTCGGCTTTTCTGTCACAGGTTGTTTTACCTAATATTTTCTGTCACCTCGTACACAAGCTGTAGCGCAACCCGGCTATAGCCAATCTACACTTGACATGAGACGGGATTATCCGAAACATACTCGTATATGGCCTGCGCAAGTCAAGACGAAATCACTTCGGTTGAGTTCGACTGCCTTATAACAGCAACAAGAATATAGAGAGAGGGTCGCAGGAAACACACAAGTCTTATGTTGAGAAACCGTGCCGTATTACAAGTTCGCTAAGTCTATAATAATGTCGTGTTTTATAATACAGTGGCATGACATTGGAGCAATGATTCCAACCATGCCAAGAAACGCCAAACCCAGAAAAAGTGCCCGCATAAACGAAGCAGTATTCGGCCACCAATACCGTTCAACCGTGTTACCAATCAATTAACCACCGATGATGTCCATATGTGACCAGCCATGATTCGACCGCATCCGCCAGATGCTCCTTGGTCAAGAATATTGTGATATATACAGGGAAGTTAGAGGCTCAAGGGCTTCACTTCACTTCGCCATGACGTCGACATATCGCCCGGACTTCCGGGGCTTCTTAGCACCCTTTCGTGTACCCGCAGCTCCAAGAAGGTCATCGATGCTACTGGCGTTGCTGAGGCTTGTCGTCGGTCTGCTAGGTGGTGCGCTTGGAGGACCGCCAGGTAAACTAGTGTTACTCTGGTTCGAAATGCTGCGTGCCATGAGCGGAGCACCGCCGGGGGTATTCAAACTCTCTGTTGATATGGTCTTGCTCAATCTCATCGGAGTCGTGCCGCGAGATAGCGGCGGTGCCGATATAGCGATGGGCGGTGCCGATGCAGTGCTGGTAGGCGGCGTGCTAGCGGCCCGAGGTGGCGGAGGTGTCGCCGTCTTGGCCGGCGTATTTTCTGCCCCTGGCTTTTTATTGACCCAGCGCTTCAGATCCGGATCATACACAAAGCTACTAGCTTCGCCGAGTTTAGCCTTGATAGGCTTATTCGGGAGTTCTGCGGGTTCCTTTTTGCCCCCTCCAAACCACCCTCCAAAGCCCCAGCCACTCTTCTTCCCTGCTTTGGCTTCGGCGGCCCGTTTTTCTGGCGCGTGTTAGAATAGAGTAGGCGCAGCAAATCATCGCAAAACTTACCTTCTTCTTCTGCCACTTTTCGTACAAGTTCTTCGTTTTCTCGGTCCTTTTCCTCTTTCGACTTCTCCTTGGGCCTCAAACTGGGGAAGTCGTCATCGTCGTCATCCATGAAGCTCTTCTTTTTCGGTTTATTCTCGGACGATTCATCGTTCCCCACCGGCCCTGGTTCGTAAGAAGGCGGCTCAAATCCGGACGGCTGATATGAAGGTGGCTCGTAGCCTCCGGTGGGGGCATCTTCCTGTGCCTTTTGTGGCTCAAAACTGTTCATCGAAGGCGGCTCATAGCCACCATAAGAAGGGGCCTGGTAACCTTGTTGTGATGCTTGATCTTGTGTCGTCGTGGACGGATAACCGTAAGCTGGGGCGGCGTCGGCTGCTTCAGCAACCTGTCCATTGAAGGGCTGGTACCCAGGATACCCGATGTCTGAAGACTGTTCAGGGGCAGAAGCTGTTGCTTGATACTGAGTAGGCATGTATGACGAAGCCTGGGGACTTAGAGGTGCGGTGGGTTGATATGCGCCGCTGGTTCCGGCAGATGTAGGAGCGTAGGGACTGCTGTTTCCGTTCGGCATATCAGAACCCTGTCTAGCGAGATCATAGGAACTCCTCGACATATCTCCCGACGTTCGGGGCGCCGGGCTATACGGTCCGCCGGGTTCGTATGGCGAAGCTGTGGACTGAGAAGCGATTGGGGCATATGCTGAGGTTTTTTGTACAGACATGGGTGGGCTGTTACCATATACCTCAAAGTTCGACACAGAAGGAGACCGGCTGACGGTAGGTGTCCCACCGGCGATGCGCGCGAAAGGCCCAATGTCAGGATTACCTTCACCAGGGGCGCCGCCGGCGTTGTCATCGTCAGGGCCGGCTACAAACTTGCTGAACCGAGACCACATGTTGCTGGATACTTGGTCCATCTTAGGCTTAGTGATCCACGAAGACGACTCCTCGCCGGCTGCTTGCTTTAGTCTCCTCATGAGGTCGTCCACAGCCGATTCCAGCACAGGGTTGAAATAAGGCGACTTTTTGGTCTGGGACACAATGGCGTTCCAAATACTGTCGCAATACTGAAGAGCCTTGTCCCGAAGACCATGTTCAGCAAGCACCATGGCGTGCTGCAGCTTGTACGCAGCCAGATGC
Source organism: Poronia punctata (assembly GCA_022579005.1). Classification (NCBI taxonomy): domain Eukaryota; kingdom Fungi; phylum Ascomycota; class Sordariomycetes; order Xylariales; family Xylariaceae; genus Poronia; species Poronia punctata. Next base: position 160,039 of record MU401472.1, read on the forward strand.
GCGCAGGTGTAGGCGACGTTGGAGCTAGGTGCGAGTGACAACCCGTATTCGTACACTTCACTAAGCTGAAGCGCCTCGGTCTCCTTGGCGAACTGGTCTGCCTGACGCCGGTGGTCAGCCCCTACCAACACGAAATTGGCATTCGGGTCATCGAGGCCACCAAATGTAGCAAAGTTTCTTGCGAATATGTAACAGATATGGGCTGCTTCGGCTCTGCCATATCCGGATAGGAGATTCCCTAAAGAGCGCAGAGCTTCACCGTCTCCATGTCGCCTGTTGCTGAGTATCATACCCAGTGTCTCACGCCACTTGTCTAGCCCGGCGAGCACGTCCTGTGACGTCCCAGAAGTCGATGTGGACATCAGCTGTAAGCCAGCTCGAGCATGCACAGGCACGAGCTCATCAACAGCTTCCTCAAAATTGCCCGACAAGACTCCATACAGAGCAGCGAGAGATTCGTTGCCGTGGCCCGGGTGGTTGACTTCCTTTTTGATAAACTCGTGAGTGACACGCCGGTAAAGTTCTGGGCTTTCCATCGAGCTCGACAGGATGAGAGCGTGGCCCCATAACCTCTTGTCGACCGCCTCCCACACGGCTTTCTCACGCTCGCCTAATAACAGGTGTCTTCGAATGAACTCGGCAGCAGCAGGATCCGTAGCGTCCGCTCTCATAGTAGATGACGGGGAAGTCATATCTGTGAGGTTCACACTTGCGGGAATTCCAGACGAAAGTTCCGTGTTGGCCGCAAGCTCTGGGGATATCACGTCTCGCACAGCTTTATCCACTGTCGGATTCCCTTCCAAAGTACCATCATGTTCCACCAGAACCCTCAATATCTTCCATAATAACACTCGCTCAACCGCTCTCTTATCTTCGTGTGAGATTTGTTGATGGAATGACATATTTGTCGTTGTCTGTTCGAGTCCATCGATGCCGGTTGTAAGCCATGCCAGGACCTCCTTCTTTTTTGATTTCCCCTTCAAAGGACCAGGGAATTTGGACAGCCGTTCTTCCAGCGGCTGTATGTCTTTCATGTGGTTAATCTTGACCTCCCCAGGACTGCGAGTGATCTGTGGGATGGTAGAACTTATGCCGTAACGCGGGATGTCTTTTGGAAAGGTCGAAATAAACAACCCCCCGATGCCCCACGCAATACAAGGAGCTCCACGCCATCGCTGTAGGGGATCTAGCTCACGGCCATCCGTGGGAGGTACCAGATTAAGATGTTGAGACATTCCGCGAGCGCGTAGATTGGATTGAAGCGGCTGTGCGCGGGAAGCCTGCGGGGAAGTAGGCGCATGAGCCGACGACGGCCGCGGGGCCGATTCGGCAGCAGCCGCATTTGCCCGGTTTCCATACAACGCGCCCGGCGACTGGGTTTGCGATCGAGGCGGTGGCACAAAGCCAGGCTCCTTGGAAGGCACATTTGCTACAGACTGTGGGGCGTAATTGGATATCGAACGTTTGGGAGGGGAGAGCGGGTTTGATGGATGTATTCCCAATGGCGGTGGCGTATGCCTGTTTTGAGTCTGTGCCGGCGCGTATCTTGATGCCTCTCGAAGAACAGAGGGCGCTTTAGCGACAATTTCGGGCGAAGGGTCCAATGCTTGTTCTTCCTCAACCTCCTGGGTCGGAGGCAGTGAAGGTACCCTGGTCACGCGTGGCTCGTATTGGGACGAGCCACTTCGTGTCAAAGAAACCCCCCCACCACTAATAGGACTTCCAATCTTGTTCTCAGGCTTGGTGTGGGAAACTTCAAAGTGGGCAAGCGGACTTGACGTCCTAGGTTGATGGGGTAGCACGGGAGGCGGAACAGCAGAGTAAGTCCCACTCGAAGATCGCGAAATCGGTGGAGCCGGAGCAGGAGAATAACGGTTGCTAACTGTAGACTGAGGCAGAGGCCTGCTAGGAGCATCTGTCTGTAAAGACGCATATGGACTCATGCGTTCAGGCGCAACCAGGGCCGGGACAGCAGCTGCCTGTGTTGGTAGGTGCGGCTGGACTGGCGGGGAGGCTACAGGTGGAGATATTGGATGGTGAGCAATTGGTGGCCCTGGTGCCGGCCCCTGGAGATGTGTTGGGGGGCTTTGCTGGACCTGTGGGGCAGAGGTCGTGTGGCGGGAAGAAGGGCGAGGCCTAGAGGTCATAGGCAGATCTTCAAAGAAGCTGGACTTGGACTTGAGCTGGGGCGCCGGTTTCTGCGCAGCAATGCTCGACTGCTGGTTTGAATGGCTCGAACTCGGGGGCGATAAGCTTGCATTGGACCCTCCAGACGGTGGGGGGGGCTGTGAATAGGTGCTGCCACTCCTTGGTGGGGGGAAAGATGGATGTGATGGAGATGCCGCATTCACCCGGGGTAGCTGTTGCGCACTAGCCCGTTTTCTTGGCTTGACAACCTCCATGGGAAGATCGTAAGGTGACTGATATCCGCCTTTGGACTTGCTCGCGAAGCTTTGCGCTTTAGGGAGCTCCGGTTTGGGAGGTGGCAGGCCATACCCGGTAATCACGGGAGCCGTGTTCGCAGTGGCATACGGTGGGCGTGGTAGGGTCACAGGTGTTTGGGCAACCAAAGGCGCCGGCGCATACGGATTCGGAGCTGGATAAGATTGCTGCTGAATAGACTGGGGCGCATAGGGGCCGTTAGAAGTCGACGATGCAGCAGCCGGCTGTTCCTCATCCTCCAAGAATCCCTCATCATCGCTGCCGAAAATTTCTGCCGGGTCCAGTTCCTTAGACTCTGTAGTATCAGCGCCCGTGTCAAGCAGAAACCCCTCGTCATCATCATCCTCAAAGGCTGCTGCCCACTTGGCATCCAGGTCTTCAGTGCCAGTTGACACCTTAGCCCCCCCTTCTGGCGAATGTACTGAATCGCCGTTTAAGGTCGTATTCGGCGCATCTGGTTCCTTTGACAATGTTTCTTCGGCGGGACTAAGCGGTTCGGAGTCGGCGTTCTGACCCATTACCATGGTCGTAGATTTTCGTTGTAAGGTAGTGTCAAATGAGGTCTCTTCAGGTGTACCGGCGTTACTCTGCACCTGAGCGAAGAAGTCATCTCCAGCCTCATCTTCTGCAAAAACACTTGTGGGATCGGCTTTTTCCTTTTCGGGGCTCGCTTCCATCTCACGAGGATCATGTTGGGGAATCAACGGCAATCCTTCTTCATAACGCGCTTCGAATGCTTCTTGTTCCGTACCTACCGCGTCCCCGCCAACTGTGTTCTCGAAACTATTCTCTTCTTTTCCCCCGGCAATGACTGGACCATCTCGAGGTGATACGACGTCATTTCTATCGGAGGCAACAGCGTCGGTATGTGCATCCTCGGTATCTAGATCTTGAAGAATCTCCCCAGCTTGGCTTGTAGGCGGTGGATGCGAGACTTGCTCATCCACAGGATGTTCTGGTTGAGGAACTACGGGGAAAGAGTTTGACCTATCATCCTCCGACATAAAACTAAAAGGGTTGGTCTCCGATCGCTGTATGTTCCATTCCACATCCTCGTCGTCGTTAAAGCTCACTTCATGAGCTACCGTGCGAGTGAAGGACATTGTGCTCAAGTGTTTTGAGGTATTCCTTGTCGAGGTGTGTTCCGGGAATGATGTGGCAGGTTCCTCGTCGTGTATCGGCGATTCTTCATGGTTTGCTGCCGACGCCGACGCAGTGTCCCATAGAGCGCCGCCCGACTCTTCATCGTGGTCAAAGTGGTTGGGTTCCGCGTGATGCGCATAATCTTGGCTTGCAGGTATTTCTGAGGCGACAGGTTGTTCCATTGTGGCGTCGGCCGTGTTCGCTTCGGCAGGGTCGCCCTCTGTCGCAACATGCGGATGAACGTCCCGGTCCGATGTATCGCTGGGTTCTAATTGGACATCATGTTTGACGTGTTCGCTGTCGGCCTCGTAGTTTGGCATCTTCGCCGGGTGCCACGCGGCAGTTGGGGGGGTATCGTTATCCATCAAAATGGCAAACCAATAAACGGAAATCAAAGACGAAGAAGCACGCAACTACCGTGTGAGTCGCAGAAACACACACAAGGTCATCTAATGAAACCGTTAGCATGGTCGCGACACGTCAGTGACCTTTACGCGAATTGCTGACACCAAGGTCGAACAAGAGATTGCAGAGTTAAATTGCATCTTTGACGCCGACGCGAAAATAGGGGAGCCAAGAAAGCCTCAATTAAACCAACTTACGTATTTTTATACAAAGTCAATGGAGAAGTTCCAACTATAATTACAAGCCATGCTCAGCTTTTACCACAGAGTATAATGCCACCACTTGGAGCGTGTTCTGTTATGGAATCTGAGGGCAGAATTTGCGAAATTGAAGCAGCAATAGAATGTTGGCTTGATCTGTACTCGTAATGAAACAAGAATCGATGAAGCGAATCGATGAAGCGAATCGATGGGGGACCTGGCTTGTCGGTGATATCCACATCCCCACCCCGATACAGTAAGTGAAGCGTGGCTTGATGAACAAGAGGAGTTTTAGGTAGACTTGGCGCTATAAAAATAAAAGTAATCATACTGTACCCTGCATATTTGGATGGTGAGCAGGTACCTTCAAGTACGCGTACAAGTACCTACTCGGGATATTTAAGCACCCAGACAAATCGTTGTGTATCTCCGAAACTTGACATTCTTCTGACCACAGCAGTAAAATTTATTAATAAGTCATGCAGTATATTATCCATTATCTACAAGTACGTGTATCCTCCGCTGAAGAGCCAGTAATCTGGCGTGGTTGGATGTAATATACAGAGGTAGATACGAGTGTGAGTCTTCATCCGTTGTTATTTGGTGGCTGCCTCTACCACCAAACAGCTCGGGCGGCACTCCCTATAAAAGGCAAGAAGGCAAACCCACAGCGTCATATGACATCAGCGCAGATCACTTGTCTCGTTTAATTAGAAGAAAAGGAAACAAAAAAGGGAAAGATAAGGTTTGGTGGTGCAAAAAAAGTGGTCTAATTAACCTGCCTCGGTAAAGTAGGTAGGTAAGTTAACATATTGTCCTAAAGAAACATTTTTCCTCTTGCCGAAAAACAATCTAATTTTCGTCCTTGACAAGTGGTTTGTCTTGACTCTTGAGGCCACCTTGCTAAATAATCTCGTCGTGCTCTTTCGAGTCTTTCCACAGATGTCTCGTAACAGGTCGGAATTCCCGATTTGGTAATCGGAGAGTTGTCTCTGAGGTGCTTGGCAACCGCTTTCGCACAGAGAAGTACATTGGGCATTCCGTGACCGATAAAGCCAGCACAAACGTACAATCCCTCTTTTCCGGGCACAGAGCCGACGTGCGGTAGGTCATCTGATGTGGACTGTTATATTGGACCGTGTAACTGTTAGCGACCAACGGTATCCGAAAATGGAGAATAAACGTCGGACCAGTGATACGAGTAGGTATTCAAAATAGGATACGGGGGAAATAGGCAATTCAGAAATGGTGAACTCACACCCATAATACCGGTCCACACATCCGCAATTTCCGTCTCTGAGCCTTCCCAGCCCACAAGGTTTTCCTTCGCCCACTGCTCAAAGAACGGGATGGCAGGTTCGATCAGGGAGGAATCATCGTAGACTCGGTGCCAGAGCTCAAGTCGGTGTCTATAGCTGCCGGCCCCGCCGACTATATAGCTGCCGTCGGGACGCACTCCCCAGTAGCTATCGATGGTATTGGGGCTCTTTGAAGTGACGGCTCCGGACGAGATCGGTAGCTGTCCTATATCCGCTTTAGCCACTATACGCGCGCATGTTCCTCGGGTCGGTATGATTGCATCGCTGTACTCGGGTAGCAGCCCGCTTGTGTAGCCGTTTGTCGCAAACACGATACGTCTTGCCTTGATGCTGCCACGCTGCGTTTGCAGTGTCCAGTAACCCTCGCCGTCTGCCACTGAGGAGACGGCATGTACTGGCGTATGGGTCTGCAAATTCGCACCAGCTGCGACAGCAGAGGACAGAAAATGCATCACCATCTTATACGGCCTTTTGATTCCAAGTCATTAGTAACCAAGCCATTGCACACGATGTCCAAGGTAACTCACCACAGCACAGCCGCAGGGTATGTATATACTGCTACCGCACCCTTGACACCAGACTTTTTCTCTGCATCTTTGGCCCCGTAATATTTCACCTTGCTGAACGCAGGGCTGCCTTCCTCGCGCATATGCTCCCATAGCGCTTTTATGTCAGCGGCCTCGGCCTCGTCCACGAATATAGCAGACGAATCCAAAAGCCTCAAATCACAGTCGATACCATCACTCTCGATGAGATTTAGCACTGCCTTAAAGTTCTCTAGCTCAAACTGCGCGACCTCGTTAGCAACGTCTAGACCATGCTTAATCGTCCGTGATGCTGTCCCGGCGAAGATATCCGGTCTGAGATGTCCACCTGGAGACGTCGTTAATAAGCAACGATACCCTTGATACCTACCTGATTTCTTATTGCATATCGGAGCCGGGTATCCCACAGTACCAGGGAGACTCACCATTTCTACCTGTAGCCCCTGAGCATGCTTCTCGCGCCTCCAGGACAGTAACAGTCGGTTTAGAGTCGGGCCTATCTTTCAATAGGTGATAAGCCAATGCCGCACCGGCAAATCCCGCCCCGATAATCACAATGTCTTGTTTACCCGGGAGCTCAGACGTGCTCTGATACGAGTCGAGCTCGTGGAGCTGAGTCCGCCAAAAGGGAACCGTGCTATGCGGAACGGGAAATGGGCGGTTCGAGTTCGGCATGTCGAATGAACTTGGAAAGGGAATAGAAGATATATATTCTCGAAACAGTATTCACGACCAGTTTTGGGGATTAGGTGGATATTTATATTCACTTGTCACGACTTACCCTCTGCTATGATATTGTCGGCATAGTACCGACTTTCTCCGCAATTAAACCGTGGTGTCCGTCAGCCACGGGTCTCTCGATCTGGTATAGGAGAGGTAAGCAGGGTCCATTATAGGTCAGGATTCGGCTTCGGGGCGGAGAGTCGGCCTCGGTGGGGTATTGAAACCGAGGTGACGAAGCAACCTCAGGACCGTCAAATGGGAAGAAAGAGACGAGGAGAAAGGGAGTAAAAGAGTCATACAAATTACATGGGTTATCGCTAGTTGCGCAACTATCAGCAAAGAATACGCGAAGTAGCTTTAAAGATCGACTGATATACGGTCACCACGAGTATACACACAGAAAAAGGGGTTGCAGGGAGAATCAACAATAATTTTGCTCATTTCAACTCCTATGCCTCTCATGTTTATCCCAACCATTTTCTCATGACCATTGAACTCCGTTTAGGAAGAAGCAAACCGTCCGATCAGTGTCTAAGATTCCTACGTAAACATCCGCTGGGGTATACCAAAACGCCGTTGACCATACCGAAAGTGCCACTAAATATCTCACATCCTCTGTCGCTTATTAGATCCGCCAAAGCCTGAACTTTCGCGATTTCGTTTTCTCTCTTGTTCTTCCCGCATGATTCGTTCCGCCTCGCTCATCTTCTTCGGTTGCTCAAAGACAGACGTCTTCTTACTTCCACTTGCTAGTGCATTTTTCTTGGCTGCCGCGAAGACGTTTTTCGGCTGCGGTTTCGCCGTCATCTTCATCGATATAGGGGCGCTATTGGCTTTCTCCGCCGAGGGACCGGCCGCCGTTTGTTCCGTCCCCAAAGCGTTCGCTTGAATATCTGGCGATTTGGTAGGCTCCGCCGCAGCAGGTGGAGTAGTTACAACAACATCGGTTTTGGGCGCCTGTTTCACTCCAAACGAAAGCTTGACCTTTTCGCCTTCCTGCCTTAATAATTTCTTTTCCGCCGTCTCTTCCGCCGCGTCATCTTCATCTTGCTTGCCGGTCTCCTTCTTGGCGCGACGTATCTGATCCCGTAGCATGCGCTGTTCGCGTTCCTCGTCTCCCCTATCTTGCATCTCCTTGCGACGTATCGCCTCTTTGCGACGGAGTGCGTCGGGCGAATCGTCAATCCAGGCGATGTGTAGCCCTTTATCCGTCTCTTCCACTCTACATATGCTTTCTCTTCCCAGGTATTTGGCGAATTCGGTGAGGGATGGCCATTTCGTCGCGTTCATATGCACGTGCTCCTGCGATTTTGGCGTTCAACGTCAGTTTTGCTCGTGTCTTGTCGAGGAGGGGAAAGGAGAAACTCACCTTGTTGGCAATGTACGTTTGGTAGAAATGATTTATATGAACCGCCTTTTCGCCATGCGACGTACGTAATAACTGTACGAAGTCGCGGAGAAACTGCTTGCTGAAATCTTCGATGTGTTTCTTCGGGTCCTGGCCGAGGAGAATCATTTGCCGGACGTGACCTTCGCTCATGGTATGTTGTTTGAATCCGTTCTAAACAGTTTTCGGCAATTAATTAGTTAGTTGACAGTTATAGAAGCGGACGCGAGGGGGGGATTCGTTAATCACCTCGTCTCGCATCTGTCGCTCACAGGCCTGGCAGTAGAACCTGAGACGCTGCAACCCCTTCATCTTCATCCTTTTGCTCAGGTCTTTGACCGAGCCGGCTTCTGCTTTCGGCATCTTGGCGGAGGTGTGCTGAAGAACGGCAAATGCGATATGTTGTTGCTATTGATCCTGAAGAGAGGATCTGCGCACTGGTTTTTTGTTTTAAGGCGCTTTTTGAGAATTGTAGATCAAGAGTATGGGAGTATGTATTGTCAAACTACGCGTATAATAGCTTTGGTTTAGAGTCCGGGCCGGAGGTACATCGAAGGTAATTGGACCTACCTGACATCGACCTGCCCTGTAGACCGGGCAATGTGGCGTTGATAAGGCTCTTATCGCATCTTATCTTATCAGCATGGAGCATCGGCATTGGATGGGTACGTCTGTTCCCGTACCTGCAACTCACAGGCGAATCTACGTGTATTACAGTACATACTCCCGCGCTTCAATTTAAATTGAGAGAGACTGAGTGCTTATATCAATGATACATATATTAGTATACGCAAGAATGTCAAAAAGAAGTTGAAAGTCAGTACAGCGAGGGTCCATAACAGCGGGCCGTAATTTACAGGCCATTCTTTCCACGATGGGTAATCCGGCTTATATCCGACGTAGTACCAGAGGTATACAGGCCGATAGCATACGCGTAGTAACCGCACACGTAAACTCTTGCAAGAAAACCATAAAGCTTCTATCTTAACAAAGAACAGCATTAATTGCTTACAGAGGTATAAATAATCATACTTTGCAAGTATAGGTCATCGTCGGTGCGGCTAGCTGTCGACAGTGGTAAGATAGCCATAACAAAACAAGGTTAAAGAAATGCATAAAGCAGCGATGCCGTTATTCGAATCGCATTTGACCCGTTTTACAAACCTAACTTGATTCTCCTATAATACATTCTGCATTGCCATGTCCCGGCTACATCGTAGTTTTGCTAGATCAAACGAAGGAACGCCATATAGGTACAAGACTCAGCAAGCCGCTTTTCTATGAAGTGATTTGTCTTCATAGGCACGCACGAAATGATGCCCCAAAGTTAATCAACATTGGTCGATCAAGGCGTGCCATTGCGATGCTGGCGCGACGGTCGTGTATGTTGTCTTCCTATTAAGAAAGGAGAGTCCTGACCGCCACAACGCCTGTCCGTCTACCTGGGCATCTACTCGTACAGAATGCTTGCTAGACTAGCCAAAAGAGTCTGCAATTTGCTCACCGATATACCTACCAGCATATGTTATTAGTTCAGGTATTTGATTATATTTTCTTATTCTTTACCGACCTTGGCTTTTAGATACCCAACTAACCTACTTGTAGGTTTAATCAGATGTCGGACTACCAAAGAGCTGGGTGCCCAGCCCACTATCAAGGAAACCTTACCCCCATGTTTGCCAAGTAATACCTTCAACTTCCCTAATAGACACCCGTTTGTCAACCTTGGACAACTCATATTCAGCTGAGATCAGCGTTTGTGTAGTATTGCGTCAGACTATTGGTGCCGGCTAGCTAGGCCTAACGCCTTATTTTAACCGCGGTACAATATAGCTTCGTTGACAATGGCTCGTATAGATCTCGATACATGGATATAAATATACGGTTGAGTCCGTGTGTCAAGAGGGGCCTACCTCCTACTTACATGTAGGTACCTAGTAGGTATTGCCATCTACCTCTCAAAAAGACACTCTAGAGGTAGCACCTTCCCTACATTGATGCATATCCAAACCGTGCAAGAGCAATAGGTTATCGGTACTTACTTTCGTTATGAGGTAGTTGATTCACAATCAAACAACCTACAAACCATTGAAACCTTTACCTACCTCCTAAGGTACTTACCGATGCTTCATAATTGGCTTTAAAAAACTTTCCCCCTTTCTAATTTATAATGCTACATTTTGCTTCACCCCTGAAGCAATCGTCGAAAGAAGTGGTTAGGCCTTGGAACCCCGCTTCGCACATCATGGGCTTGACCTCCTCGGTGGAAGAGCGCATCGTTTGCCCTTCCGAGCGCGCCGCTACCATTCAGGAGTTTGTCGACATCGTCAGTCCATTACTGAAAGAAACAACGCAACCAGACCTGTCGCCAAGCCCGCCGACCATCCCGAACTTTGACCAGGTTCTGACATCCATGGAGAGGGTCGTCCGTGCGTTAGTACCTGAAAGACCCCTATTCGCATCTTTTCATGACGGCCAAGTCCACGATCCGCTAGGCGGTGGCTCCTACGCTTTTGAGAGAGACGTCGTGGGGCCTGTTCTACGGGCATTGGCCAAGGACGAAGAGCCTCTCAGCACAAACGCAAGAGACGAAACTCCTGTCCAAACCACAAACCCTCAATGCTCTCCGACGCATCTCCCCACACGCCCCATAGTGATACATGCCGGTCTCCAGCCCAACAATTCGCCTCACATAGGCACTATTGTTGTTTTCTGCTTCGCGTTCGCCTTTGCTCGAGCAATGCGCGACAGGGTGCAGACCCTAGCCGCCGCTAGGAAGAGCACCCCGCCGTTGGTTTCCGTTCTAATCACATTCGTCGATACCGCTCCAGTGAGCGGACAAGCGGTTGAATCCGGTGGCATCCAGTACCAGAAGTCACACAGGGATACGCCAGATGCTCTCAACCTGTACATGGGCGATTATAAAGAGGTGCTTCAATTCCTGTCCACTCGGTCCGGAATCCCCGTCAACATTGCTTTTCAGTCGGACCTCTTTTCTAGTCCGGCTATGCCGTCATTGATTTATTACATGATATCTCAACGGGCAACACTTGGACCACAGCTCTCGCCGAAACATGGCACGCTTGCTCTCCGCTCGGCGTGCCCGGTGCCGGGCTGCGGTCTTGCAGAGAAACATGGTCGCCTGAACCAATATGAGATGACTGGCGCCGAAGGTGATGCTGCTATCACGTTCCACTGCCCGAATCACGGCCCGCATACATGCCGCCTCTCACAACCGGCCGAAGTCTCTCGTCTTGAGGCGAATGCGCCAACGCGCAACCTTCTTCGCAGTATGACACATCTGCTTGACACTTCCGCGCACCACATCCGTATTACAGGCGCCGATTACGCGGGAATGTATCAGGAGACGTTTCTCTACCGTCCTCTGGCTGCCTGGTCAGCCACTACGGGCCTAGTCGCCGGCCGGACGCCTCACATCTTGTACGCGCCCTTGATCGTGGACTGGAGTGGTGCAAAGTTGTCGAAATCACTCTACGTGCGTGAGGGCGCGTACGGATTTCTAAAGCAGTTGGGACTCAACGGATTTTGTAGTTATGCGGAGCTGAGGGAGCAATTTGGTGGCGATGGTGCTGAAGGGTTGCGTAGGATATGGAATGAGGTGCAGCATTGGGTAGCCAATCCCAAAAAGCTGTTCAGGACATTTTCATTGGCATATTTGCAGCGGGTCATCATGCAGGTCGATCAACCTAAACATGTTGTCTCGACTACCTAGCTAACATAATGGTCAGTCAAGTATGCATCATGTCCTCGTAGAGAGCTTATACCTACATGTATAGTAGGGTATCTAGCATTAATTATTAATTCTTTAAGACCCGAATCGTTTCATCCCCTCTCTAAAACACCTTCTTCACATTCGCATCTCTGTTCTCCTCGTCTCCCCACCTATCCATCCACAAGTCTGGAACAAGGTAGCGCCAACCCATAGGCGCACTCATGCCCCACTTAGTCTTCATCTCTCCAAGTGACACGGGCTTCACTAGCTCATATAACTCCAATATGGGGTACCCATACTTGGACTGCTTCAGTCCGGCATTGAAATCATCATTGCCAATCCCAAATGGCTCTGTAGGAACTGTTCCAGGGGTACGTCGCTCGTCGCTAGGAATCACAGCAACATGTCTATACATATTACCATTAATCAGTAAACCCTCAAGGGTTTTTTTTTTCTCTCTCCGTGAAAAGCAAAAACAAACTTACGTGATAGATGCCTTGCCACCATCCTCAGCCGTCTCATACAACCATAATCGCTCGACGCCGTCGCGGAGCCGATATTTCCTATACTCGTGATTTTTCCGCCGACTGGCGATATTTTTTAGATGGACTGATTTGATGGCGAGGAGGACGTCGGTTAATACGCGGTCTGGGACTTGGGACTTGTTGTTTATTCGCGGCGTCTTGGGTTTTGTGGTGCTGGTGCTGGTTCGCTTTGTTACTCGGTTTGTGTTCTTTTTGGTTACTGTTGAAGATGAAGATGAAGGTGCCATGATTGGTGATTTTTGATGACAGGTAGGTAGGTAGTTGGTTTGAAGGGTTTATGAGTATGTAGGTAGGTCTGGGGAATGGGGAATGGGGAATGAATGGGATTTTGGCTTTTGAGACTTGAAGACTTGGACGCGTAAAGTGGTTGACGCGTTTTATGTATTTGACAGAAGTATCCTATGTACCTAGGTTGGGAGAACGGGAATTGGGAGGTTTGGTTGGTTTGATTGGTTTGTGGGTGGATTTTAGGTACGTAGGTACATTGGTGGGCTAACCATACACGTACAGGGCGCTGCTCGGTACCTGGATAGGTACATGTAAGTACCTAGGAAGTACGTACAACTTAAACTAACCCACCTTCGAGGTTGGATATTTTGTGTAGGATTTTGAGATATCAAACCGATCACAATACTAATGACGATTCTTGGTAGACATCTGTCATATTTAAAGAAACAGCCAGATGATTTGATTATCATAGTGAATCAACTGTAGTTTCTACCTATGATTGAAAATTGACCTTGTGTTTGTGAAAGCAAGTTACTACGAGTAGACACAGTGGATCGCGGTACAGTAATTAATTCTCGATAAAGAAGTCATCACCTAATCAACGCCTCCGATGAGATCAAATGCCAACTGCAAACCCACCCCATTTATACTTGGGTTGCGCAATAAACCGGTTCACCCGGCTTCTGTCTTTTTTCATAGTATATAAATTTATAAACTCTCATCCATCACTAGACTTTCTAAAGCTAAGATGGGTTCGAGCGCAGAAGAAGAAGAGCACGGGGCGACGACGACCCCCGCTTTCAACATAAAGCGCATCGCCATCATCGGCGCAGGACCCAGCGGCCTAGCAGCAGCCAAGCATCTCCTAGCAGAGGGATTCAAATCCATAGACATCTACGAGCAACAGGCCGAAGTGGGAGGGGTCTGGAATTACAGTCCTCTGACGGGTTCAAAACCGCAAGACGTACCGCAGACGGATGCGCATGGACCTCCGGATCCACCTGTCGAGGAAGAAGAAGAAGAGGAGGAGGAAGAGGAAGAATACGAGTTCGATTCCGATGATGAGGCTTGCACGGCTCCCGGCTCGGGGGCATGCTCTCTACCTCCCCCCCCTCCTTCTAGTGGGAAAAAGAAGCCGCCCGTGTTCCCGAATCCCATGTACGATGACTTGCATACGAATATTCCGCATACCCTGATGAGGTATTCGGACTTGGGCTTCGTTGCCGACGACAAGGGAAAAGAAAAAGGGACGCATGTCGGGAAATGCGATATTTTCCCTACGAGACAGCTCGTGCTGGAGTATTTGTTGAAATATGCACGCGAAGTGCGCCATCTAGTCCGATTTTCGACACAAGTCACCGACGTCTCACTAAACAAGACGGACCCCCCAACCCGTGACCAATGGACAGTCCAGTCAGTAAACTTACTCACAAAAACCCCCCGTATCGAAATATACGACGCCGTAGTAGTCGCATCGGGCCATTACTCAACACCTTACCTCCCCGCCGTAGCACCCCAGATATCCGCCTTCGCCGCCACTCACCCGGGTATAATCTCGCATTCCAAGAACTTCCGCTCCGCTGCTACGTTCGCTGGCAAGCGCGTCGTCATAGTCGGCTCGGGACCATCTGCCCTAGACATCGCGTCACAGATCAGTGCCGTGTGCGCTTCTCCCCTGGTTATATCAGCGCGAAGCGATGTACCCGAGGAAACTGTCTCTTTCCTCGGGCCGAGAGTGCGTATCGTGGGTCGGATAAAGAAATTCCTGATAGATAAAAAGGGAATTGAAGTGAGCAGTAGCAGTAGCAGCGGCGGGGAAGAAGAAGAAGAACAAGAAGAACAAATAACAGACATTGACGCAATTCTCTTTTGTACAGGTTATCTATACACATACCCCTTCTTCTCCTCCGCCTCCTCCTCCTCCTTTCATCCACCATTAATAACCGACGGCCGCCGCGTACATAATCTAGCGCGTCACTTCATACACACTACCCATCCATCCCTCGTCTTCCCCGCCTTACCTATAAAAGTAATTCCCTTCCCTCTGGCCGAGGCCCAAGCAGCAGTCTTCTCGCGTCTATGGTCCAATAGACTTCCTCTACCTTCGACGGAACGATTGCGCGCCTGGGAAAGAGAGGACGAGGAAGGAAAGGGGTTTGAAGGGGATAGGGCCGAGGTGGGAAAGGATAAGGCCTTTCATGTCTTCCCCAAGGGTGGTGACGCGAGGTATATCAATGCGTTGCATGACTGGGCTTCAAAGGCGGGAGGGGGGAAAGGCAAGGGGAAGGGGAAGGAATCGCCGTTTTGGGGCGACGAGGAACTTTGGCAGCGGGGCGTGTATGCCCAGGCAAAGATGCGGTTTGAGAAAACGGGTCGTACAGCGAAGTCGTTGGAGGAGCTGGGGTTTCGGTATGAGAAGCCCGTGCGAGATCGTGGCGATTCGACGAGTGGAGTTGGCGTGCTGTCGGATGTTGCCGGTGGAAGGAAGGACTAACCTAGGGATGTTTTGAAATCGATAGCGATATTACGGTTGGATATACTAGTGGACAAGGTTTTGATTTGGATTTATGTATATACGTGTGGTGTGGTTGGTGTGATGAGTACAAACGACACCTTTATATTTATATATATATGTTGAAGCCACAAGATGGAAATATCTTGGTATATAATTTTACGTCTAGATATAGATATATCATCGACTCGGAAAACGCCGGCCTATGCTTTTAGATGTCTATCCAGATAAGCCTACCCCCATGTGCTACACCGGGTAGTTACACAAAAGCCACCCCTTTAATCCTTAAATCACGCTCTAGACAGAAACGCTTACCTTGGCCTTAACCTGAGCCTGGGCCATGAGATGCGCCTTGTCCTGATCAACCCAGTCGTTCAATTTCGCTTCCAGAGTCTCGTCATCCACCTCGGTAGCCGGCGCGGTGGCCTGCCACCAGAAGTAGTCATGCTCATCATCCTGTCTCTTCTTCAGCGCAATCTCGATAGGCGAGCAGGCCGAGATGGGGCCGAGATAGTAGAGGTGGGCGATGATGTCCAGTCCGAACGTGAGGGCGTTGCAATCGAGCGAAGTGACGCCATCGCACTCTTCGATATCGTCAACGCCGTAGTCGGTGGTGAAAGCGTCACCGTTGGACAGCCAGTACTCGGGGCTGGTGTGGGCGTAGTTGAAGATGATAGGCGGCAGCCGAGGCACCGGGTCATCCAGGTGCGTCACGCGGTATTCGGCGCCTTCCTGGTCTGTGATGAACTGCGCGAACGCTGCGTTGCCTACGCGCGGGCTGCCGTAGTTGATGATATCTACCGCCAGACCCGCCTCACGCGCGTATACTGCGCCCAGAGAGCTCACGGCGGCACCGAGAGAGTGACCGGTGAAGACGATGTTGTACGACGGGTTCGCGTCCTTGGCGGATTGGACAGCGGCTAGGGCGTCGCTGGATATCTCATCCCAAGCCTTGGCAAAACCTGTGTGAACCTTGCAGTCATCTCCAAAGTCGCAGTCCTGTTGTATAAATTCGAAACTGTTGCCCAGTGTCAGCTCAGCACCAAACCATGTCATGTTTCGACAATAGGATATGCTTCAGCGACTTACTCCGTAATCCAGTTACGAATGGAGTGTGAGCCACGAATAGACAGGACGATGACCTGGTTGGTGTCATCTGTCGAGACAAAACCCCTAATGTCGGTCTCGGAACCACTTTGGGAATGTCAGTCGGTTTGGATATCTCTAGAACTGATGGCATTACGTCTGACGTACGAGAAGCTCGCGACAATGGTGGCACCAGCAGCAGTAACATCCGGGCAGCCATCATCGCTGCATGTTACGACAGCGCCGGGCTCGCTGTCACTGTTGCAGTAAGAAGCGCCGGCATATTGAGAGTAAAAGCGAAGAGTCGTTAGCAGGTCTTCTGAGATAGTGGCGGGTGCTAAGACGCTGTTGTTAGCTCATCGTATCGTTGAGACGGGCACCAATACCACCATACCTCGTCCGTTGATACGCAAGCCACGTCCCGAGATGGGTGAAGCAGCAGCGGTGAGCGCGTAGCTCAAGATGAGCGACCAATTTAATGGCTTCATCTTGGGAATTTTCGAGCAAGGTGTGGAGGAAGACGGGTAAGGAAGCGAAGCGATGGGATCGTTCGTCCGAGGAAAGGGAGACTTCAAGGCCCAAAGAAAAGGCCTTTATCAGAGACACGGGCGACGAGTAAGTTTGTTTGGGAGCTCCGGGGGAAATCCCCTGACCTATATATTGACGATCGGCAAGGGATACAGGGGATCCATATTCCATACTTCTAACAACAACAGGGTAAGGCGTCGCAGGGCAGGAGGCGCGACAACTGACAATTGCGCCCCCAAAATGACCGAACGGCCCTCTCTTACAGGCTGCATCGGTCTCAGGTTCAGGACGCACATGATAGGACTTGTCTACCTCGGAGGAAATATGCCCTGAAAGAGAAAAGTAACTGATACTGTCGCTACCAAGTCTTAGTAACGACACAGATCCGTCCCCGCTCACCGATCAAATGAAACCGGCGCCAACCCATGGTAGGAAATAAGCAAGGGAGTCTGTGGATGTCTTGTCGGTGCGTCTCTCGGGCGCACAATACCCTCTGCGCCTGTGGTAGTTTCTGGCTGTGCATAGGCCTCGGAAACTAATGGCCTATGAGGATGAGTTAAACTGATGATCTGGATTTCAGATTGGAAATACTTCGTCCCGTCATGTGGTCCGAATGGACAAGCTGGAGAATATCAGGGCAGAACTGGAGTGGATCTTTGCTGTATATGGATAGACGTTTAGCGTCTGGTCGACTAATCGTAGGGAGATGCTAGGAGATACGATGGTCTACGGCGCTAGCTAGGCAGGTACTAGACTAATCTGGGTACGTATGTAATTAGTTGCCAACTTGGTTTGTCCTTCCCCAGATGAAATCTCCATGGAGTGGATTACTCCGTTAATACGCTCCGGTTCCACACACACCCAGACGTGCCAGATGCAACTCCCCCGTGCAGAAGGAACTTCTGTTCAAGAAACAAGACCTGCCTAACGTTGCATGCACTTCGTAAGCTTCACGTTAGTAAAGGTATCTACGGCATCTATTCAGGCCGCATTGGCAAGGCAAACACTGCCTTGCATCAAACCTCCTGCAGACGCCGCAGGGGACGAGTTATACCGTACTGTTCGGGCTTTTCTTTAATGTTGGCCCATGGATGCCATGTGCGATGCCCAGCTGGTATCCTTGTCAGACTTCAAGGTTCCTCCCGAATGCCCATACAGATTTCCGGAAGCGGTCATAGTTTCCATGTTGCACTACCGCATACAGTCAGCTCTGCTTGATCAAGCCAACATTTGGACGTCAATAGGCAGCCCGGGCTGGATGCTGTAGGCGCATAGAGGTCTAGCTACATAATCATGCTCGAGGAGAAGAGCCGGCAATGCTTCATTGCACAGGTATTTGATGCGCCGTTGGTATCGATGTCGACGACAAAAGCTTGCTGTGCCGGAAGCCTGAGTGGCCCCGCTTCCCCAACCTGTATGGCCCGCAGTTTACCATTGTGACCTCATCAGATGCATTTACCTTCTACTCTGGTATTTTAACGCCGAAGTTCTTGCCGTAGGGCGAAGCTGCCCCTGACATTGCGACGATGTGCCTGTCTACCATGGCCGCCATCGTCCAGTAAAATGCGAGCTTGGCCGTAAGACGAGCTACCTAGCACATAGCTTTTAACGTCCGATTCTCTAACGGACGATAGCACTCCGCAAAACTCCATGTTACTACTAGGTCCATACTCGGCCAGACCTTCATGTTATGCTGGAAACGCCATACTTGTAAGCAGCTGTAAACACAGCAAGGCGCAGGTTGGGCCGATTGACGTTGGGTTACCTCCTGGCTGTGTTACAAGAAACGTTCACAGGACATAAGCTTATGTTCTACAAAACGTTGTTTTGACTACAGGCTCATAATTACGAGGCTCTCCGGCCCCTCTTCGTAGGGGCGGTACAAGGCTTTACCCGTGGAACATATACGGCATCCTGTGCGTTGCTACTGACACATTCAGCCCCATGATCCCATGTGTACACGTAGGTTGTGTGTGGCGCTTATCAGCCGTTACCAGCCATAATAACCTACAAGTAGGTATCTTTTAGCACTGGAGATGGATCAGTTTCACACTGACGCAGTACGACCAACTGGCAAGCTTTGAGCTGAAAGTTGACACTACCAGCAAAGATCCTAGCTTTTATATGCTAAATCTGAGGATAAGATGCAACCAGCATAGGTAGCTTCGTAAATCGGTCTCGGAATTTTTACCGGACAATTCCAGCTGACGTTGGCACCAAAATCGGGCATTGTGTAATGCTGTCCTACACTGTCGGTGGTAATTAAACTTTGGTACCTGAAAAGAAAGGCGAGCTGGTCGGTGCAGAAATACCTACTGTATCGTACTTGTTGTGCCAGTCCTCTGGCAATCTGGTGTCTTCGAGGCTGCCGCAGCGCCCTCGAATTTACACCAATGGTGCTAGAGTACCTAGGTACCTAAGTAGTCCAGATTTCCCCACATGCCGCTAGGTTAGTCACTAGGAGCGATGAGATTTGGAGCTCCTCACTGCCGTTCCCGCCGCTGGCACTGGCTAAAGCACTAAATTAGGGTTCCAATGAAGTTTGGCGACAATTGACATATCATCTTCATTTTCTGAAATATTACGAGTAAGGTAGATTAGGTACTTGATATGTTCCGTTTTGATGGGCGGTCCGATTGGCCCTTTGTCTAGCTCTTTCTGAACTTATATGTTTGCTGCCCTTCGTTTAAATCATGCCAGTTTACCTATGGAAATGGGAAACAATGGCAGAATGGCCTTGGGGTGCGATACCTCTGAAAGTACCAGAGTCTGGCTGCCCCGTTGACTATAAAGTCTACGTCCGTCCGATATATGTACGAGTACAAGTACAAGTAGGCAAGCACGGCAATATGCTTGAATTTTCTCCGAGCCGAGAGAACGGGTTATTAAGACTAGCAAGCTTTGCTGGAAATTGAGTTTTGGGTCCCGTCCACTACCTACGCGTATGCGATTCTCAGATCGGCTCCGGTCCCCGGCACGCAAGAGCATAGATTCCAAGCAAACACGAACAATGCGCGCCTGTCCCCCCTACTCGTATTAACACTAATTACCTATTAATCCATAGGGACCGGATTCCACTGGTGCATTGTATTGGAGGTGCAAAAGCAACTATCCAACCTCGCTTAACACTTTTCTCCTTGGCTCTGCTGGTAAGACTTGGTTAGGCTGGCCGCCCGGCACCTGCAAGCGCGGAAACTGGCGTATTTTATGCATCAAGTATGAAGCTGACTTTACAGGCCTGACCCTGTTTCGATTGGTCCCAAGACTCCAAATGACGATTGTCTGCAGATGTAATTTCCCTCTTTATACCACCGTACAAGTAGGTAATTACCAACTGAATATTTTCCTGGTCTACATACGAGCGGAAGTTACGACCGGAGTAAATGCACAGGTGCGTGTCCAGCCCCAGCTTACACCAAGTGACCGACGGACTGTCAGCGGAGATCGAAAATCATTCGAGCTGATCAGGAACAGGTGGTTCTGGCGTCCTGGAAAGGGTTGATGTCTGTCCCCTTTTGGTAAGCGATCGTCACTCCATCCGTGTTCTTTGCTTCCCGGCTTTCTTTAGCATCGCTTAAAAATCGCCCACTGGACACTATATCGACAGGGCCATGTACATGTATTGCAGCACCTGAGTCTCGGTTGCCTGTAATATTAATAAATAACTAGGTTATGACCGTATTTGGATCAAAGCTTGATATTTTCAATTTATACCTCTTCTTCGCGTCACCGGTTCTGTACGAGTAATATTTCATATACCTAATCTGCAATCCCTAATTTGTCGCCAACGCGGGTCATACTGTAGCACGGCTCAAACGGGGTGCCCTATAACCCGTCTTCATCTTAATCGATTGTAATTGGTTTACAGGAAGGCGGTGTGTGTGTGATGGAGTCGATACCGGGCCTCCGTGGCCTTGCGCAGCTGCTCCTAGTAGCGCTGCCGCTGTCGCTGACGCCATCTGCTTCGGCCGCGGCCGTGTTGGAAGAACGCGATCCCCTTCCGGCCGGATACGTCTCGGCGCCCTACTACCCGTCGCCGTATGGCGGGTGGGATGACGAATGGAGCGATGCCTACGATAAGGCGGCCGCTCTCGTCTCGGAAATGACCCTCGCCGAGAAGGTGAACGTCACTGCCGGAACCGGTTTATTTATGGTGC
This sequence comes from Poronia punctata, assembly GCA_022579005.1. Classification (NCBI taxonomy): domain Eukaryota; kingdom Fungi; phylum Ascomycota; class Sordariomycetes; order Xylariales; family Xylariaceae; genus Poronia; species Poronia punctata. The sequence goes on from MU401472.1 coordinate 180,992, forward strand.
GTGTGCAAAGAACTATGAGCCTTGAGCCCGAAAGAGGAGTGAGAACGTAAACTAACCATGTCTCTCTAAAGGGTATGTGGCATATCCAACTCATGTCCACTTTCTTTTCTTTCGGCCCGATGTTTGTATCTGACAGGTAATCTATCGCAGGGCGCTGTGTCGGCAACACAGGTAGTGTGCCGCGTCTGGGTTTCCCTTCGCTCTGTTTGCAAGACGGACCACTGGGAGTCCGCACAACCGGTAATATCACCGCCTTCCCGGCCGGCATCACGACGGGCGCGACATGGAGTAAGGATCTCATGTATGAGCGCGGCGTGGCCCTTGGCGAGGAATTCAGGGGCAAAGGCGCCAACTTCTACCTTGGGCCCTCGGTCGGTCCGCTCGGCAGGCAGCCGCGCGGAGGACGGAACTGGGAGGGATTCGGCTCCGATCCCGTGCTACAAGCCGTCGCCGGCGCACAGACAATCAAAGGAGTTCAAGAGCAGGGAGTCATTGCCACGCTGAAGCACTACATCGTCAACGAGCAGGAAAATTATCGCATGTACCAGCTCGTGCAGCAGGCTTACAGCTCGGACATTGGTGGGTTTCCTCCAACTCCTAGGAGATGGGTGGGATTTCAGAAATATACGGTCGACTAACGTAGTGTGCTCTCAACGTATAGATGATCGGACTTTGCACGAGCTATATCTTTGGCCTTTTGCAGAAGGTGTCAAAGCCGGTACGGGTGCTGTCATGGCTGCATACAACGCTGTAAGTTGAACTCACAGATTTCCGTGTGGCTCAGATATATGATTGCCCTGTATTCGCTCTACTCGTTAACACACTGATGTCACTAGGTAAATGGATCTGCGTGCTCTCAGAACGCCTATCTGCTGAACAACATCCTGAAAGACGAGCTAGGTTTCCAAGGTATCCTCATGACGGACTGGCTGGCGCAAATATCTGGCGTCGCCTCTGCTCTCGCCGGTCTAGACATGTCGATGCCGGGTGACACCATCGGCAACGGCGTCCCACTCTTCGGCATAAGCAACTGGATGTACGAACTCACCCGCTCGGTGCTAAACGGTTCAGTGCCCGTCGATCGGGTGAACGACATGGCGACGCGCGTCGTGGCTACCTGGTACAAGATGGGCCAGGACTCATCCGACTATCCGCCTCCCAATTTCTCGTCCAACACCGACAAGCGCGAGGGACTCTTGTATCCCGGCGCCCTCGTCTCCCCCATCGGCGTCGTGAACGAGTTCGTCAACGTGCAGGGCGACCATAAGAAAGTCGCGAAGCAGGTCGCACAGGAGGCCATCACGCTAGTCAAGAACAACGCCAGCTTCCTGCCCATCACGACCTCGTCGCCTCTGTTCGTCTTTGGCACCGACGCTCAGGCCGACCCGAAGGGCGTCAATTCGTGCACGGATAAGAGCTGCAACCGCGGGCTCCTCGGTATGGGTTGGGGCTCCGGTAGCGCCGACTACCCTTACCTAGACGACCCCATCAGCTCGTTGAGGCGCAAGGCCGCCAACGTCACGTATTACGATTCCGACAGCTTCCCCAAAAAGGTAGACCCAGCGACAGAGGACGACGTGGCCATCGTCTTCATCAACTCGGATGCGGGCGAGAACTCGTACACCGTAGAAGGGAACCACGGTGACCGAGATAAAGATGGCTTATCAGCGTGGCACAACGGAGACGAACTAGTGCAGAAAGTGGCCGCAGCCTACAGCAACGTTGTCGTCGTCGTGCACACAGTAGGTCCCATCATCATGGAACCATGGATCGACCTCCCGTCCGTCAAGGCCGTGCTCGTGGCCCATCTACCGGGTCAGGAAGCCGGCGACTCGCTCACAGAGGTGTTATTCGGAGAAGTCTCGCCAAGCGGCCACTTGCCGTACACGATCCCCGTATCCGAGGACGACTACCCGGAAAGCGTTGCCATCGTAGCCTCACCCAAGCTCAGCCAGATCCAGATCCCCTACACCGAGGGGATGTATGTCGACTACCGACATTTCCACAAAGCCGGCGTAAAACCCCGTTTCGCCTTCGGTCACGGCCTGAGCTACGCCAGCTTCTCGCTATCCGACGCATCCATCGAGCAGCAAACCCAATTATCTAAAGTCCCGACAGAACGCCCCGCCAAACCCGCATCTCCCGTAGCCGGCATCGACAGCTCATTACCGCCCGCTTCCGAGGCCTATTACCCCGACGGCTTCATCCGCATCTGGCGATACCTGTACCCGTCCCTGGACCGCCTCGAGGCGAACTACGCGCACGGCATTGGCGAAGAAGGTAAAAAGAAATACCCCTATCCCGAAGGCTACTCGACCGAGCAAAAGCCCGGTCCGGCCGCCGGTGGACCAAGCGGTGGTAACCCCGCCCTGTGGGACGTGGCGTACACGCTCTCAGTCAAGGTCACGAATGCGGAAAATGCCGGGGCGGCCGGTAAAGCCGTGGTGCAAGCTTATATCCAATTCCCCGACTCCAACGGCGGCTTCGATACCCCTGTCGTGCAACTGCGCGACTTTGCCAAGACAAAGACTCTCGAGCCGGGCGAGACCGCGACGGCGGAGTTGCAGCTCACGAGGAAGGATGTGAGTGTTTGGGATACGGTCTCGCAGAACTGGATCGTGCCCAATCCCGAGGGTAGATATAAGATCTGGCTGGGTTGGTCGAGTGATGATCTTAGGGTTGTCTGTTACTCGGATACTTTGACTTGCGAGGAGGGGGTTGAGAGCCCTGTGTAGGTAATTTAAAGAGAAGTGGTATAGTCTGGTTGGTAGTTATGTTATATATATAAATCTGTTTATAATGTACCTAGATATAATGTAGATAGATAAAGTCGTATATTTATATTTCTCCCTTTAACTATCTGAACCTTGCACAATGACTCGAGTGGCTTGAATGAATAAGCACGTAGCTTTTATCGCCCTTTTGCAGAACGCCATGTATAGAATTGTCATGATGGAGGAAAGACTCGTGGACCCGGACCAATACACACTTTTTGAAAAGCCCGTTCCTTTGAAAATCTCCAATCCCAAAGAGCTGTGACTACATCTATATTCAAGGGGAAAGAGATTACAACGTTCCATATGTTCAATAGGTCAATATATTATAACCTTTGTACGTGAAGAATACGTATGTATAATATAGTTGTACATGTATTAATACACGACATCCCTCCCCCTTCCCCCTCTCTCTCGGGATCTCCTTTTTCTTACATAGACATGACAGACCTCTTCTTCTCCCTCCGTCTCTGCAGCGTCTTCTGCCCATTCCTCGTACGAATCCTACTCAGGAACCCATGTCTCCTCTTCCTCACAAGACGGCTCGTCCTCGCCATCGTCGGTCTAGGTCCGCATCGGATCTGTTGGGGACCGGCCAGGGCAGGATTGCTTGTTATGGATGATTTCGGGATGATGTCTACTGTGATTCCTTCGCTTGTCGTTGTTGTCGTTGTTGGGAGGCGAGAGAGCTGTATGTTTGATGGACGGAAGTTGGGGGTTCGGTTTAGGATTGTTGGGCGGAGAGTTGGGAGGGATGAGAATGTTCTATTAACAACCAAAACAGAGAAAATGTTAGTGTTTCGTGTGCTATCAGGGTTTTAAAAGTTCTGCCTAGGTAATTTTATTTTGTTTGAAACTTGCCGTATCGTCGTCGTCGTCGTGGCTTTATTGCGGCAAGCGACTCGGGAGAGAGCTGTTGCTGCTCTCGCAAGGGTTAAAGATGCCATTTTGTTCGTCGCCTCCAACAAATCCAATTCTCCTTTCTTTTTTCTTTTTTTTTGCTTGCCTCCAAACGATTAGGAACCCCTTGTCGGGTTTGAATATACGCGCGCGCGCGATATGGACAAGACACGGGATCAAGATCACGGTGATTGATTGACTGATTGATTGCGAAGATTGAGGACCCAAAATTTCACGCCTGGCGACCTCCTGGGGGAATTTACTTGGCGGTCCGGTTGGCGGCTGTCAAATGCCAAGACCTATTTACCGGGTGTCTCGTACAGTGGCCGAAGGGCTAAACAGACCCGACATGATGTACACGTACGTACGTATCAACTCCGGGTTCGTTTATACAGTACCTTAATGTAAGTACCTTAACCTATCAGCCCTACCTTACCCTCCTTGCCAAATTTCGAAACAACGGCAATAGGTAAGGAGGTAGGTAGCAAGCTAAACGTACGCATGAACAATCATCAATGCCTAACAGCGACATCTTTCATTATCGTCATGCAGAACCAAATAAATCCCTTCCCGAATGCAAGACTTCCCCAACCTCAAAAAAGCCAAGACAGAGCCAAGAAAGAGCCAAGAAGAACGACCCGAACGACAAGAAGCCGGATACCCGAGTAGTAGAGCAATAGACAGAAAAAAAAACCAAGTTGATCAATATTCAAAAAACCCCTTTTCTCAATAGGACTAGGTGAGCACTCATCGGGTCTCAAAGAGTAAATACTCGTACATATGTAAGGACATCATGAAAGGTACTCGAAGTTTTCCGTTGGCACCCGCCCCCGTGTTATGTCATTTCAAGTCTTTACCCAGTAAAGGATGGCCTGTAGAGCACGTGCCATCTGTGACCTCCAGATTTTTAAACGAGTCAGTTTGTCATTGTTTTTTGGTCGCGGCTCCGCTGCCACAAGTGGCTTGGCATATCACATATAACTGGGGAGAGGACTTGGTGGGTTGGTGTTGGTACCTCGCCGCCTTACCCGTTCGTTTCCTTCGGTACCAACGTATTAATATGTGTATTCGTACGTGTAGATAAACTACGAGAAAGTCGTTTCGCAGCCTCGGCGCAGCGGTGCCCCAAACGAAGAACAAGCTTTTACCAAGACGAATTACAGCTCTTGGGTACAAATCGCCCGCGTACCGCAGCTCGTCGAGGTTTCAGAACAAAGGTAGGTAGTGAGTGGGCACACATGTAGGCGGTAGGTTGGACATTCGACTGACCGCCGGCTTGTTTAGTTCTCGATGGATCCCGCGACTAGTGACCAAGAAGCTCTATCATCTTGGCTTTCAGGGATATGGCACATCCCTAGACGTAACCGTTGGAATCATCGTTGATTCATACCATACACACACATAACCCACCGCTTGGCGACTGCGCTTGGTTGACGGCACTGCCACATAGCAATGCACACTAGATAGATAATACGCATCTTGAAAGCATCTTGTACCTTTAGACTAGTCCAACACTACGTAGTAGACCCAGACCCCTGCTTTGCTTTTGTTGGACCTTAAGTTCAACAAGAGCCCCAGATCAAAACTTAAACTGTAACAACATTGTAAAGAAGGTTTGAAACTTGCCTGGTTAGATCAAGATTAAATCAAGATATCTATTTCGCCTCTTTTCTGAACGCATGGGGTCCGAAGAAGAAAACGCTTTGGCGGCGGCCAAGAGCCGAGTCTCCGGCCAGGCCAACGTACCGACCTCTCGCCCTCCTCACGCTTTGAGCAGCGCCCAAGTCATCCAGGAACTCGAGAGTCACGATATTAATGGCTTGTCGAGCGAAGTCGCGCGCCAGCGCTTGGAAGAGCTCGGCAGGAATGAGATTGGAGATTCCGAAGGCGTGTCGGTATTGAAAATCGTCATTGCACAAATTGCCAATGCTATGACTCTAGTACGTAGCCCCAATTAAAAGAGAAGACATGAGAGATACTTACTGATGCTCAACAGGTGCTCATTCTTGCCATGGCCGTCAGCTTCGGTATTGGATCCTATATCGAGGGAGCCGTCGTCACCTTGGTCATCCTGATCAATGTAATCGTCGGCTTCTTCCAAGAGTACTCGGCTGAAAAGACAATGGACTCTCTCCGATCCTTGAGCTCTCCTACGGCTAACGTTGTGAGGGACGGTCAATCGTCCATTATTCCAAGTGGCGAAGTTGTCATGGGCGATCTTGTGGAACTAAAGACGGGCGATACCATCCCAGCTGATCTCCGGTAAGAAATACACGATTTCGGTTAAATGGGTGTTCCAGAAAGTTGACTCATTTCTTTCAAGTATCACCGAAGCCGTCAATTTCGAGACGGACGAGGCCCTGCTGACTGGCGAATCTCTTCCCGTCCGGAAAGACGAAAACGCAGTCTTCGACGACGACACCGGTCCGGGCGATAGGCTCAATGTTGCGTATAGCTCCTCTACGGTTACAAAAGGTCGCGCCAAGGGAATCGTTTTCGCTACAGGCATGTACACGGAAATTGGAGCCATCGCCATGGCCCTCCGCGAGAAGAGCTCTAAAGTGCGGCCGGTGAAGAGGAAGCCAGACGGCTCGGCAAAGCCCCATCGTTACTTGGAAGCCTATACCCTTACCATGACGGATGCCGTCGGTCGCTTCCTCGGCGTCAACGTCGGAACACCTCTTCAAAAGAAGCTGTCGAAGCTTGCTATCCTACTATTCTTCATCGCTGTCGTCTTCGCCATCGTTGTTCTCGCGGCCAACAAGTTCTCCAGCAAGTCAGAAGTCATCATCTACGCCGTAGCGACTGGATTGTCCATGATCCCTGCCTCTCTTGTCGTCGTTCTGACTATCACCATGTCTGCTGGTACGAAGAGAATGGTGATCCGGAATGTCATCGTCCGAAACTTGAAGTCACTCGAAGCTCTCGGCGCTGTTACCGATATTTGTTCGGATAAGACAGGTACCTTGACACAGGGCAAGATGGTCGCGAGGCGCGCTTGGGTCCCCGCTCTAGGAACTTATACAGTCGGTGCCTCACAAGAACCATTCAATCCCACGGCCGGCGATATTTCGTTCGATGTCAGACCTCCAAAGGAACTCGACATCAAGAAAACAGAGACCGAGGGCACCACTATCTCTAAACCCGCTGAACTACTATCGAAAGGGGGCTCGACTCTGTCCGACTACCTTCGCGTTGCCTCTCTTGCCAACCTCGCTACCGTGTCGCAGAAGGATGGAGAGTGGAATGCCCGTGGTGATCCGACGGAAATTGCTATCCAGGTTTTCGCTTCCCGTTTCGACCAGAACAGGCTTAAATTCACAGAGGGTGACAAACCGGAGTGGAGTCAGATAACGGAGCTTCCCTTCGATTCCGACGTGAAGCGAATGTCTGTCGTGTTCAAACAAAACGCCACGGGCGAGCTCTACGTATTCACCAAAGGTGCCGTCGAGCGCGTGATTGGAACCTGCCAGGACTATTATCCGCAAGACGGCGCCGATCCGGCTAAAATGACTGACGAGTATCGCGAGGAGATTCTTGAGAACATGACGGCACTTGCTAGCATGGGCCTTCGTGTTTTGGCGCTCGCGAGCAAGAGATTCGACGGCAAGCTGGAAAAGGGCGACGATATCGACAGAGAAGCGGTCGAATCAAACCTCACATTCCGGGGTCTGGTTGGTCTCTACGATCCCCCACGCGCAGAATCTGGGCCGGCAGTCCGAAGTTGTCATGAAGCTGGCATCTCAGTTCACATGCTTACTGGCGACCATCCGGAAACTGCCAAGGCGATTGCTATCGAGGTGGGCATCCTACCAAGTCGGATGGACAGGGTTAGAAAAGACGTCGCGGATTGCATGGTCATGACAGCCAGTCGCTTCGATGCACTGAGCGATGAGCAGGTGGATGAGCTGCCAGTGCTGCCCCTCGTCATCGCTCGATGCGCCCCTAGCACCAAGGTTCGCATGATCGATGCTCTTCACCGACGTAAGAGATTTTGTGCTATGGTAAGTGTTTTCTTTCCTCTCCCGCCTGCCGCCTGCCGCCTGCCGCCTGCCGTGTGTGCTGTGTAGAGCTAATAGATCGGCGCCTAGACTGGTGATGGTGTCAATGACTCTCCTTCATTGAAGCGAGCAGACGTGGGTATCGCCATGGGCCAAGCCGGTAGCGACGTCGCCAAGGAAGCCTCGGACGTGGTTCTCTCAGATGATAATTTTGCTAGTATCGTGGCAGCCATCGAGGAAGGTCGCCGCATCTTCGACAACATCCAGAAATTCATTCTACACGTACTCGCCGAGAACATCGCGCAGGCACTGACCTTACTTGTCGGTTTGGCCTTCAAGGACAAAACCGGCTTGTCTGTGTTCCCTCTAGCACCAGTTGAAATCATGTGGATTATCTGCATCACCTCGGGCGCTCCAGACATGGGCTTGGGATTCGAGCGTGCTGTACCGGATATAATGAGACGGCAGCCAAAGAGCTTGAAAACCGGAGTCTTTGATGCCGAATTCTTGGTCGATATGGTTGTATATGGCGTATGGGTAGCTGCGCTTGTAAGTATTTCTTGGCCATGTTGGCTCCCAAGATAACGGCTAACTTGTGGTGTGGTAGTGTCTTGCGAGCTTCTCCCTCGTCGTTTATCATTTCGGAAAGGGCCAACTCGGAGATGGGTGCAACGAATCATACAAGGATTCGTGCGAGGTCATCTTTCGTGCGCGCGCCACCACCTTTTCTTGCCTTACTTGGTTCGCCCTATTTTTGGCATGGGAAATGGTGGACCGACGCCGGTCATTTTTCAGAATGCAGCCCGGATCTAAACGTTACTTCACACAGTGGATGGTTGACGTGTGGCGCAACAAATTCCTCTTTTGGGCTGTCATCTTTGGATTCGTCTCGTCCTTCCCCGTCATCTACATCCCCGGACTCAACACGGTTGTCTTCAAGCACGTGGGCATTACTTGGGAATGGATCATCGTCATCGTGGCCTCTGTCCTCTTTTTCGGCGGCATCGAAGGCTGGAAATGGGGGAAGAGAGTCTACTTTCGCCGTAAAGAGGCTCGCAGGTTTGCCGAACACGGCGTTTCTTGGAAGGATCTCGACATCGAGGAACGTACCTTTGCCGAATTTCTCGACTTTGCTCCGGGAACTAGCGAGGCTGAGTCCCCTATCGAGAAACGTCAATGACTACAAAGGGGCGGGAAGCCCCGTGCTGCAACAGCAGTGGTCGTTGAAGTAGGAGATGGCGAGAAAACGGTACATCGGATACCTCGCGGCGATGGAGACGGTGGTATTGGTGTATGCGACGTTGTGGGTGGTGCAGGTAAGGGGCTGGCTGTGGCTGTAGGTAGGGCTGCAGGTGTAGGCGGCGGTGTTGACAGTGTTGGTATTGATAAGATTGGGGTAGCGGGGGTTGCTTGTGTAGATGGTGAACGGCGAACGAATTTCAGTTGTGGGATGAAGGAGTGTCAAACATTAGGCATATATCTTGTATGTTATTTGCTGGGAATCAAATGGATTGTTGTGTTGCAGAAATTTTCCCATTCAACAAAACATTATCGTGACGAAACTTCAACCCGCCAACTCTGTAGGCTACCATGTAATGGGGGATTGGCTAGAGGTACGGTAGGGACAGTGTCTATGGACATGACTTTCCAGCGCCCAACTTCAAAATATTTCTTCCAGGAGCGGATACAGTGGACAAGGCAGCAACCTAGGGATCGACAACACACAAAACTGGAATCTTAAAGTCAAATATCCGACAGATTTTTTATGTGCCTGCAAAACATTCACAACCAGGTTTTAGGTACCAGAAGACTCAAATATTCTGTCATGGGCCATGGCACAGGACCCAGCCTCAAATCTCAGCAATTCCATACAAATAATTACAGCGCATGTATGTACATGGTTGATATATTGACAAGCTTGATGCCACATGGTTCAAATTCAAGCAGATTTTCTTCCTCATGGCCAGGCACAAGGCACCAGCACACAATGAAAAAAAGAGGTTTGGACATCAAAAATTGCGCCCGGTACGACCCCGAAGGATAATACAGGGCAGTCGACGCCGCGCTGTGCAATGCAGGTCTCCCACCCTACTGTTCGAAATTCAGGAGCTTCAAACAGTCGAACAAGGTAAGTATGAAGAAGAAAGGAAGAAGAAAAGTGTAAAGAGTTGGGAGAAAGGGCACATATTTATACACGTTCCAAGGCGGTGAGTAAAGGCGGTCTGTGGATTGAGCTGGCAGAATCTGGTCCATTAGTCAGTTCCACTTTTAGCAGGATGGTGGGGGGCTGCCTGCGATACCTACCTTACAGTGCACGTAATTTGAAAGAGCTCAACAGGCAGGTACAGCCACAAGTACACACCTACCTACGGGACAAGGTGTTGGGTTGGATAGGTGTATTATGGTATGTAAAGGTGTTGGTGCGAATACAGTATCCCACTGTAACAGACCCTCTATTATAGCCAGATCCGTACCTTCCCTACCACACGGCCAAACCTCCCTCGCCATACGTCACCGACGAGGCGAAACCACCACACACAAACCACCAGAATACCTTCAGATTTATCATAATTAACTTCGTTTCTGAAATTCCATTTCGAATACCTTCAAATGTAACCACTCCATAAAGTCTCCTCTTCCTACCTAGGTCTCCCTTTACCCCCGGAAATACGTCGGACAGCAAAGGTTAGGGTAGAGTCTTATGCTGGAATTTTTTGAATTAAATCGAATTAAACCCGTTTTCGACGTTGATTATGATGAATTTGAAAAAATAAAGGGAAGTATGTGTATGTAGGTATTTCTTTTTTTTTTCCTTCTCTCTACTCAAGCCCGCAGCGAGGAGGATATAGGCCGTTATAGGTAGGTATAGGTCGGAATATATTAACGACGCTTGACTTCCAATCCGAATGTGTAGGTATGTTTGTATTGTGGCCAAAAGAACAGCGAAAGCGAAGGCGGCAAGGCAATGCACGCCGGCGAAATGACCGTTGGAATTACATCTTGGTATTGAATAATTGACCTTGATATCTTAATGTGTGTTGAGTACCGCGATGGGAAAAACGCAGACAGGATTTAGACGAAGGCGGCAGCTCTCACCATATGTTGGGTTGGATAGGTGTATTATGGTATGTAAAGGTGTTGGTGCGAATACAGTATCCCACTGTAACAGACCCTCTATTATAGCCAGATCCGTACCTTCCCTACCAAAGGTAATTACTTCCATTTACTTTAACTTCCACTTTCTACAAGTAATGACACATTGAGATGGTCCAGTTTCTCCTATCAAACAGGGCGTTCATCAATACATGTAGGTATTACTTTGTACTTGTACGAGTACTTGTAGATGTCTGTGGCTAGACTTGCCAACTGGTCTTCATCCAGGACAAGCTTCAAATATGGGGTTGGCTACCAGACCTAATTATACAAGTACATAGGTACTCGTACAGATGTGTTTGACAACTGTAGCAGCATCCAAAAACCATTTCTACTTGTAATATTGAGGAAATAGGCAGTTAGGTGTAGCTATATTGACCGTCCGCCTATCTTTCTATTAAAATACTAATATTATTGAAAGTATACACGTACCTACCCCTGGACTGATAGTACTCCCCTGGAGGGTCAAATGACGCGAGCCATCCTATTTTGGTCTAAGCAGTGCCCATTTACATAGCGGCCCTACCCATTAACGCGTGGTCAACGCGTTTTACCGGTGGGGAATCAATTAGGACGTACCTTGCTCGTAGAACTAGGTACTCCCTCCGATATCTCTTCTCTAATTTGCCCAAAACGTGACTTACCCGTCAACGTAGCCGGTGAACCACATTGTTGATATTCGAAATCGAGCTCGCCAGTATGCCAAAGCTGAGCTAAGCGATGAGCTCCAGTAGAAACAATTGAGATCGAATTGTTGAATTCCGAAATCCTACCCAGTATCGTTGCCGCGACAGCTACTTTGATCGCCTCATTGTCCGAACGACCTCGTGTTTCGTGTGCGAACATCGAGGATATAAACGACCATACCATCGTCAATGAGCCGGGCGCTCCATCTCACTCACCTAGATGCCGCTCTTTCCCGTGTCTCCTAACGTAAAGGAGCCAGAAGCAGCCAGTATAAAGAGATCAACCCACGGTTTAATAGACACCAAGACCTGTCAGCCTCCCGTCGATACGCTACAGGACGAGAACTCCGACGTCGCACGAAAATCCCCCGCTATGTCTACATCGACAGTAGACTGTCAGCCTCGTAAGCCCTCTATGCCCATATCCCCCATACTCTGTATATCTTTTTCAGTTCAACATTGTCCCTCACATTGTCTATTATCTCGCGCTCTTCTTTTTCATGTCACAGACCCATATAGTCCGCGCAATTCGTCGTCTAACGAATCTCTGCAGACTCAACAGAAGTACCCGCGACAACCATGGGGTCTTCACCACTTAGTAGCCCAGCAAGCATTTCAGACGCTGACTGCACAACACCGCCGAGAGAGTCGCTCTCGCCAGCCCCCTCAACGTGTGCATCACTCGACAAGATGGTAGCAACAGAGCCTACGCAACTCCAGGCCACTGATGCTACGACTACCGCGGAAGGCAAGAAACGGAAGTTGACAGCAATGGATCAGTCAAAGCAAGGCACAGAGAAAAAACAGAAGCAAGGGGAGACTGCGGCGGTAAAAGCAAAAACATTCGCCGAAAAAGAGGCTGCAAAGGCCGCCAAAGCCGCCGAGAAGGCCCGTGTCGAAAAAGAAAAGGAAGCGGCAAAAGCTGCCAAAGCGGCGGAGAAAGCTCGCCTCGAGGCCGAAAGGGAGGCCGTCAAGGTAGCCAAAGCTGCCGAAAAGGCCAAGGCGGATGCGCTGAAAGAAGCCAAAAGGCAGAAGAAATTGGAAGAGGAGCTTGCCGCTAAAGCAAAGAAGGAGAAGCAGCAGAATCTGATGGCTAGTTTCCTGAAGAAAGCTGCTGCTGCACCTGCGAAAAGGACAGATCAGCCGCCCGCCGCGGGCATTAAAACTGAGACGGCCAACCCTTCTGACGTAAAGCAGGAGGCCGAGACTACGAAATCAGCTTATGAGGTGAATTTCAAACCCTTCTTCGTAAAATCCGGAGTGACCATGGCAGTATCGCCGTTTGAAATGGACGACGAGACCAAGGAAGCCAAGTCAAATATCCTCGATGAGCATATCCGTGGCGAACGAGGCGAATTCAATGCCCCCTTTAATCCAACCGAGCTATTCAATATCGTGTTCCCGAAACAGCGAGGCATAATCCCACCTAGTGTTAAGAAAATCATGGAGGACATTCATGGAGATCCATTCCAGGTCTCGTTCGGCATCGGTTCAAAAGGCGATTCTCAAAGCGAAAAGCGTACTATAAATGCGCAAGACCAGCTCAATAACATACCGATGAAATACTTGCGTTTCCACGAAGATGTCAGGCCGGCATATTTTGGTACTGCGACAACGCACATGACATACCACAAACTTCGGGTACTCTCCCGCAGGCCTACTGGCAAGATGCTACCATTGGCGTATGACTATGATTCAGAGGCGGAATGGGTCGAAGATGACGGGGAAGATCTCGACGACGTCGAAGATGAAGAGGAAGACGTCGATGGTGACGAAGAGATGGATGACTTTGTGGATGATTCCGAAGCTGCTCCCACTATAGTCCGTCCCGGTTTCGAGGGCGATAGCCAGCCTGTCAGCACCGGTTTATGCTTCGAAAATGAAGGGCGCCTTGGGCCTTGCACCACAGTTCATAACTACCGCTTAGAGTTTCTCCTCGGTATGTCCTCTCACATATATACAATGCAGATCAGTGCTAAAGTTTTACAGATTCTCTAGAGCATCACTCGATGATAGATCCCTTCTCTACGGATTATTGGCCAGCACCGGCAAAGAAGCCTAAAGCGACTACAGCAACATCTGTGGCCAAGGGGACGATCTCTTCCATGTTGGCACCCCCCGTGCCCGTGCCACGAGATGCAGCAGTCCCTGTCACATCTGCCCCAGCCACGTTAGAGGGAAAGGATGCCGTCCCACAGGACATCCTCGAGGATTTCAAACGAGCTCTGATAAGTGACGAGTGCAAGGATTTTTCGAAAGCTACAGTCATCGAGCTGTTAGCCAAGAAGTTTACCAGTTGTACCAAAGCACAGGTGAAAGTGACGTTGGACACGATCGCCCACCGTGTCACTCCTCTCGGACAAAAGAAATCCGTCAAGGAATGGGCACTCCTGGACGCCTTTGCACTTAAGAAATAGGATGTTGAAATGGTCATGGAAGGGGGAGTTTAGGTGTACGACGGAGTTTCTGGAGGACCTTTTTCATCAGCGATACCACCACATCTAGAAAGAGCTTCATTGGACTGGAAGGCGTCGAGTTTGCTTTGTTAAAATGTTTCCAATTGTTTGTATCGACGCAGAGGAGAATGGGCGTTGCGTCCTTTTGAACTGTTCTATTTGCTATGGCAGCGTATAGGGAAAGCTTCGGGCCTATATTTGACGGAAAACCTCATGGAGGATGGGAAGGCACATATGACTATATCGTGCCCTGTTTAGCTTTCCGTTTACGTGTATATAAGACTCTGTTTTACGGGTAAAAGATCTCGGGCCATTCAGACCGAGAGACGATGTTTTAATGAAACCGAATGAACGATATTGGTGATGCTACTACCTACCTACCCTGCGACTTGACATGTAATGAATGTGATGTAATAATTTCTATGATGATTAGAGGGCCGTTACCGCCACCCCTGGCTTCACATCGTCCTATTTATAAGATGACACTCGGTTGCGGTTTGTTTTGTTTACCGCCCTCTAAACCCTTCTGGCTATGACATGGGATAACCATATTTTTTCGTCTCAGAATCTACTTGCTGAGACTTCATCCTACAATCTACCTTCTATCTCAAACCTCTACTATCCATGCAGACAGCGCCCGAGTCAACTGGATAAAGTAGGTACACATAACCTACCTCTACATAGTTACATCATACACTCTGGGCCTTGCCGGCAACATTACTTCCAAGTTACATTACTCAATAGACAACGCCACGATGCTTAACTTAACTTATATCGAGGTATCCATCCGACACGTACAAGATACATGCCACGGCTCGTTGCCGTAGGATACAGGGACTTGAGACTTGGTTTGTATGTATATACTCGTATTTTCCGTACATACATACATACATACATACCAGGTATTTACTTGTACGAGTAGACAAGAACACAAAATCCCTTGTTATAGCGAAAGAAGCAAATCCTAGACTTTGATATCACTACTTTTGCCCTACCTATCTCGAAGTTTATAAACCTCTTTTTTTCTTCTAACAGGCATAATAATTTCATCCCAGTTTAAAAAAAAAAAAAAAAAAAAAAAAAAAAAAAAAGCTACCTACTACCTATATCACCTTTTGCAACAAATAAATTGTAAACGCAAGAGCGGGAAACGGTATATAAAAGTAGGTAGTAAGGTAGCCAGACGTGCTAGAAAAGGAAACCAAACCCTGATATCAAAAGAAAACAATTGAAAAAGGAAAAAAAGAAGAAGAAAAAAGATCTCCGAATCAGGGAATCGAACCCCGGGCTTGACGGATCAACAAGATCACATGGTTCAACACTGGTAGAGAGAGAACAATTGTAAATGAGAGCGTCAAATGTTAGCCACTACACCAATTCGGATTAATTGGTTGATTGATTTGAACAACAGTAACAACGCTACATATACCAAGGTACAATAACAGGATAAGGAAAATGCAAAACAAACACATGTACTCCCCGGTAGGTACACATACATAATTTCAAGATTTGACTTAATATTTAATCATAGGCATGTCTAGAAATTGATTGTGTGATACGTATTTTGTGATAAACAAGTAGGTAGGTAGGTAGTTAGGTATTTAAAAAGAAGACTACCTAGATAAATACTACACCAAGCGTAATCAGACCGGATTCCGTATTGCTGTAGGTTAGACAAGTGATACCCTCAAGGCTCAAGACATAATTTTCTTCGCGGTAGGCATGCTTACATGTGGTGAATATTTACCTCTGGCTCCCGGGAGAAGGGGACGAGGCGGTCCTGATGATCACGACGTCCAAGTCTGCTGGGTTAGCTAAGATACTCCTCTCAGTCATACAGGTACTAATGGAAATGCCAGGTTGAACCTCACTTTGGATATACAATCCTGGGAAATGGCCGTTCCATTGTATTTTTCCCGTTGTCTCCTTGATAGCAGAAATATACGAGGCCTCAGCTATTTGTACATACAATTACTGGTTGCTGATGTCTGTCTGGCCCAGGGCTCGTCGGTTTTTTTCAACCCAACCCTGTGATTTACAGCATATGATGTATCAAAACATTCCCATCCTAAGTGCAAAACGAAGCCAGTCATGTGCTCACCAGGGGTATTGCTCGACTTCTGCTTTTTTTTTTTTTGTATCTGGCCTCGTACTATACCCGGAGGGTATCTTCTAGGGTTTGCCGTTTGCCCACTTATAGGGCAAGTCGGCAAAGTGTTGCTGCGTGGCCCCAAGACTATCCACCATTACGATCGTTGGTCGTCTTGTGTTGTTTGCCGAGTTTTATTGTGGGTGCGCTTCTCATTATGGTGATTTTGCGCCTTCTCACGTCGTGATTCTTCAATCATACTTCGCTGTTGCATGCTGGTATCATGACTCTTCCATTCAATTCGAGTATCCGTGGGGCATTTGAGGATGCGGCGCATTGTTTCACTTGATATCAACCGACGTTAGCACCGCCCATCTTGTCCGCGGGGTCATAGGGTTCACACATACCGAATCTTCAGGACCCTTTGTCCCGTGTTTCTAGTCCAGATGCTGAGAACATCTTCCCCATTGCGCATACTAAGCACAATGCCGCAGAGTTCATCAGATTCGTCCCCAAACTGGTCACCCACGCAAGCTAAGATTAGGTCTTCGTAGTATCGGTCCGCAACGCCCTTTTTGAGGCGCAGGATCCATTTCCCACCATGCTTGTTCTCTTCGTCTTCCCATATTGGTCTTACCCCTCCTTTGAACAGATGATAATCAGACACGGTGGGGAGTGACGATGGTCGTTTCAGGTGAGAGTAGGCCACCCAAAATTCCTCTACCGTCTTGATTGACATCATAGGGTGGAGGGTCTTGTCATACTCGATGAAACCATTTGCCTTGGTAATGGGCGGCCTATACCAGAATACCCATGTATCGCGGAGGGGATGCGGGGACAAGGTGGGAGGCTGTTGTCCTGTCTCGGAGATGGAAGACATGGACGGCTTGCCAACAGCCGTGGAGCGCATGGCCTCCTTCGAAGACTTCTCCGCCGACGGCGTCTTGGCACCAACCGCACCCATTGCCTGTTCAAAAGGATTTCCAGACGTTTTGGGTGTCTTTGCCGACCCGAACGACGCAAATGCGCCAGAGCCGAGGCCGAACTGATTGGCACCTCCCGCACTCGTGGGGGAGGCTAAAGCAGCCGGCGTGGTAGGCGCAAAGGGGTTGGTTCGGCCATGAGAGGACGTCCCGCCATTTCTTCGGGACAGGCTAGAGAAATCTCGAGGGGTGGTACTATCCGCCGAGCCCGCAGTACCAAGGGAGAGATTGGTGTTGCTGCTGCTGCTGCTGTAAGGTTGCTCAAGTCAGTAGGGTTGGCTACCACTTGGTGAGGCGGAGGAGGGGAATATGTACTTATTGCGACGAGTCCATATTGAAGATTCTTGTCTATTATCCATGGCGGGGAATTATCGTCCTCACAGCCCGTGGCCCGGCAGTATTGTAGGATATGAAACTTGGGCGGACCCCCTGGTTTCCTTTCTTTCAAGGCCGAGGCAAGTGATGATACAGTGCTGGATTTTTTGTCGATATGTATATCACTTGTATATTTCTCAAGTATGTAAATTATTCAAATCTCGCCAGGCCCGGGACTTCGGATATTATTTATACAAAGAGCAAGTAATGCAAAGAGTCAGGGTGCACCGGGTGGCAGCGATGAGGTGGACGGTGGCGTTTGGAACTGGCGACTGTGGTTTTCTGGAGGGTTGTGCGTAATGATTTAAGTTGAGGTTGAGCGACCAACGCACACGGGACGCCAGGTGGGCTTTGTACAATTCTGAACAAGTATACAGGGAGGATAAAGCGGCAGACTTTGGTGATACTGGCTTCTATGGGATGAAGTGGCGGAGTTGAAGATTTTGGTTGAGTCGATAGGGAAAGTTTTCGTTGTTGTAGTTAGAGGTAAGGTTAATTAAGGTGGTTCTGCATTGTGAATAGAGCTCGAAATGTTTTCAACCCGTGCCATCCTGTATTGTTTGCGCCGTCCAAGTCTCCAATGGCTAAGGAGGGTTAGACGATAACAAGGCAAGGTACCTGACCATATGTGGCACTGGAGGCCGATTGACTTGTACCAGTGGAACTGATCCAAAGGCGCTAACGAATCATTCACCACAGCCATCCAGCTTCGCATTGTCAGTGTCCATGCCGCTAGGTGCCTGCAATGAGCAGACAGGCAGGTAGGTACTGTTTTTTCAGCCTTGAAGCCTTCAAACCTTCCCTGTATTTCCTAAGTTAGGCGGTAGTTCTAGTGGCATACCTGCCCTCTCTTCTGATCTGACTTGTCACCTTATTGGGTAGGTCCATGTACGTAAGGACTGTTCCACGCTATGCTGTATATGGTCTAGCGGACGGGACTTCGGCGCACGGTGATGTACATTCCGAAAAAATTGGGGGCTCCATCCACACTACAGTACTTCTACTGCATTTTCTGCTTGGCCCTTCTTTTATTCTTCTTCTCTTCATTATGCAAGACCACCGACTCAAATCATCGACAGATGCTCGCCCATAAAACGGTACATTTCACGCTGCTGTCGATTCCGATGTGTGTGTCAAGAAGAAACCATCTTTTGCTTAAAACCATCATCACGAGGGCCCTTAACTGTTGGCAACCCATGATGCGGTGATGACCTACTGCAATGGACAAATATATGTGGACAACATGTGTGTTCTGATTTGCTCTTGCTTTCTGCCTTGACTTGAATGCGAAAATATATAGGATACAAGTTTTCTCGATGGCCATCTGGCTGAACAAACAGGTAAGCTCGTACATGACATTGTGTCCTTTATTTATTTCCAACTCCTTTGGCGGTGATGAGAGTAAATATGGTAATCTTATGGGCTCAGCCAGCTAGACTCTCAAGCCCAAGTTGAGAAATGTCGATGCCGTGGTTGAGCTTGGAGAAATAGGCACTTATCTGAGCATATTCTCTATTTGACAATAAAGAAGAAAGAAAGAGCCAGAGAGCTGACATTGCCCCAACCATAGGAAATGATATCGCCGTTCTCTATATTTTATCTGCTTAATATAGGTAGCTAAGGCAACTGTACAGCAAAGCCTCGTAAAAGCACTTCGCCTTAAGGAAGAACTCCTAGTCTACTATCAATGTAAAACTACCTAGGGTTAAACAACGCAAATATTCCTGTTATCAAAGGGCCACCCGTCTGCTGCTTAGATTGACTTGCGCCTTGGACTAGACAATTGCTCCATTGCAAGTAAATATATATAGCATTTATCACAGGTCTCTGGCAAATGCAAGAGACCAACTAAGATGGACTACGAGATAGAACAGAAAGTTTTGTATATTTCCTAATATGTGGTGATTTGTAATTTGTAACCATGATAGGTATTTGCATTCCAGTCATCTGATGATCTCGAGGTTGGGTCATTGTTTTATCTATCGTGTTAAGAAGCTGGGGCCCTGGATCACCATGGGCAACGGGCCAAATCACAGACATTTCAAGGTTGAGCGGAGACACGAATCAAAAAGGCAACGACCCAAGGTCAAGAATGATATTCACAATCCAGACCAGGTAGGATTCCCCCTCCTCTTCTGCTAAACGCTCTACATCCCCTCAATATTCTAACACAACCCAACTTCCTTTTCGTGCTCCGTAGGTAGACAAACACTACAAGGGGCACAATCATCCACCATCCAAAACTCCGTCGTACTCATCAATTAGGTGGTTGCGGCCATAATCTAGTTTCCGTATCTCGTTAAAAAGCTACTTGCGTGGCAACATTATAGCTTGTCCTTCGGACGCTTGCGGCATGCACCTAGGGTGTCTTGCATTCGTCTGAAACTGATGTTGCCAATTTTAGGTGCAATTGACCTACTGGTCTTTGCCCAAAGAATCGGCCTTAGCGCGAAGGTTGGCGGCAGTCGAGCTAGACTCAGGGAAGTACCGTCCGAGCATGGGTTGCATGAAGGATCGGAAAATAAGATTGGCACCACTAAGGAGTCGTCAACAGAGGAGCCAATGGAGAAGGGAACGGAGTCTCTCTTACCCGAAAGTGGGGAGCGAAAGCCAGAGCAAGAAAACAAACTTAAATGTGTAGTAGAAGGGGAACCAGTACACAACGCTGATGGCACTCTCAATCACACTATGGCCAACATGTTAGTGAATCTCGCAACTGCAAGAGGAATGCCCTTGGGCCAAAGACTTACGTGAAGAATGCGAAAACGACCCAGTACTGAGGACAGATATTCATATTAATAACATACACCAATGCTAGCGGTCATGGATTGATCGACTTACGGTAAGCCACTGGGTATCATCAGCTTTGGTTGTGCTGAATAAGGCGGCCAGAGAATAGTAGCCAGGGATGACAAAGCCCGCAAAGTTGGTCAAGAGTTGGCCACCGAGGTTGAAAACAATAAAGAAGAAATAGAGGGTGACGAGGCCAATGACGGCGTACACCTTGGGGATAGAAGTTTGTTTCTCAAGGTTGTTGAGTGTCGGGTATTTACCCAGCTGTTGAAGTAACGGTCAATTGATCTGCCGGGGCAAAACAAGTAGATTAACTGATGGGGGTTACAAAACATACCTCACGATCGAGCTGAGAAACGTACTGCTGGACACGATCTTGGGCCGACATCTTTTGTGGTGATAAGGTATAGTATAAGGCGGAGGAATGAGGACTCGAAAAGCCAGGTAAGCCGGTACAGGTTGCTCGGAGGCTCGTGGATGGGAAAGCTTTAAGGTAGGTATGTAAAGTTGAATTTGTGTCCTCTGTACTGGTCTACTGTTATATACTAGGGTTAGCATTCAGCAAATGAAGAGCCACATTGGATACTAAAAGGTAGAGAGCGTATTGGGCACGACCACGCGCAATTGCGTGGGGATTTAGGCAAATGGATTGGATCAGGAATAGACATAGACAGCTAGCTGTACAGCTGTACAGCATATGCCCAGGTTAGGCAATAGGTATGTGGGCAACGCACATTACAGGTGAATAATATTGAGCCAGCAAAGTTTGCGATTGCGAAAAGTACTGCGGCTGCAGGCGCTATCTCGGCCGGAATGTATGAGAGGTCGATACGTAGTATGTTTTTATTTAGATTTGAGTTGAGAATTGTTGGAATGGGGGGTGCAGTTGTGGGAAGAGAGGAGAGGTGTTTTAAGGATGACGAGATGGGAGCACCAAGCTGTCCAAGCTAAGAGAAAGGGGTTAGTACAGGGTGAACAGGCGATGACGGCAGACACAGGTGACGAAACAAAACCCCACTCATTCGCATGACCCATGTACCAGTGCACCACAGATCAGTAGTCCAAATACATGCCCAACACCTACACACCTCAAAAATTACCGACCTTCCTACGGTCTCTCAATATGGCACCTTATCAGGTAGTTACCTATCTATAATACGAGTACATGGCTGGCCCTGGCAGATGATTTCAAGGACCCTCGGTCTGTTGTGAGCTACACACCATTTGAAACGTGTAAATCCTCCTCTCATATGCAAGTGCACCGAGCAGGTGGGCTACCTTTGCCTAGGTGTCACCTTTCCCATGATCCGGTCTGTCTTGTTTTCATTAGGGATGATATTCACATGATACTTTCACCTCGAATGTCGAATCTACATGTTAAATGTTACGCTTGTTGTTCTAAGCTACAATACTTGATGTAGACTATTATTACCGGCTATGGATTTCAACATAGGTACTTTGATTGCAAGCAATCTCCACTCGCTTGTTTCGTAACCAGGAAGAATGCCAATAGGATATGTAGGTACGTACTCGTAAGAATAGACTTGTTCTTCCGCCCACATACCCTGCTGGTATACTTATTACCGACCAAAGGTTAAACCTTGTGTAGCCGGTTATCTACTCGTAAAGCAAAGTAAAGCCATCCCTCTGATGTTAAGGTTCTCTATTCAACAAGCAATATAGTGTCCTATACAAACGAACATACAACAAGTGTATTTCTTGCTTCGAGTCTCCGAGATACCTGCCACTACTAGTATTTAATACAAGTAGGTACCTATCGTGGGTTATTTAGTTCATCGTTATGTTACACTGGGGACCGTATATCTAGACGTACAAGTACGCACACGGAACATCCTACAGAGGAGGGCTACTTGTATGTTGCACTAATAAGCGGGAGATTGAGGGGTTTCAACCTTATTGTGACCGTGGATTGTAGAGAAATGATGTGAGATAAATATAGAGCACGTCTACTGTGCTGCACGATACCTATCCACATATCTACCAACTCTCCGACACAATATTTTGATACTAGATTCCGGGTAACCTATACTACTAGTATATCTCTCGACGGTTTCTATCCTCGCGCAGAGCCGATGCAAGATACGACGCGGCCTGGGCCCTAATAAGTTAATAACAAAGGAGCAAGATTGGGCTGCTTGTGGTGCTGAATGCTACGAGTAGAGATTCGTACTCGTAAGTGTGGCCAATGAAGTAGGCGAATGGCTAGGGCCTCGACGTCTTTGGTCGACGACTCAACCGATTCTGGACTAGCGGATATTGAATCTCTTGCACGTGTCTTGTGTGTTATGCACCAAAGCAGTGCGGCAGGTGCGTAACGTACACAATCGCGCTTGGACCAAGCTTACACGGGCCCCAGCTATTACCGTTGCCCCGACGAGAGTTTTCTTGTTGTTTAGACACTCCTCCACTTCTTATTTCTGTTTTGTGTCCATATTGACCACATTCGGCATCAGCAACGGAACGCCTATTCCTCAATATTCTCACCAGCTCGTCCTAGGTTCTTATTAGCCGACCCATAAATTATAGGATTATCATATCATTTGCCTCACCGGCGGCCTCCACCAACTGTAGCGCTGCGCCCGTGTTTACTGTGGTTGGTGTTACCGACTTGGCTGGGGTAAACAACCCTCGGACATAATGGAACTTGGTAGGCGCTTCCTGCTTCCGCGACCGACCCATGGCCCCAAGCCATCAATATTGGATTTCATTTGCCTTTCAGACGAGCCAAATTCGACATGGCGCCTTGAGCGATTTTTTTTAATTTTGATTATTGGATATTTCATCACATTTTGCCCGGACTCTAATGATTCACAGAACATCAGCCTACTGAACCAATCGCCATGTCGCATCAACGGAGGAGGACTCAGTCAAGGGCTTCCACCGCTTCCATACACAGTATTGCGACGCAACCAAACCATGAACGAAGCCTATCCGTGCCGCATCATGGTAGCTTTCCAGAACAATGGCCCACAAACGATCACGGCGTCGTATCACATTCAAAGGAAATGCAGGTCGGAGGACAACAGATGGGGTCGCAGATGCCAACGGAAGATATGATGTTGCGCCCAGGGCCTCATATGCCTTTAAACCAGTCTTTCCCCGTGCCCCAGACGATGCACTCGGGCGCGGCCGTATCGTTTTCGCAACAGCAGATGCTACAACATAGTTTGTCGGTCGAGCAATACGGCGCCGGTGGTGGTAGTTTCACGGATGCCGACAGCCAAATGATGGACCGTGATGAGATGGAGGAAGGGGACCTGATGGAAGCTCCCCGCCAGCCGGGACAGAAACCGCCTTCCAACCGGACAAGTGCAAACAATGAGCTAGAAATGCGTCAGCTATACCACGCCAACCGTGAGCGGAAACTAGAAGAGGTAGCTAAAGAACTGCACGGAAACGAGCGGGGTCCCAATTCAGAACGGACGCGCCAAGTCTTTGCAATGCTTTGGTGGGTCGTCTGCAACTTCTCCCGTAGTACTCGACTCGAGCGCGCTAATGAATTTGTAGGATAAGTCAAGTCTGTAGCAAGGGCAAGGGGTCTGTGCCTAGAGGACGCGTCTATGCAAATTACGCATCCCGGTGCGCGACGGAGAGGATAACCGTTTTGAACCCCGCCAGTTTCGGGAAACTGGTTCGAGTGCTTTTCCCCGGTTTGAAGACACGTCGACTGGGCGTCAGGGGCGAGTCCAAGTATCATTATGTGAATTTCACTTTGATGGAGGATCAGACAGAACTGAAGGAACCAGCAAACCAGCCGGCGCTTCCCATCCAAAGTTCTGCACCGCTTGGACAGTCGTTCAGGTGAGCCTTTTCCCTGTAGGACACGACGGGAAACCAATCTAACGAGTATTCGCAGTACATCCCAGAGTCAATCAGCAGCAGCAGCAGCAGCAGCGCCAAACATGGCGAAGCCGTCACTTCCGTCTCCCCAAACAATCCAAACTTCTGATCGGCCTACACCACCCACTATCTTGGATGGCAAGGCCCACAGCGTGTACAACCAACCAGATGTCAACAGCATTGACCAGCTGGGTTCGTCCACAAGCAAAACAATGTTACATCTAGCCTTCCCCAGGGAAAGCGACGACCTCTTCGTTGAGAGTCAGCCCCTTATCCTTCCTAGCGTCGAGCCCTTCTTACCCAGTGGAACCGACCCCGATTCGGCAAAGTCATTGGCCGCTTTATATCGATCTCATTGTACATCCCTAGTCGAGTGCATTCGCTATTGCAAGGAGAAGACTTTCTTCCATCTCTATACGTCCTTCCAAGGCACGCTCACGATGCCTGTTCAGAAACTGTTTGCACACCCGAGCCTCGCCCTGTGGATAGAACAGTGTGACTTCGTCCTGTACCAAAGGATGGTGCGCATCGTCGGAGGACTCACGTTACAAGTCGTGCCGAAGCCTGTCATCGATACCCTGCGAAGTATATCAGAGCGGCTGGTATCTCATATTCGCGAATCGTTCCAGGGACAGCCGAGACATGTTGTACGAGCGAAAGAAGCGCCCGCTACGATTTTTGCAGCCCTCCTCGACCGCGCCCTCCGGGTCAACCTGACTGCACACGCGGCGGCTAACATGTGGTCAAACACTGCGAACCGTGATCAAATGTATATGGACTGGATATCGATGGTCAGATTACGAAAGGTTGCCGAATGTGTGCCCACCAGGGGCATGGATGACCTGGTCCAGGTCCTGATTGAGGATATGCGCCGCCTACTGGACCCTGTCAACGTGGCCTGGGATATCGAAAGCCTCACTTTATACGGCGAAGTAGCCCAACGTAGCGGGCAGGTGACGCCGATGGGTACTCTTAAGGAAAGCAACCCTCAAACCATGTTTGATCGCTGGGTTCGATTCCTCCGCTCGCTCCCCGGCCGATTTCCATACGCAACGGCGGCCGATATCGTCTGGTGTGTTCAGAGAGTTGGAACCGAGGTCATGCGCGACCTCACCATGTCTCAAGCTAAGAGCTTTGCAGCCTGGTGGGTCACGAAATGTTGGATTGATGAAATGATCGCGTTCCTAGCGGAAAAAGGTGGATTCATGCAAAGTTCTTCATCGACGCCTTTTCCGAACGAGTCGAAACGATCGCTCTCAGCCCCTGTAGGCGCCGTCAATCCAAGTGAAGAAGAACACCGACGCGATAGCGACAGCCCAGATCTGGATATATCGAATACTCAGAACCCCAAGGCTCAACCTGATCGCGCACCGTTTCCTTCCCGAGCGGACGGGCACGACCCGCTACAGTTGACGAACCCTGATGATAGTGGAATCGGCATTAGAACTCCGGAGGATGATTTCCATATGGACAAGTTCGATTTCCCACCCAGTCACGATCCCAATGTATCACCACCTCTCGGCTTAGAGCAGACGACTCCTTAAAGAACAACCGGACGCTCGTCATCTTTAGTTGCGCCCTAATATTAATTCCTGTGTGACGGCTTTACGGTTTCACAATCAACTTATATTATATTACTGGCGTTTGTGGTGTTTGCATGGGTACCTACACCTCGCAACTTGATTCCTGTTTGAGGATGCGGTTCGCTTTGGGTTGCGGCAGGCCTGGATAGGGTACCATAAAAATGGGCATGAAAAACATGACGGTATGACAGATTAATGAGGGATGATGAGCCCTTGAGAGGGGGGGATTGAACTGCATTGGCGGGTATTTATTAGAGTGAGTAGGAGGCTGTGTCCGCGAGGCAAATCTTTTACTTCTATCTCAACCTTGATCCTGGCACACTGGGCATAAACATAAGTCCCGGCCTTCAGCTCGAACGGGAAATCGTGGGAGATATTTTCGAGCACTTGTTGCAGCGCGAGTGGTCATGCTTGTTTATGCATTATTACGCTATCAACAATGGCTACGGAAATCCTGGAGTGGGATGGTTCACTGGGTCATATCATATTCTGTACAGATGGTGTACAGGGCTGGTTGCTTTACTGGGTTTATAGGTATTGTGTGATACCCAAGACAATGCTAGTTGTCTCTCTTATATCTACATCTAATGAGAAGACCATTGTTGCATTCACTTGTGTACCATTCTTCCAAGCCCATAACAGATTTGAACTGGCTGCCCCCTTTGCCTTTTTTACTTGTAGGTTAGGTAGACTGTATTTGCACTATGCAAGGTGCAATGCATACCATAGTAACTTCTTGTGGACGTATGTTGTTTTTATCTAGGTACATGTAAATACCACATCCCCTCTGTGTGTATTACCTATAGTACATGGGTATATGCAACTCATCTATTGTTCTCGTACCTGCGTGAGGTAGGTAGGTGACAAAACAACCTTGTCTGGCCTTTGCAATCATGCAGGTACAACGTTCAGTCGGTAGTAGGTAAGTAGGTACACATGTTGTAAGAGTATGCTATTGTACATGTTTTGTATTCTGCAACTTGCAAGTATTCGTAAACACACAGACATACATTTCACCTGCATGTACATCAGGTACTGTAGATTTTGTACACCCCAGAGGTCTGTGCAGGTAGCCGCTGGTGGTTCGGGCCACAAGCGCGACAACAACGCCCGGATGCAAGGGTATAACGTCATAATGTGTGAGGCTAGGCTTGAACTGAAGGGCATTTTAACCCCGCCAGGCAGCCAGGTCTGACTCTCCACAACGTACCTTGACAAGCTGCAGTTTTATTATCAAGGTTCTGACTAGACTAGGAAACGTATACATTTTTTCTTTATATATTCATATTGTTCGAGCTCCGATTCGCGGGAGGTAGTCAATAAGTATGCTAAAGAAACGGGGCAGGCTTTTTGGCCTTGGGGGCCGAACTCAACGTCTTGTCATAGCCATATTTTTCAGATGTCTACTCAATATCAGATACCCAAAACATTACCCCTTCATTAGGTAGTAGCTTGTACCTGAATTGACCTTCGCTTAAGTTTGAGCTTGGAGAGCTCCTCCACGAACTTTCGTTACTCATTGCTATTGTTGCCCCACTATCGCTTTTTCCCTCCGGTTTCTGCCAGGAACCTGGATGAGAACACACAAGCGATCTCGCACTCTTGAGTAACCCGTGGTAAAGGCATTGCATTATTAAATGTTTTGTCGCCGACCAACCTCCTTATTGTTACTGTCAACCGACCGTTGACCATGGCGGCCGAAACCATGATTCAAAGCAATTCAAGCACGCAGGGCTGGGTTGTACAAAAGTTCGGCGGCACAAGTGTGGGCAAATTCCCATGCAATGTTAGTAGCATTCCTTTATGCGGATTGACTTGTTTCTTTTAACTGTGTTCTAACCACGTTCTATCAGATTGCCCGCGATATTGTGCGGTAAGTCGACGCATTGGGCCTTTCTTCACCGTGCCCCCGGCTAAACTACAGGAAACCAGTGCAAACTTGGCCTCGAACAAGATCGCCGTCGTCTGCTCAGCAAGAAGCTCTGGTAAAAAGGTGACCGGGACCACGAGCCGGTAAGGACTATCAACCTGTCAATTTGTAATTAGGCTACCGATTCCGTCTAATCCTGTGCACATCGCAACACAGATTGCTCGAAATCTACAAGAAGCTTCGTGATGTGGCGGCTGCGACTAGTAATCAAGTCACCAAGAACGACATCGTTGAGGAAGCCAAGGCCACGATTCGCGAAATATGCGACGACCATATCAAAGCCGCCCAAGAATCGGTGAAGAATCCTGAATTGCGAAATGAGATCTGCGAAAGCATCCGAGAAGACTGTCAAGAGTTGATAGACTACATCATTGCTGCAAAGCGGTTCAACTTGGAGGTCAACGCCAGGTCCAAGGACAGAGTGGTGGGGTTCGGTGAGAAGCTCAGCTGCAGATTCATGGCAGCGATGCTCAAGGACAATGTAAGTGCGAACTCATAGTACAATCTCATAGAGTTGGGTTGCTGATCCACAGCTTCCTTCTAGGACGTCGCCGCAGAGTATGTCGATCTCTCGGATGTCTTACACTACGACAGCACGGACCGACTAAGCCCAGCCTTTTTCAAAGATGCGGCCTCTATCTTTCGCAAGCGCATCCATGCCTGCTGTGACAGGGTGCCCGTCATCACTGGTTTCTTTGGCAACGTCCCTGGAAGTCTGATGGACGGCGATATCGGCCGTGGCTACACGGATCTATGCGCCGCGCTGGTGGCGGTAGGACTCGGTGCCGAAGAGCTCCAAGTCTGGAAGGAAGTGGATGGCATCTTCACGGCTGACCCTACCAAGGTTCCGACTGCACGGTTGCTGTCCTCGATCACGCCGTCCGAGGCGGCGGAACTTACTTTCTATGGATCTGAAGTGATCCATCATTTGACCATGGATCAAGTAGTGAAGGCCCAGCCGCCGATCCCGATCCGTATCAAAAATGTCAAGAATCCCCGAGGAAGTGGTACTATCGTCATCCCAGACCCTGTCCAGTCACCAACACAACAGATCAGACGATCTCGGCCCTCGGACGCGTCGCTGCGTAAGACACCAAAACGCCCCACGGCTGTGACCATCAAAGACAACATCACCGTCATCAACGTCCATTCCAACAAACGGTCGATATCCCACGGCTTCTTTGCCAAGGTCTTCTCAATCCTCAACAGCCATAGGATATCGGTGGATCTCATTTCCACCAGTGAGGTGCACGTATCCATGGCCATCCACCAGGTCAGCTCCTCGATCCACCATTTCGAAAAGGCCAAGCAGGAATTGGAAGAATGTGGAGATGTTAGTATCCTCTTAGACATGGCCATTCTCAGCTTGGTCGGCGCCGATATGAAGAATATGGTTGGTATTGCCGGTCGTATGTTTTCTACATTGGGCGAGCACAACGTCAACATTGAGATGATATCACAAGGTAGGTCCAACCCGCTTGTTCCTTACAGTCTACCCACTCAACTAACAAATTTGCAATTTAGGTGCTAGTGAGATCAATATATCCTGCGTCGTAGACGCCAGAGAGGCGACCAGAGCGATGAATATTTTGCACACCAATCTCTTCACTTTTCTCGAGTAGAAAGTTTGAATAGAGGGAAAGGGGTGGAAATGTGGACAGGAGTCTATTTGATTTTTCTTCACTCGTCTTTGGGGATCCCAAAAAGAAGACCTAGGTTAGAGCTAGAGAGATGTCACAGGTTACAGGTTTATCCCCGAACCATGTTCTGGATTTTCGTGGGTCGGCGAAGCCAAAAAGACATCGATTTCTACTTCTTTTACGGCGTTGGGAGGACTACTAGAGTCAGGGTACTTGAGGCAAAAAAGTTGATTTCATATACAGCAAAGAAACGCTGTGTTGCACTGCAGTCCTAGGTTAGGTAGTTCAGCCTTGATCTTTCCTCCGTTTTCCCCCTTCCCTTGTGTATCTTGTTCCCGGTCTTAAGTAACTCCCGTCTAATAAATAATGGAGAGACGAGTCATGATAGTAGAGGCGGATACATATATATGTCATCACATGTGACGCGCGTAGACGTAATAAGGACCGCCGCATCTATTATATCTCTTACATGTCCAATCAGACAGAACAGTCAGCATTCGATACCTACCTACCTACTTCCTTTCTTTCCCTATCACTGTTCAACATCACACAAACGCCATCACACAAACGCCATCACATTCTACTAGGTCGTGATATCACATCACATAAGAAACACAGAAAACATGCCGTCCGGTACATTTGAAGCAAACCAGAAATATCAGGACGCAGTCGAAAAGACCAAGGCTCCGGCTGAACGTATGTTAATTTCCCCCCCTTGCCTCTCCGTAAATATACAGCTAACCTAGCTTCTCTAGCAGGCACCAACTTCGGTACTCCCGGACCGGGCGGTTCTCTTCCACCTAAAAGCCTCGCGAATCCCAAGACGGGCGACTTTGTCAGTAAGCTGGCAAAAGGCCATACGGAAGCCTCGAGTTATGACCCCAGGTCTTTTGGTGGGAGTAGTAGGGGGTAAGAATACAGGGGGCAAGAGACATGTGAGGAAATTTGGTTGCGGGATACCTAGGTGATCCATATTGGATGTGGATGGGAGTTAGGCGTTATACATACATACTTACCTAGGGGTACTTTGATATAGGAACACACAAGGTGGTTTTAAATCTCACTCCCGATGGGGCAGATTCCTTGATAATGCTACGTGACGTCTCGTCTTGTCAACTAGGCTAGGTACCTAGGTGAGGTAGGGTTTAGGTCAAGATGAGGACTCTCTCTGGCTTGCTTTGTAAGTGTTTCGACAGGTTAGGTACAGGACCTTAGGTACCTACCTCTTTATTTCAAAACGGTGCAAGGCTAGGATAAGAAAGATACGACAAACTTTCCACCTTGCTGCTATGATTATCTAGGTACCTAGACCCCGAAATGCCTCGCGGACATTATATCTTCCTGACTCGCGGGATCCCCGGGTTACCTTACCACCCCACGCAAACGGGATACGAACATGCATTTCACCGGGGGGGGTGCTCCCGGCGTTGATGCTCCACCTTCCCCGTCCCTATTTTAGTATTACCTAAGTACCTACTTTTCACTCTACGCTCAGAATTTGTTTCGAGGTCCGTCAAATAATTAAGTGATTGCTAGGGCTTTGAAAACTCCCTTCTTCCTTGTACGGGATAATGGGACAACCGCAACTCCGCTTCAAAGATCTGGCGTATTGGGACTGACCATAGGGTAAGCAATGATACAAGGTACGAGTAATTACAACCTAGGATTTGGGTTAAAAGTGGTTTGATAGAATATATTAACTTTTCTACGCGACCGACAGGGCTAGGAGTGGTTCCTCGACTGTAATATAGTGTTGGATATTATTATCTGTTTGCTCGGGAAGGAATGAAGTACATGATTTAGTTAGTTTAGGAGTATATTTGATTTCACATTGGCCGATATGCGCCAAGGGGATGCTGATAGACAAGGACATAGTACAGGACCATGATCATAGAGAAGAGCTGGTTACTTGACTGCCCATTCTTGCGATGCATAGGAGTCTGGAGTCTGGAGTCTGGAGTCTGGAGTCTGGTCTGTCATACCTCCTAACCCAACCTAGTCTACTCGACACCTACTTGTAATACATACGAGAGTACTCACATGTGTTGATGTAGGCCAGAGAATTGCTGACCTAATAGGGTAGGTACGACGGGAACATGGATATCTACGAAAAGGCATGATGACAGTACGATACATACATTACATTACATACTTGTCCACACGTACGAGTACATGTACTAAATTTACAGCCTTGGAACGACCCGGTTTGCCGAATTTGGAGGTGGTGGGATGGGAAAGCGCGTCGCATTCATTGTGGTCCCCAACTCAGCTTGTGGAATGATTCCTCACTTTTAGCGGCCGTTAGCGTATAGAACCTGCAGGGAAAACCCCCCAAAGTGAGATGAAATCATCCGATTAATCCTTACCTAGCCTCCGCCGCTACTGCCATTCCATCAATGCGGGCACATAGGTGTATAGGGTGATAGGTACATGATGTGTAGGATTGCTGAGGATAAAAAGGGTACAGCATATGCATCTTTCTCCAACATTCCATCCTTTTGGAATTTCCGTAATGAAATTAGGTAGGTTATGATATGTACACGACAAGTACGCGCCGCATGTGGCAGACATATATTTTGGAGATGGCGCCTGGTTGGATTTGCAAGCCCGACACTCGTCACTCTACCAGATACACTCAGGTTGATGATAGACAAATTGGCAAGGGCTCCCCTTTTTTGTCATTATCGACGTTGTACGCGTCCTGCACCGCCACGATCTGGACAAGGTGGGTGGCAGGTATTGGGATT
Source organism: Poronia punctata (assembly GCA_022579005.1). Lineage (NCBI taxonomy): Eukaryota > Fungi > Ascomycota > Sordariomycetes > Xylariales > Xylariaceae > Poronia > Poronia punctata. The sequence continues at coordinate 212,963 of MU401472.1, forward strand.
TTAGTATTTCCTTGCCCAAGAGCGGTCTCAGACACCCTAGTGACCATCAAATGTTACGGAACAAGCCAGACTCGAACCCTTGCAAGGGCCAGTTACGATTGGCCGAGGCGCCGTCTCGGGAGCGTGGGTCTGCCCTGATTTCAACTTTCACTAAACCTGTTCAGGGCAAATGCACGATCTGGCCTTAGCCACACGTAGTCAAGCCACCGAATCGCTCTCGTCGCGCGCGTCTGTTCACTGTCCCCCTTCTGGTCCCTTAAAACAAGATATAATTTACTAAAGTGGTTGCTGCTTGTCTGTCTCGGGGCGCGGCAACATGGGGCTGGCTGATAGCCGGATGGTGCCATAATATTCTCTGTCCATGCATAGTACCCGGCCAGCCCAGCCTAGTAGGTATACCAGGTCGAGCAATCATGGTTTTTCGTTTTGTTTTGTTTTATTTTCTTCCAAATTCTGTTTTAGCTGCCATTGCCCGTCGTCGACATCCGTACACGATTTGATGTTCTTCCTTTGACCCACGTTCGCTTAACCTCATAACAGCTACGCAGTATACCCGTAATATAGTACAGTGCTTTCCTGTGTATTATATACGATTGAAGTACGACCGACTTGTAACAGTTAGCGTGGATTTGCAAGGGCTTATTTGATACCCGATCTCACATTCCCATCTCGATGCACAACGAAATCCAAGGTGCCGTTGCGATGGCGGACAGAAGCACGGCCACAGGACAAGAGGTCAAGCCTTATAGGATACACGTGAGTCGGCTACATACCCCCTTCTACGACATACACATTCTGTTTCCTATAGGACATAGACATGCGCTTCAGATAGAGGTGTCTGGTGGTTAAAACGTCAAGACCAATGGCTAACGCTCGTCCGTCTTGCTCTTTAGGTTTCTTCTCGCTATCTCAACCTCACCAAGCAGAAACTTGAGATCGCGAGGTTACCCCATGAGTTCGAAGAACCTAGGTCGGTAGACTGGTGGCAGCCAAAGTCTCAGGTCGAACCACTAATTGACTTCTGGTGAGTCACATGCCTGCAAGCTTTCGCCGTGTGTAACAAGCATTGGATATACATACGTATATATATATATATATATATATATGTATCCGATGAGGGTTCTTCTCATCGTCCTTCCTGTAATTACGGCACTTGGAGCGTCCCTGGGCCTGGGTCTTTCTGCCATGACGAGCATACGCTCTTACTATATATATATATATATATATATATATAGTCTCTCTGGACTGAGGGCATACATGGAGATCCAATGTCGTTACGCACCCCTACGTCACATATCACATGGCACAAAGACAGGGGCGAATCTGGATGATGGGCTGACCTGCTTAGGCTCGAGCAATACCAATGGAGAGATCAGGAGCAAAAGATGAATGGGCTACCCCAGTTCCGTACTGGCTTCACCGTCCCTCAATCTGATACGCCGATAAGAACTCAGTTTATTCACGTCAAATCCTCACACGCGAATGCAGTACCACTTTTGCTCATCCCTCCTTTCCCCTTCCCAAGCCTCGTTATGGGGCATCTAGTCAAACTGTTCACAACCCCAGAAGGCGCGGAGGGCCCTCAGCCTTTCCATCTTGTTATCCCTTCACTGCCGGGTCTGGGTTTCAGCGACCCTCTGCCCACAAACACGCCCGTCATCTCTACTACGGCGGGCATGTTGGACACACTGATGAAACGCCTGGGCTATCGATTCTATCTCGTCACAAACGCAGGCGCTGGGACTTCTTCTCCAGCTCAGATCGACTTCAAGATAGCCGAATGGTTATCCACGCAATATTCGGACTCCTGCCTCGGGTCCCATTTTATTTCGCCCCCTTTACCCCGGCCGAAATTGCAAGAGGCGCCTGTCGAGTGGGCTAAATGGTCCGTTGCCAAGCATTTCGGAGCTGCAATATCGGGGTATCGCGCCGAGGATCTTTCCGCCTTTAAGCGCGGCGGTTCTGCGCCGGCGCAATCATCAGGGATACCGTGGGAGTTACCGCAACCAGGACAAACCGGGCTCGGACAGCTGGGCCTCAACGAGCCCAATACGTTAGCCTACGCCCTCTGCGACTCCCCAACGGGTCTCTTAGTCTTCATGTTAAAGGCACTCCGTCTTTTAGCCCCAGAGAGGGAGTTCACGCCGACGGAGATCATCAACTTCACGCAAGTTGCCTGGCTTCCCGGGCCGGAAGCGGCCCTCCGCTCCTGGGGTTATTGTCTACAACACCCGGAGAAGCCGAGCAAAAAGGCCACTGGCGGCCGGCCGCGCGTGGCACTAACGGTGTTTTTAGGCAACGAGCAGCAACAAAACAATGATAACACCACAGGTCGACCACCGTACGGGGAGAAAAGGACGCCATACTCTTGTCCCGGCTGGGCCAGGACACGTTACAACGTGGTACACACGCACCGCGCGCCCGGACGGCCGGGCCTTCTTGCCTGGGAACGGCCCGAGATGATAGTATCCGGCGCACGGGGTCTCGCAGCCGCCGTGCTGAAAGAAGACGCCCGTCTCAAGCCATCTCCCAGACAAGAGGAGTCAGAGACGGCGGCGGCAGAGGCGGAAGAGGAGATATCCGTCGAAGTAACAACTCCATTCGAAGAACGACGACCGGTTTTCGTCCACCCTCAAACGCACACCCAACAGGGCCTGCTAGCGCCCCCGAGGAAAGAGGAGCAGCAGCAGCAACAGCAGCAGCAGCGCCTGCAACCTGTCAGGGAGTCTAGTGACGATACCAAGGTCGCTAGTAGTCGCGAGAGTCTCCCCGTCAAGACCCCTTCACCTCTGCCGAGTCCCTCGTCTCCTGCTATCACGGTCGGGGGGGCTTGAATACGGTCTCGCATATGGATTAATCTCATGTCCGAATATCGGAAAAGGGGCGAAAACTAGAAGAAGAAGAAGAAAGGAAAGCACGAAAAGGACGGAAAAAGAAAAGTTGCATTGGGAACCACCCCCTTTTCTCTATGCTGAGATGAGAGTTGCGGTTGAATGGATAGGCGCACAAGAGGATACGAAGTTCTCCATCTCCTTCTGTAAATAAAGATACCAGGCTCTCTAGATACAAGTTCCAAAAATGTTTAGGATGATGATAGTCGAGCAAGCATTCGTACATTTTCTGAGACCTCGGGCAAGGACAAAGTGAATTATTTCCCTCCCCTTATTTATATGCGCAATGTAGATATATGTTAACTTTTAACCTACTTCTGAGCCAACTTATTGACTGATCATTATATAGGTATGTCCCAGCTCCAGACCATGACCGAAGTGGCCATCTAGCTAGTCCGAGCAAACAAACTATAGGCATCTCTATAGAGTATAATATCATTGATTATTATTTGGTCGTTCATATTATTTTTATGTCGTTTTACCGGTCCATTCCCCGGTCCCTTGGAGCCAAACACGCGGCTACGAGCAGGTCAACCCGTGCAAACTGACATGGCGAGACATTTCTCTCGCTAACCTGTTGGCCCTCCCATATGTTCAAGTCGTTACACAGCCAATCCAAACTCCTGTTAGTGCACTTCCCTTTGACCCCTAATATCTACAAATGCAACACCCAGGTTCGTCCAACCCAAAGCTCGTCAGGTTATTCGTTGCTGAATACATCGTTATGGGTGATAACGTCACTAATACAACGGTTGAACCGAACCAGCAAGAGCCCCCCACAGAGGCTGCTTTGCCGGATTAAAGCTAGGAATCGTAGTGGGACCTCGCCAAGGTAATATCGCCAACGGCGAGGATGCCGTTATATCTATGCTTTGCGAGAGCGAGGGATAGAACCATTGGCTCTCTTGGATCCCGTGGTTTGCGCCTGTCCATTTTGCGAGGCGTTTGCAATAACATGTGGGTCGGGAAGAGGGGCCTGAGACATGCGACGGAGGGTCTTGCGGGAGCTCGGTGCCTTGCGCTCCTTCTTGTATGTAGCAAAGTAGAACGAGATGAAGAGGACGAGGTACGATGTGAGCGTTCCCATACCGGCAAAGGCAGCGAACTCCTCGCCGGCGCACTTCCCAGCACTCGGCATCCAGGGGAAGTAGGTCGACGTGAAATACGTATAAGAGGCAAAGTAGACAAAGCCTGCCAAATCAATTAGTATCATCCCCATGTAATCTGCTTCTTCAGTCGTGTCTTCATCTACTTACCGAGGTCGATAACAAACTGGATGATCTGGAGGCGGGTGATCCACTCCTTCCACCAGATCTTGATGCCACGCGCACTCTGGAAGTAGTACCAGTACATGACAACATGGACGGTCAAGTTAAGGGTGATAGGGACCCATGAGACAGCGGTTGAGCCGATTAGCTGAGTGTAGCAGAGGAAAGCGGTCGCACCATGGTGGTAGCAGTGGAGGAAGGCTTTGCATAAGTGCGTTAGCAGTTTGGCACATCAAGTTTGGCCAATGTAGCGGGCGGCAGGGACACGGCAGGGACACTCACTCAGAGGCTTCTTCTTCAGGAAGAGGAAGACGGTATCCAGGAATTCGAGGTACTTGGTCAGGTAATTCAACTATGCCGGATTAGCAGGCCGAACGCGGATGCCTCGACAAGGGGCTTCGTCATACATAGTACAGGACAACCAGGCGCTGAGTCCAACCGCCCTCGGCGTCGCAGATGGCATGGAAGATGCCATGGCGGGCGACGGTGGGAATCAATTGCTCGAGGAAGAGGACGAGGAGGATTCCGCTGACAGAGGTCAGGATGAAGTTATGGATCAAGAACAAACTCTTAAGCCTGAATGGCTCTCGGTTCCGCATCCATTCGCGACCACCAAAAATAATGCTGTAGTACACGACGGAGAATATCAAAGACTCTTTCAGGGTCGACAATGGCGTCTTGCCAGCGACGAACTTGAACTCATCGGCAGGGTAACCCACGACAGCCTCGAAAGCCTTGCTGAAGTAGGGCCAGAGCGGCACGCCAAAGGGGGTGTCGAGGGTTGGGACGGGGACAGATTCCCACAACGAAGCGGGAGCTGGCGTAGCCATCTTGCGCGTCGACTCTGCGGTTGGTGATTATTGGTTTCCGAAAAAGGTAGTCGGTCTCGACAATGATTGTTCGGATAGAAATAGGACAGAATGCGATTAATGAGTCGTGTCCGCCGGGTAAGCCTAGAATCCGTTTAGGCCACGCGGACGCGATGTATTGGACAACTTAATCGAAATATCAAGGGAGTGACAGGAAAGGGCGTCAGAGCCGTGATTACAACAATATTTCCCTACGACAAATTCACCAACCCTCGAGACACAAGAAGTAAAAGAAGGAAATCACGAAAAGTCCGTGTGGTATGGACGGGAAGAAAGGGCCATTAATAAAATTGGTCAAAGGGGGATTGCCATACAGGATCTTTTTTTCCCACTTCGTCCCCTTTCCAATGTCAAAGCTTGGAAGCCCCTACACACACGGATTTTCGGGCTTCTCGGCACGGAAATTTCAAGCGCGACTTGCCAAGCATCTTTGAAGTGGAGGCAGGTACCGCCTACAGCATACCAAATGCACGTGTTAGAAGTCGTACTCCTCCAGTCCCTGCTCCCCTTTCGGTGCTAGTGGCAATCTCAGACTGGCATATCCCCACAGTGAAAACCAATCCCGTGCATCTCGTTGGACAAGAGGAGACCACATCTAATCTACCATAGCATCCAACTTTTGTACCTTCAGGGATGCCAATTTGTCCTAAAACGTATTACCAACCCGCTGTCACCGTCCTTTTGTTCGATCCGAGGCCTACCTGCTCGTATGCGTAAGTTATGTTAAAAGCCTAATTGTAGCATCTGGTATACCTATATGGCCTACAACCTTCAGCGCGAGATAATCGATTCAAACGATATTTAATATATTTAATAGGTGCAGGCGGGCACAATTGTGACAAGATGAAGGTCCTGTGTTGGTTGGATTTCAAAGTTTTATTTCCAACATACTGTAGATGATGACTTCCTAGGTTACATAAAAAGCCATAAAAATACCTATGCTATTCATACAAAGCTGTCGAGGGATCCCATGTTTGTTGAATAAAGCGTTGCATTTACACATGCTCCAGAGTTGTACTACATCTGCACTTACCAGCCTGTCACATGTTTCCTTCATTGTAACTTGGTTTACGGGAACAATGTGAGACTTTTATACGTGCACGTACATCAGCCTTAAGTAATATGCCTTTACCAATTGTAAGGATGATGCAACAAGTTGTTGGAACTTCCATCGAGTACAGGACAACTACTGTAGTACTGCGATTGTGCAAAGCAGCAGCATACCACCCGCAGTAGGTACCTACGACGTGGTACTCCTTGAGACTAACGCTCAGACCACATGTTCTATGATAGACTTCACCTTCACCGTACCTGACCAAAAGAGCTGAGAAGTGAGCAGGCCAAGATGCAGGAAAAGAGCATGGCACATGATTGGCGTATTATAGTGAGGAATAGGAGCTACCCAAGCACCCAAGCACCCAAGCATGAGCCGTAGCTTTGCTACTGTGCCTACCTGGTACTGAAGTGCCTGAGCAACAGCCAAGACACTCGCTGTAGAGTACTGTAGCAAGTGTGGTCATCACTGGGCAATGCCCAGTAATAAGGTTAGGTCCCCATATATTTCCACAAAATTGGACTTCCCACCAATCAGAAGACGGACCTGCTTTGTGAGCGACTTCTCTTCTTTTCTCCTGCCACAGCCAGGTCGAATCATTTGATGGCAGAATTTATTGCACGACTCGGACTCCATCGCCCAAAACAACACTCCCTTTCATCAATTAGCTGACCGAACAAGCCCACGCCGGCCCTCTCCGCTCTCCTCTCTACCACGAAACCCAGAAGACTCGCCATGTCGCCCACATCTCTTCTCCGCGTCGCCGCCCGCGGCCCTACCCAAACCTTTTTCCGCGCATATCGTCCAGTCGCTCCTTCTCGGGCCAGCGCTGCCATCGTCCCGGCTCTTATTGCCGGTTCCAGCCTCAACTTCAGCACCACCGTCGCCCGCCGCAGCGAGCACCACGAAGAGACCTTCGAAGAGTTCACCGCCAGGTAAGGGAATGCCACATGATTCACGCAATACGGGCGCGCTGGAGTAAATTACCGAGAGGGATCGGATGGAATCTGCGTCGGGAACTTTCGGCTGGCCGACAGAGCTTTCCCATATGTAACCTCGGACCTCATCCAGAACCTGCAAAAAAGGGCCAATCGCCCCCCCAATAGCGTCGCATAACGTCGATTGGAAGCTGATTGAAGCTTTGCAATAGGTATGAGAAGGAATTCGAAGGCGTGCAGGATGTCTTTGAGCTTCAGGTTCGTCATCTCTTTTTCCACCCACAAGCTCCACTCGACCTCCCACCCCCCTCGATTCGATATGTAATACATATTACATCACCACCCAGCGGGTGAATTTAATCAATCGATGGTTTGTCGAGATACTAATTGTTTTTCTGGTGTAGCGCAATCTGAACAACGCTTTCGCTTACGATCTCGTCCCCTCTCCCTCGGTCCTCCAGGCTGCCCTCAAGGCCGCGAGGAGGGTCAACGACTTCCCCACTGCCGTCCGCGTCTTCGAGGGTGTTAAGGCCAAGGTCGAGAACAAGGGGCAGTATCAGCAGTACCTCGATGAGCTGAAGCCCCTGCGCGAGGAGCTCGGCATCGTGTTAAAGGAGGACCTGTACCCTGAGGAAGCCTCCCAATAAATGCAATTGCGCTTCGCCATGCCGGCAAAACAAATCGGCCTTGAGGGGAATGGGTTAGGGGATAACCCCCGATTCATCTTCTCGGAAACCTGCGGCTGAACCTCATCTACGTTTCGATCTCTGACTGGCGAAGCCGAATCGGATGAAGCGAACAAAGCTAGCTCTGGGGAGAAATCAGATTCAAAACTGGCCGGGCTGGCGTCGCTTTTGGATCCCATAAACCGCCACGTGTACATGTCTATACTACTACTACTACTATTAACAACCTTTTTTTCCCAAGAAAAGACAGAACAAACGTTAAGATATTCGATATGTTTTCAACGAAAGCAAAACCGAGGGATATAGAAAGGAGGTCGATTGTTTAGAAGAAACCACATCAGGGCGTGAAGATTAGAGACGAGACAGCTCGTCCAAAATATTTTTTCTTTTGTCGTGTAAAGCATTCATGTTTTTCAATCAACGAACTTTGTGTCGCCACTGCAGTGTTTTGAGGAAAGAGTGCTTGCTGTGCTTTTCGTGATACTAGGAGAAACCTCTTGTCTCTGAGGCCATCGTCAACTCTAAAGGAATGTGATAGTGTTTGCTAACAGTATATAGACCCTCCAATTCATCATCTTAATGTCTGTGTGTGTGTACAGGGGAGGAGAAGATAATCTATAGAATCATATATCTCTTCTCTATCCTTCTCTCAATTAAACAACACCACGTACAGTTAGTACACTTGAAGGTTATGTATTGCAAGTAGGATTTTGTATTTCTCTTTCACAAGCCATTACACACGAATAGAAAGACGATCTAGTACCACCACGCCATCTCTCTTCCCTCTCAGTACGATAGAATGGAGAAGAACAAACAGTGTTAGTATTACGTAGTGTTGACGGAATTTTTTAAAAAAAAATACTAGGATTTTTATAAAACAGATAGAATACGAGGAAACAACAACAATATTCTATTTTTGGTTTGTCATATCCCGTTTTCGCCCGTCCCCTTATATTATCTTTTTGCTTAAGTTTAATTATCCCTTTGTATAACACCCTTATCCATCTACCTTAACCCCATGTCCCGAGGCGCAAATGCCGATGCGCTGCCTGTGTGTGTGTGTGTGTGTGTGTGTGTGTGTGTGTGTGTGTGTTGTAATAGAAAGAATGGAAAAAGTAACCCCGGAGGACAAATCGAAGAGGGTTATGAGCCCGATCCCGATTCGGATCCCTTAAGTCCGGTAGACTGAGTTGATTTTACACAATAGTTAAATAGATACATGCGTATGTCCTGAGGAGGACTAATGAATAATGGCAGAAAGACGTGACTAGTACGAAGCGTCATTCCCGTGGCGAAAAGAAAGAAAGGAGAGGGTGTTATTGACAGCCTAAAATCTCTGGTCACGCAAGTGAGATAATCGACTGGCGCCAGGTCCCAGGTTATACGGCGATGAGTTTGCAGCGACTGCTCCCGGAGCTTCGAAGACTCCTGTTGGCGGGGCGGGACTAGTACCCCGGCTACTACTCGGGCCTCCCATCGCACTGGGGCCTCGATTTCCCGTCCGTGGACTCATGACACCGAGAGAGCTGAGTCTGGGACTATGGGGTACACTAGACTGCCTAGTCTCCCTGCGGCCTGTTTTGAGAGCTCTGAGCTCGTCCTTGGCGCGGTTGAGTTCCAACTCGCGATCACGGAGCTGGCTCTTGTAATCCTTGACCTGTAGACTGAGTGACCGGACCTCGTTTCGCGCCTGGACTTTGTTGGCCTCGACTATATTGCTGTCGGCTTTCCGCGTTAGTTCCGCAATCTGCTTCTCGAAGGCCCGATTCTCGGCCGCCAGCTCCGAGGCTCGCTGTGACGACTGGTCGTATAGGTTCTTGGTATAGTCGGCATCGCTTTGCAAAAGCACTAGGCGCTGCTGCAAACGCTGCGTCTCGGTCTTGGCTGTTTCCAGTGCATTTTCCATCTCGCCCAATTTGGTGTGACTCGGATTGGACGAAGCCATAAGATAACGATTCGCTTGAGTCAACTGGGCTTGTAGTTGTGTCCGTATCGCCTTGAGGGTTTTTACATCGGCCTGGGATCTCTCGAGGCTTTGGCTTAGCACCGCTGCCTTCTCTTGGGCCTCTTTAGCGTTGGTCTCAAATATGCCACGGTCGAATAATGCCTCCATATACCGTCTCTGGATCTGGTTGCTCGTCATTCTGTAGCTGTTGACTTCCTTCTGGGCGCGGTCACTAAGCTGACGAAACTCCCTCTCCCGCATTTTACTTTCTCCAACCTTGGACTGGAGATCTGCAAGCTATGGTACGCCCGCGTTAGCTGTGCTGGCTGCGTTTCGAGACGAAGCCGAATAGTGCAGACTCACCCTTCTCGCTATGGTTTCTAGCTCCTCCACCGACACCATGACAGTGCCCTTCTCTAGGCCCGGGGCGGGACTATCTTTGAATAGGCTCCTCACGCCCTCACTAACATTGCTTGGAGAGGATACGACCTCTGGCTGGGCCATCTTTGGCCTTTTCGGGAATCCTCGATCATCATCGTCCCCGGCCTAGGTTGGTCAGCGTCAGATACCAACATTACATTGGTTCAACTTACATATGGACGTTTCCGACTCCATGGGTACCCGTCGGTTTCTGCAACGGGACCAGTGAACTGCGTCGAATTGATTTGGGAGAATATGTCGCCGAAAACCTCTTCGGGCAGCTTTTGTGGCTCCCAGTAGAAGCCATCTTCATCTTCTTCCGGCATCTGAATTTGTGCGGCGAATTTCCTGGCGATGGCAAGGGGAGATGGTGGGAAGGCGGTCAGATGAGGCGACGGCGGAGGCGACGGTGTAATCTCCGGGTTCTCCACCAGTGGCATCGCCGTCACCAATACGCGCATGAGGAGATTCTTCCGCTCCAGGGGTTGTACTTCGTCTGTGATATTCATATTCAAGTGTTGTATAGACGCTGTCGTGACAAGAGTCAATATAGTCGGGGGTGTAGTGTTGCCGCCGGAAGAGATGAGTTGCGGGCTAAAGGTATGATCGAATACGATGACGACGTCAGAGTCTTTTGGGACAACAGATGGCTCATCAGTCGTAGAACAGAGGGTGACAGAGAGAGGATGCCTGGCGTCTGCTGGACCGACGACTTCACGACCCGATCGACGATAGCGTGGCCCCTTGCTACGTATCACATGATCAAGCAGGTCGGACAGCTTTCCCGGCCGTGCTAATATCAGGATTCTTTTGTCTGAGCCCCAACCTAACAGTTTATCCAAGAACTCAGCTACAAAGGCGAATTTCCCGTTTGTGCCACTAACGTGTCTGCTGACCTGCTCCGATGGCAGGGACGAGACATCGTCGGCGAAAGGGGGTATATCGCAGATATCGAATAGACGGTTGAACATGATGTCCAGCTTCTCGACAAGATCTTGCCGTGGTGTTTTGTGAGGATACACTTGGTAGCAGGAATTATATTCGTGAATCAAGCGTTCGTTGTCACGTATGATGTCGTTGTATTGTGGCCGAATGCTTGCTTGGAACGGGAGTGTAATTATATGTTCGATCGAGCCCGCCGGCGTGTGGGAGTAGTCCACATTTGCCCCTTCGTCGTCCGAGTGGGCGGCTCCAGGGAGTGGAAGAAGAGAGGTCAGGCCATCATCTGTCTGGACTGAAGGGCTCCCATCGGCTTCATTTTCTATGGAAAGTGTTAATGTGGACGGATTCAGCGTCGCCGGTTGTTCCATCGGTGGGGCAATGAACGGATGCATGGGGACCGCAGCTGCATTTGCTATGACATGATCATGCGACGAGGAAGCATCTATCGTAGGATGTGCCGCCTCGAATGGAGATTCTGCTTGTATCTGCCGTACCTCCCCGAGAGACGGAAGTGGATGCAACGGTGCGATTGAGGGCACGGCCCTGCTAACCTCTGCCGTTCTCTCATCATCTCCTCGGGCTTCCGTGGGGGAAGTCGAGTTGTGGAAGATTGGGAGAACCGGGTCCGCCGGCGCCGGAGTTGACGCGGCGAGTAAAGGTGATGCCGCTGTGTTAATGGGGGGCGTGCTGAAGTGTTCTTCCCGCATTCGTCTCAACCTATCCCGTACACTTTCGGGCGTTGCCGCCGCGGACGCCCCATCCATTGTTGTACAGGGTGTGGATGGTCTACTTTTGTGCGTTTGGTCTACGGTGATGCAAGGCAAGTCTCCAGACTCGTCAACCTTTTCCACGGCAGCCAGCCTTGTCTCCGGGATGGGCGGAGATGACTGGAGCCTACCACTTACAGAAGGACTGGCAGATGCCCCTCTGGTGTCATTCAGGTCACTCCGAGGTCGGCCTGGAATCACTTCCACGTCTTGACCGGGCGTGGTCTTGTGCACCTGGTCTCCCTCTTCAATAGCCGGGGAATCAATCTCGCTCTGAGAAATCGTTTCGGCTGGATGACTACTAAGGGGTTGGACGATTTGGGCGGCCTGTGAAATGCTCGGTGTTGAAGGTCTGTGAGTCGAATGAGTATGTTGGGTTTCTGGTTGTGGTGGTGGCTGGTGCAGAGTCGGCCGCTGAATGGACGCAGGGATTATGCTGTTATGGGATGTTGTGGCTTGAGACGTCGCCGCCGGGATATCCCAGTCAAATGCAGGCTGCGATTGAAAGGCCGGGCTGGAAATTTCCACACTTCGCCGAGATGGGCCGCTAGACGTTGCCTGGGGTGAGCCTCGATCTTGGTCTGGGTTCTGGTCTGGGTTCTGGTCTGTGTTCCGGCTACCCGAGGGATCGGGGCCCGAGTCTTCAGCTGTGTTCGGACTTGGTAATGTCCAAGTGGCCGGGACAAATTGCGGGTCTTGCTGGCGAGAAGGGATAGCCGAAGAATCCTGATGCGAATTAGAGTGTGCGCCAGGAATTGATAGATCTCCGATCGCTAGGCTTTGCGTGTCCTGAGAATCTGGGATAACCCGTGCGTCATTCACAACGACGCTGCTGGGATGTTGGAGCTCAGGGAAAGGTGTTTGTCTAGATTGCTGAGTGGACTGTGATAACGTGATGGCCCGGAAGTCAGACGTATCAAAGGTCGTTGCACCCGGCAGCTCAATCACTATCTGGCCAGCCTGAGGGTTTGTGACAATGCCAGCTTCTGCTCGTTCGTCAAGCTCTAGTGTGCTTCGAAAAACTCTAACGGGTGGGACCTGGCTATTCCTCGCGTCTACATGTGGCGCCGAGCCACCAGCTTGGGTGGAAAACCCTTCCGTTCGTCTGCGTTTAGCTGAAACTTCCTCCCCCTCCTCACTATGTTCTCTGTTACGCGCTGTTGCAAGCGTGCCCTCAGACGATATTTGCTGGGCTTTCCTCTTGACTCGTCTCCAGTTGGACGCCTGAACGGGTTCGGTATCCTGAGTCGACGTGTCTGGCGCTGCTTCTAATGGCAACCGAGGCGTACTATCGCCAGCGCTATCGGCAATCCTGGTGGCTTCTTGGATCTTCTTGTCTAGCCAGGCGTTAATCGCGACGTCTGTCACGTTTTCCGCAGGCTCCTATCTTCGTTATTAGTGGTCGGCGCCATTGCAGACGGATTCGACATGTAAGAGCATACCCAGGTCGGTTCGTATGGTTTGCCGTTATTATCGGTGCCCTCCCAGTCTATCAAGTATTGTACGCGGCCGCCTTCGGCCTTCTCATCGATTATGTCACGAATGCTAAACCAACCTTCTTCCGATTGGGGCTGCTTCGATCTGCGACTAGGCTTGGAGCTGGCTTTGGGGTTTGGTTTAGACTTTGGCTGACCTCGTGGTCGCTTGCGATTGTCGGTGCCTTTTGACTTAGACTGGACTGGTCGGACTGGTTTCATTGACCGGCTTGCTCGTCGTGGACAATCTACAACGACACCAGGCCTATTGTTAGCATTCTCATACAAGGTAATCCACGGTAGAATGAGATGATGCAGGAAAAACGTGTCTTTAATATGTTTATATCATCTAGTAAGCAAATGCCTTACCGTGGTCGTCCTGCGCCGCTTGTCCATCCACTAATACACAGAATGTGAGTTCGCGATCCAAGATTTATTATATCAACAAGGCCGAAGTAGTATACATACTAGCTGCTGAGCCTTGTGGTTACAGCAAGGTCACGCCTGTTCTAGGTACCTACAGAACGAGGTACCTAACCTTCCAGTTGGTAGAGGGTACTTTTAGGCTTTAGGGGCCTTACAGCCTTGTAGCACGTAGATTGGTGCTGGACCCTGTGGCTGACGATTAGTGGGGCTCTTTAAGGGACCTGCACTTGTTGGTCTGCATGGTAAACTGCAAAGTACTTCTTGACTTTGCAAGCTAGGGAGCAATGTAGGCACACCTAGGGCTTTGGGTTAACGTACTTCTTGGTGACAAGCAAGATCTTTTTGGTAAAGATAAGTAATTAAATTATAAACCCCAAAATTTAGTGCCAAAGATATTGGAATTAATGAGTAGGTACGGTACGTATTTCAAGGGGCAATGTGAAAAACTTAGTGCAAGCAAGGTCTAGTTAACAAGAAGGAGCGTTGCATACGAGTTACCCAGGTTAAGTAAAGGAAAGGAGGAACTTGATTAAGCTTGGGGAGGACCATGAGTTACCTAAATAATTTGCTCGACCAATGCCTGCATTATAAAGAAGATCTCAATGGACAATCGTGGATAGCCCAGATGCTAGACTGGGAATGCGAGAGTGACCATACGGGCAATAAGCCCCAATGGTGAACCATGACTGTGAGTATCCCATCCGCAGGCTATCTGATCAAGGCCCAGACAGTCAGAGGATTGTGGCATGGCACAAACTATGACGGACTAAACGACGTAGATGATAGGTTGAAGTGGAACACAAGCAAGGAACAACAGATGATGTGTGTTCCCAACGACTCATCGACCCAGGGCTAAACTCATCTCTATCTGAAGCACCTCTCTTTAGGGAACCAGTGATGGTACCATTCAAGGACCTCATCTATACATTCCGGGCTTCCCTGGCCATAGAAGAACACAAACTATCTGAGCTGTACGGCTCAGTTATTCACACTAGCAGACTGCGTGCGTACGAGATTCGAAAACAACATGGTCAGTAGCTGTATAGGGTTGATTTGTGTCCAGCACAAGGGTGTTTTATATCTATTGTGGCCACCAACAGTGACTTCTCTAATCCAAAACCATCAAAGGGTATAATACATGGCCCCAGAAACTCCAGAGACACCTCCTATTAAGGGCAGCAAGTATCGATTGCTGTTCCCGGCTGACGTGGCCAGCATTCCTAATCCCATCACTCATACAATATCATACGGCATTATCCCCGTCGACTCAGCCAAACAACGTTGCTGGAATTCCGTCCAACGCTTGGCCCCCCCCCCGTGCTTCCTGTTACAAAGAAAGCATCTCGCCCGAATCTATTAGTCGCTGGAATTCATCGCGGGGCGGTTGGAACTTGTAACCGTCCGGACGCACCACACGATCTACTTCTTCCAGTACGAAAGGATAAACGTCCTTCCAGGCATTTCGGCCCATCCAACAGTCGAGGTGTCCGTAGTTGGGTACCACGCGACGTCGATATTGAATGCCGTCGTCCATGCAGGTGTTAAAAGCATCACTGAGCACTTCGTAAGTTCGCTCGGTGCTCTCGGGACTAAGCACGGCATTATCGCCGCCAACAAACAATAGGAAGGGGATGCCGGCGAGCTTCTGGACATTCTCGGGCGTGTCTAGTTGCTCGTACAAGGGGCCGTTGGACATGACGTGTCCCTCATAGCCCTGCTTCATCAGCAGGTGCAACAATGTCATGTTGACGCCGCCGAAGAAACGATCGATCTGCCGGTGTGTGGCCTCGTTGAGGTTGCGATGGTTCCAGCAGCGTGCGAACACGAGTGATACCCGGTGGCAGCTCGCGTTGTTGCAGATCTCCCTGCGCTCGTCGGGCATGAATCGAAGCAGTTCGTTCAAGGCCTTTTGTACGTAGCTGTCGTCCTTCCCCGTGCTGCAGCTGAACCAGTTGCCTGCAAAGAGGCGATATAGCCTGTCGGCCGGGATCGGCAACGCCATGATTTTGATCATGTTCATGCAGTTCCAGATCGGGTTCATAAAGACTTGACTAGCCGTTATGCCTTTTATCCACTTCGCCGGGATGGTGCCGTCGAGTAGTCCGGTCGACAACGCTACACTACCCATACAGTGGGCAATGGTATAAACGGGCTCAGGCTCGCGATTTGCCTCGTCTCCTCCGTTGCCCGCCGAGCTGTGCCCGTCGGGGTCCGGATATGTGGGATAGTGTTGCCGAATATGCTCAAGGGCCGCTTTGATATCGAGTCGCGCATCAAATGTTGTCCAGTCATTCTGGGCCACCATAAGCACACCGATGCGATGAACGATGACGAAAACACGGTATCCGGCACGTTGGAAGTAATTCACCGCGTTGAGGCGGATTGTCGGCAGCGCAAAGATCTGATGGTCGACAGAAGCTCCGGGTATCATGAATAAATTCTTGGTCGGGACTTCTGTGTTGGTCGGTTCCCACACGTACAGCCTCGTTATAACACCATCGCGGGCTCGGATCTTGTACGATTGGCTATAAGGGGTATTGTTGATAAAGCCGTAATATGTCTGGCTGGGATACTGAAGTGGTGTCAGTGGTGCCAAGAATAAGGACATGGACTTTCGTGTGAAGAAGGTGAGGAAGTTCCAGGCACTCTTTGTCTTCCGGAAGATATTGCTACCTGTCGGGGACAGCGTCAGTAGCTCGGAGAGGAAGTCCTGTGGCTCTATGCGCATGATGCCCTGGGCAACGACCTTTCCCCTGCGGTGGAATTCCTCGGGCTCCAGATTGCCCCTTGATTCGTTGACGCCACCTTCGGTGATGGTGACGTAGAGCGTGGAAGTGGACTTCCAGAATTCGGTGGGCGACAACGCGACTGACGAGTCGACTACCTTATAGCCGTGAAAGTGGAGTTTTCGCTCGTTTATACCAAACATGTCGAAGTCGTATGTGAGATTCCGAGTGCCGGGGGCTTTGACCGCAACCAGGAAGATGTTGAAGTTGCCCCGCTGCACCATGAAGGGAGAGCCTTCAAGCGACGGACAGATGAATGTGCCAGTGAGATTGGCCGCATGATTGGGATCATGTACGACCGACCTCAAGTCGAAGGCTTTTACGCTGAGGAAGAAACGCGCCGTCTCACACAGCGACTTGGCCGTCCTTGCTGCTAGTTCATAGCCCTCGATGTCGTCCCTATAATAAGACCCCTTCATAGGGTGGATGTGCCCGGACATGACCTCGGTGAAGCCGAACCCGTGGTCTTTCAAGCGACGAGCAGCCATGATTGATTTGTGGGCGTGAGAGATTCTCGTCTCTTCTTCCCGCTCGTCTAACCGCTGCTGCGTCTCACATTTGCGCCTTCGCCGGGGAGCCGGATGCTGGGGTGAGCCAAACAAATCTAGCAGCTGGTTTTCTTCAGTGCTGATGTCAAGTCCCTTCCTTTGTGCATAGAGGTCCAGGGAGCGTTCTGCCAGCGCTGTGATAGTCGCGAACGGATTCGCTCCCAGGGCAGCCGGGATAACGGCTCCGTCCGTTACTATGAGACCGTCGTATGTATCGGTCCCTTCACCTTTGAAAACCTCCCCGGCGTGGTTTGTCACGCCCGTGGCCCCAGTGTCGCTCATGCAGGCGCCGCTATATTATATGTCAGCGAATCTACTGGTCATCAACTGAAAAGGGCAAGCTTACCCGATGGGATGGACGGTAATCTGTTGTTTCCCCATGATAGCGTAAAACGGATTCTGTACAAAGGTCCCGCCGACTGCGCGCGTGGCTTTCTCGAGGACACGGTTCAATTGCTTCACTCGATGGCTACGTCCAACCCCGGTAAACTCGAGAACTGGCTTGTCATCCTTCAGAGTAAGGTATGCTTGGTTACCTGCTGCTCGTTAGTATCGAACGGATTTTGGACATCGAGACCGGCCCACTTACTGTCGTGGGACATGATAAGATACACCTGTGTTCTCTCAATGGCACCTTTTCGGAAATAGGGGCCCAAGAAAAGGCTACCTGCAGTTGCCAGCTTCGCCTTGACTTGCTCGACGAGCGATTCTCCTTCTGGCTTCATGCTGCCAGGGAGACTCTCAAAAAGCGCCAACAGAAAAGGGACGAGAGCTGCTGGGATGGTGCCCTCTTCGATGACGTACCCATCTAACGGGTTGGCGTGTCCCGACCTATTGTCGATGATTCCTGTGATGCAAGGCCCAACGGGATGATACGGTGACGGAGACGGCCTTCCCATGGCATTCACCTCATGATCCGTATTGTACCTAATCCAAGTCAGCCAGAAGGTTCATAGTAGGAAGCGCAACGGATAAAAGCTTACCCAAAGCCCAGCATGTCCCCATTCCCACTCATGTTCTGGCCAACGGTTGGGCTTACTCCAAGGCCCATCTGCCTGCTCCGGAGCAGGATCTCGGTGGTGCCGATAGCTCCGGCGCCGAGAAAGACGGCTTCTCTCGCATGTACCCACATCAAGTCGCCGTGGAGGTTTGCTTTGAAGTGGCCACGGTTACCCCCGTGCCAGGCAAAGTAGACGATGTAGCCCTCGCCGTTGGGGGCTTCGGTTATATACCGTACTTCGGACTCGCAGAACATATCTGCGCCCCAGTTCCAAGCATCAGCCAGGTAGGTAACAAGCGTCGTCGTCTTTGAGCCGTCGTTCAAGCCGGTGGGATCCTGGCCGGTAGCTGCGGAAGCAGACATCTCGACACCGCAGCTATTTGGGCCGTTGCGGAAGCGTGTCGTCTGCTTTACCCGCCTGAACTTATCCGTCATGTTCAGGTAGTCGGCCTGCTTTTTGAGAAGCTCGAGCTTCGGAAGGCTAGGCCAGTCTTCCGGATACGGCTCGGGCTCCAGGACCTTGGCAGCCTTTTCGTAGTCTATTGAAAGCTGATTGTTAGTCTGTCGGGCTTGAGGGCTGGCCATGTGCGCGTGCGGCGTCTGTGCGGGCAGGAAAAGGGGGGTTGGCTACTAACATTTCTTCAGGCACCCCCTATTCTTCCTGATCTCCTCGGGCCATTGTTCCAATTGAAGAGCGTCGTCGTCTGCCTCCAAGAATACATTGGCGTTTATGAGACTCGTACCTCCGAGGCCTAAGGAATATGTATGAGCGAACAAGATTTCAAAGCCATGATACGAGGGCCAACCTACCATTTCCAACCATGGCGTTTTGACCATTGCCCAAAACCAGATGGTATAACCCAGTAGGGTTACCGCCCTCTACCATGTGCTTAGGTAAGTAGGGCGGGGCGAATTGGCCGGAACAATGCATCTGCTCAAGAGCATCCCTGGAGCCGCTGGGGTACTCGCCAGGCCAGCGTTCCCGGCCACGCTCAAGCAGACATACTTGCTTACGAGCACGAGCCATTCGCGACGCAGCGACTCCTCCACCATAACCAGACCCGATTACGACACAGTCGTAGCTATGGCGCATCAGCTCCACCGCCTTTGCGATCCTCGGGAAGTGCGCCCTCTTGGGGTCGTCGGCCCAGGTTCGGATATTGGCCGAGGCATGCGATCGTGGGCCGCCGGCTTCATGCTGGCGGGGGTCGTGGGTTTCTGCTCCGTAGGGCCCAACCTTCTCGTTGTTGGCAGCGCCGTTAGTCTGGGCATGTCCATTGAGAGGCCATGTTCCCGACCGGGCGTCGGCTCCGTTTAACTTTTTCCCGAAGCCATTCACGGGTTTGATGCCGTTGACAGGGCTGAATTCTACCCCGCTCGCCTGTGTTGCCCTTTCGCCATTGGTATCTATATCGACTGGGATGGCGGAAGGCATGGTTTCGGCTTCGGCTTCGGCTTGGGCCGTGTTCCCGCTTTCCCGCTTTCCAGATACCTGGTTCTCCAAACCTATGTCCCGTGCGAAAAGATGCGGACTAGGAGTAGACCAGTAAACCCAAACTGCTGACGAAAAGATTATATTAGGGCGGGATAAACGTTCTATAATCTATATCCGTTGCATACGTATAAGAGACGTGATGGTATACTGAAACAAGACAGAGGCGGGTAATTTATATGGGAAGTGAAGATGAAGTACACGAAGCGGGTTGTTTGTGGCGCTCATAGACTATAAGTGTCGCCAATGTGTCGAAGAATGACGACCTTGATACCTATATATTCCGGATGTGTTACGGATGGGGGCCGTCTCATATACGAAATAGCACAGGAACACACAGGCGAGGAAGTGAGATTGCCGAGTTTATTTAAGAAACAGTCGTGAGAGTGTCGTCGGAGCTACTGTAGTAAGTGGAACAGCCCTATCGTTACCCTTGCTCCTGGGCATTCTGGGGCCCCTGGCTATTTGGGACCGACCCCATCGATTCGACAACCGAACGAGGTTAGAAGCTGGAACATGCATGTCTATAATCTTGTTGCAGAACTACCTAGCCCCCTAGCCTTGGGGGCGTAGCAACGGTAGTAACGATGTTGGAGAAAAGACCCCGCGGGAAGCAGCTCGATGTCATCGATACAAGTGACGATCAGTCAATTAACTACGTTTTCGATCCAATTGGAGTCACTGCCACGGTGGACTTTGGACCGCTGACGATGCAAGAAACACGTACATAGATATTACCTACTTACCTACTTACCCTACCGCAGAGACGATCCTTTTTTCTTTTAGGTTACTACCTTTGTACATAGCCGACATTCGCGCAGGTAAGAAAGACACGGGCAAAAACGTGTGAGATTACTTTATTGTCTAGACTACGGTAAGGAAGAAATGGGCGGGACCGCTGATGAATATGAAGAGGTTCCCCGGGGGTACTTACCTAAAATGCTACATTGTCCGGTCTACCCTTACTTAACCTAACCGGTCGTAGACTAATTATGTACGTGTAGTAACGAAGCACCGGCACAATATTGAGCTGGAGAGCTGGAACCTGTACGTGTACACGAACACTCGGTAACGAGCCTTGCCGTTCGTTGTCCTTGTCATTGTACCCCCTCCCCTCTCCCCCCCGGGGGTCCCGTACCTGTATCTAGGTATCTATCTTTAGTCTCGGGGGCCGAAATTGTTTGTATACATTTCCTCTGTCTGCCTATCTCTTCGCAATACACCCGCTTCGACCCGGTCCTTGGAGAATACCTACATGAAGTACGTACAGACACCTACCTATGCTTCGGACTCTACTTTATCAGTGACCGAAGAGAAGGAGGAAAAAACAGAATAACGAGAAGTAAAAAGGTGGAGAAGGCCAAGGGATCGCGTCCTGTCTCAGTGGGCCAGTTTACCAGCTGAATAAAAAGTGGTCTCATTGCGTGGGCAATTGAGCGTTTTGATTGGTAAGTGAACGACTTGGGCTGACATTCTAAAATCCAAATTTGGTGCTTTTTCTTTCTTTCTGGACTTGGACTGGCTTACCAAGACAAGACAAGACTGGGTTTAACTTGACTGACCTGAACAATGATTAGAGAAGAGAAGAAGTTCTATGAATAGAATACCTAGCTTTCGAGTGAGTCGGTTCGTGTCCTAGATATGTAGGTTATACTCGTAGGTAAGTATATACACGTGTACCGTCTGCTTATAAGGTGTAGGTACAACGTATCTGCATTATAGGTACATTACATACGAGTAGAGGATAGGATATCACAAGTGGGTAGGTGAGATATACTGTTTACGAGTACTCGTATATTTTGACAATAGCATTCATTTCTCGATAGATTCTGAAGATGTGAAGTCGGTAGTCTAATTTAGTCTAGTCTAGGGTCTAGACTACCTACATGTACATTTACGTCCTGCACAGCCTTTCTATCTTTAACCTACGACTATGTACTTGCTTTACTGGTAGATCTTCATAGTGAGCGTTGACACTAGAATAGGTACCAGCCCCCCAAAACGCCCCATTCATTTTTCATTATTAATTCTCAAGCACAGCACCACTACGAGTACAACTTAAGCATCGGCACGTGTATGGTCACTGGTCAGTCAGCGTTGTACTCGTAGGAGTCAAGTATGCGGTCATAACGTTACCGTCGTCGGTAAGGCTGAGTTCTACGAGTAGATAAAATACTACATTGTAAACAAAAAGAAAAACCAACCCAACATTTTAAAGGATTACCTGGGTACATTGCATAATTCAAATTTGGAGAAGGAGAGAAGAAAAAAAAAAGGGGACCTCTGTTCGCTTTGCTGCCTATGAAGATGAAGTCGATCCAAGAAATCGGATTACATTTACGAGTACCTACCTACATTTACATTCTAGACCAGGCCCTGCTAGCATCCTACGGTACGGCACGGTACGGTACGGTAGGTATGTCATTTTTCGTTTCGTTTAACGCACCCTACAAGATCCTTTACTTTACCTACCTTAAGGGTCGGGGGGGGGGGGGGGGGGGGGGGGGGGGGGGGGCGGCGGGGGCGGGCGGGGGGGGGGGGCGGCCGGGCGCCGCGCCCGCG
>MU401472.1:235041-276654 GCA_022579005.1 Poronia punctata
TCATCCTATGTTTCGGCATGTTTCGGTACTTTTTTTTTTTAATTTTTTTTTTCTTTTAACCCACCATAAAATAACATTTAATTTACCAACATTAAGTAACCCCCCCCCCCCCCCCCCCCCCGCTTGCCGTGCCGCGCCGCGCCGCGCAGGGGACAGCCCCTACCGACAAGACCGAGAACCTCCCCGAATCCTTTGAACCATTTACATGTATCTATAACTTGGAGGCTAGAACTAGAATTATTACTCGCTCGTTGACACCGAACGAACTAGGTAGCGCTGACGCAAGAGCAAGACTTGAAATACCTACCTACATGAATACTCGTAAATAAATAAAAACGGGCAGAGGATAATTATTATTATTATTAGGGACTAGTTAGTCATTCATTCGTATCATATCGTCCTAGATAAAGTAAGTAGATAGAGATTTCTCTTTTTCTTTTCCAACCTATTAGGAAACAGATGTAACATTCTAAACGTCTTTTTTTTTTTTTTCCTTTAGCTTTTATGAAGAAAATGCAGTGTCTATCTAGGTCAAGCCAAGTCAAGTCAAGTCAAACCCCCTTTGATTACACGTACGAGTATAATTCATTATTCGCTACCCACTCAATTGGTATCAGGCACAGGCACAGGCACAGGCACAGCATCAGCACCGCCTTGTGATACCAAACCAAACCAAACCAACCAATCAACCAATAATTAGTTTAGCTAAGTACGAGTACAGTAGGTATAAGTAGTAACACGATCGACAAGAACCAAACCAAACTAAACTAAACCCCTCTCTCACTCTATTTTCTCGCGTGGCAGTGGAAATAAATAAGTACCTGTAACCTACTCGTACTCATTGTCATCCCCCCCCCCTCAAAAAAAGTTCAAACATACCTTGATGGAGGCTGAGACGTGTTTTTCTTTGCCTTCTTGCCTTATGTGTAACGTATGTAGGTATATTCTTTTCTTGGCAACAAGCGTGGTACACCGTACAGGTACGTGTATGTATGTAAGTTATTAGACCCTGAAAGTCAGTCAGCTTTGTCCGGGGTTTCATGATATACAACACGGGGCAAGGGCAAATAATTCATCGTGGCCGTCCGTCCGTCCCGGGAATGAGAATTGCGTCTTTGATCTGAAACTTTGTTCGGCGCCGTTGGATAGATAGATAGATAAATAGATAGGTAGGTTAGGTATTTAACAGACCCCCCCCCCCCCCCCCCCCAAAAAAAAAAAAAAAAAAAAAAACCATCGCATATCTATCTTTCTTTAAAACTAAGTACCTACCTACATATCAACAGAACTCCTCTTAATGAAAGGATATGTTATATTATTAGCTATTAAAAAAAGAGAAACCCCCCATCACTAAATCAATTTCTACTCTACTACTCTACTCTACCCGAGACCCGAAGAAGAAGAAGAAGAAGAAGAAGAAGAAGAAGAAGAAGAAGAAGACTACCAGGTACCATACCATACGTCAAAACAACGAATACGAAGTTTCTGTACAAGTAATTTACCTACATACCTAAGCCTCGGACAAAAAAAAATACCCCCCAATAATAAAAAAGGCAGACTTATACACACATACATACATACTTACCTAGGTAGTTGCCTTACCAGTTACCACTATATATGATTCACCTAACCTAATACCTAAACATAATATGATGTACAGGACTAACTCAATATTACCTATTCTTCTTCTTCTTCTTCTTTAAAGGAAAAAAAAAAACGACCAATAAGAGAGACATTATAACAATCCCCCCAAACGGAGTTCCCGCCTCCCTATCTCTCTTCTCCATGTGGGCAGTGAGTGAGTGAGTGAGTGAGTAAGAGAAGTGGCTTACATACAATACGAGAAGGAGCGGAGGGGGAGGTTGCATCCATGTGAAAGGCTTCTTTGTAAACACCACCACATCTCTAATGTATGTATTTAGCTATATACATGTATATACCTGCTCCTGAATCTGATTCGGGGGTAACTTTTCTTTTCCTTTTCCTTGGTTAGGTAAGGTAGCCATGTAGGACCTTTTAGCACTCGGTAAGGGTAAGTATATACGTTACCTATATCCAATCCTTCCCAAAAGACCCCCAAAATCTATCGATATCCCATTCCCCTCTCCCCAGTCTCGGTGACAGGTGTAGGTTAGGTTAGGTTAGGTAGCTAGTTTCAGAATACAGGTTGGATAAACCATCAGTATGGGTAACTAGATGGCAGCTATAATTTTAGAATTAGTAAACATATCCGCCCAGGCACAATTCACCTGCGGATAAAAAGACCAGTCAGGAATATTCAATATTGAAGATATATCATTTCTATTCGTTATCGTAAAGGATCATGCCAACGCCAGACACGCCTTTGCCTTCTATGTATTTTTAATCGCACAACAAGACATCCCAACCACGCCGTGGTATACCAATCGTACGACTCCCTACCCAGTACATCCTTTGTGGGATAAAGAAAAAAAGGAAATGAGAAAAAAAAGAAGCACGGTTTCCTTTGCTGCTCTTTGGTTTGGTTTGGTTTGGTTTGGTTCCGTCCCATGCGATGGATAATTCAAGATCCAAAAGATGACGACAGTGACGACAACAAACAATCCAATGTCATCATACCGATTTGGCCCACCAGTCACCCTGGTCAGCCATGGCCTCGGCGACCTTGACAAAGCCGGCAATGTTGCTGCCGGCCACAAGGCTAGGAAGTTCGTCCTCGGCCATTTGTACGTATTCCTTGGCCGTGTTGAGGCCGTTCTCGAAGGCGTCACGCATGATCTGCTTGAGCTTGCCATCAACTTCCTCAGCAGTCCATGTTAGACGCTGGCTGTTCTGTGCCATCTCGAGTCCGGACACAGCTACACCGCCGCAGTTGGACGCCTTGCCGGGCGCGTACCAGACCGCATTGGCACCCTTGTTCCTCCGAACATGCTCGAACACATCGATGGCGCCTTGAGTACATCCCACTAGATTGATTGTCAGTCTCACTTCCCCTATATTCCATTTCTTTGTCCCTTCGGCCCTGCACTGCCCTGAAAGTAGTAGAGAAAGAGGGGTTACTTACTGTTGGAACCTTCGGCAACAAACTGCACGCCGGCCTTGACGAGTACCCGGGCCTCCTCCTCGTCAAGTTCGTTTTGAGTCGCCGACGGAAGGGCGACGTCGACTTTTCCGACGTGAACCCAGGGGCGTGCCCCCTCGATGTACTTGAACTTCGACAGGCCGCTGAATGCCGTCAGGGGCTTTCGGGCCAGTTTGACGGCGGCGATCTCCTCGATATGCTCAGGGGTAAAATGCGCGTCGCCCTCGGCAATCAGCGCTCCCTGGGAATCCGATAGGGATACGACGGTCGCGCCGAGATCGATGCACTTGAGGGCGGCGAACTGCGCAACGTTGCCCGATCCGGAGATGGCCACACGCTTTCCGGCAAATGAGCCCTTGCCCGCGTACTTCATCATCTCCTCGACGTAATATACCAAGCCATAGCCGGTGGCCTCTGTTTCCCAAATGTCAGTTATACCGTCCGACACTCGCTGGTGCGTGAGATGAGAGCTACTCACCAGGTCTGATCAAGCTACCACCCCAGCTGAGCCCCTTTCCAGTGAGGACACCCTCCCACTTGTTGCGTTCACGGCGGTAGGCACCAAACATGTATCCCACTTCGCGCCCGCCCACACCAATGTCGCCGGCGGGTACGTCCGTCTCGGAACCGATATGCTGGCACAGTCGGGACATGAAGGCGCTGCAGAACTTGCGGATCTCATTGTCACTCTTGCCCTTGGGGTCAAAGTCAGCACCTCCCTTGCCACCACCCATGTTCACTATAGAGTGACAGTTAGCATGACGTACACCATCGTAGGACACGCCCATGGAAGGCTATAGCCGTAAGATAAGCCCGGGGGTGAACCGAAGAGACGGCGAAACTTACATCCGGTAAGAGCATTCTTGAAAGTCTGTTCGAACCCGAGGAACTTGAGGATGGAAAGGTTCACGGTCGGGTGAAATCTCAGACCTCCCTTGAAAGGACCAAGGGCTGAGTTGAACTGGACGCGGTAACCGCGGTTGACTTGGAGGTTTCCGGCATCGTCCTCCCAAACTACACGGAACTGGATGACGCGTTCTGGGATAGAAACAACTTTGAGTGCCGTCCGGAACTGAGGATTCTTGTCGAATAATGTGCTGTCCTCGAGGGTACTAACAAGCTCTACACATGTCTGTTAGTCTTTCTTTGTACTCGGAAAAGGAATAAGATATATATATATATATATATATCATCGCCCATCGGTTCATAACCGGGTTGAGCTCACCTCGATAAGCCTGTTCGAACTCGGGCTCAGATGGATAGTTGGACATTTTGGACTATGTATTTATGTGTGTCTGTAGGTTGGCACTGGAGGAGACACGATGACGCAGGCTTGGTAAAGAGAAAAAAGTAAAAGAAGAAAAGACGAGAGACGTGATAAGAGAGCTTTTTGAAATCAAAGTTTTGATCTGGAGAACAACCAATCCACTTATGAGTCGAAAAGGCCTCTTTATGGTATCACCAATGACAGGACGTTGATAAGAACAAACGTTAGCTCTGTCTAGTTCGTGCAACTAGAGCGATGCGCCGTTGATCAGATCTCGGCAAGTAGACCTGCTATAACCCTAGATACCTGGCATGTAACCTGAGTAATAATTATGTATGTAGGAGAACTTAGAAGAGTACGCAAGAGGATACGTGTAGAGATAGGGGCGATGGTCAGTCAGCTTGGTAACTTGGGGTTATTATATCACAAGAGTCAAGACATTGGGAATTCACTCTATTCGTTCCCTTTATACATATCTCAAGACTCCTCATTGTCTCAGACTTGCCAGGCGGACGCTTCCGCAAAAGGGCGACAAGAACGGTACGGCTTCCTCGTTTGGTTGTTTCTCATACCTTGCCCATCACCGTGTTCGGCGATAGGAATAAATAAGATTGATATGACTCGTTTCAAACAGTAATGCCTTCCGAGCCAGTTTTTATTGTTGGAGGGGGGGGTTTGATCTTTGAGCTAGGTAGACAAACAGTTTGCCTTGTCCTACTAGGGGCGGTGGTCGGCCCTTGAAAGTTGAGACGATGTCGGGCCATAGAGGGTTTGACGTGCGGTTGAGCAAGGTCCGTCCCAGAAAGACAACATGATTGGAAGGCATACCCATGAAGGGAAGCCGCCAAGGCGAGGCAGCTCGCAGCTCGCAGCTCGTGGTGGGGGGGGGGAGGGCTACTGCAGGCAGGAGGACTGCAGTAAAGGAAGTCTCGCACATGCTAAAATTTCAAGAAACTGCGCTCCAGGGGTCTTTCATTACGTACTTGAGTCAACTAGACCGGACTCTTTGCGGTTAGGCCCGAGTCAGTCCCTTCATTTTTCTGAGACGGCCTTGACGGCCAAATGCGACGGTGGTGTATAAAATCGTATTAAAGGTAAATTCATTTTAGTACCCGCACGTTCTACGAGTAGTCGGAAGGAAACCAGCCGCCATCATGATGTAATCAACCGGCCAAGGCTAGGCGTACAGATTTGACCAGCCAAATAGGTTTGTCGTACCGCGTAGGTTAGATTAGGTGGTGATTGTCTATCGCTTTCTTGGTCATGATTTCCCAGATTTCAAGGTGCTTGTCCGATCAAGCCTGTCACACATGGCATGCTAATCAATCAATTGTCTCGTCTGGTTGCTGTAGAATGATAAAGCCCAAGACAGCTAGGGATTGTTTACCTAGACAAAAAGTGAGATCCTACATCGGAGTCTTTATGCATGAGAGCTGGAAATCACCGAGAGAAGATCCTTTGCAGGGGAGAGGAGTTTGGTACGGTACATAAGCAAGTACCTGCTTAGTGGGGGTCCTGCCACAGATTACCCCTCCATCCCACCACAAATACCTAAATTGTTTGAAATGTTTCTTGTTGGTGAAGCTGTGCGACGGAGATATCGCAGTCAAAACTACCAGCTGTTATTAACCATGTTTATTTATCATTACTCGTTGAGATCCGGAAGTGGTTTACTTACTTACCTGGGCTAGGTTTAGTATCACGCCTTTGTATGCTTGCGTTGGTACATGGCTAGAATACATGTCTACATATGTTGGTTACGTGTATCGTAAAGTGCAAGCAAAAGCATAGACCCTGCCTGCATGGCCGCCATCGTGCAGTACCTACATCGACCGTAGATCGGGAAATATTAGTTAATTCCCAGATATTGTCCTTAGGCCAAAGGCTACGGAGGCAGATAATCTTACCGCCCCTTGGATGCTTCTTGGCATCGTCCTTAGCGAGGCGGAAAGAGAGTGTTCTAATTTTGCACGACGGTCCGTGGTGCCATGTTCAAAACGTGACGGAGTATCCAGAGTTGAGACCGAATAAAGCTTGAATTATTCAGGTTAGGCCCGTAGGGGTAGGTATACCGTATACACGTACTTGGGTCCTCATCGGAAGACCCGGCAACTTTCAAGATCCATTCTCCGTGGACTTATCATACCCAACACAGCAGAGAATGGGAACTTGACATGAACTACACATGTACTCTGGCAACACAAGGCAGCATTGTATTATGGAAAATCAAACGGTATCTTCCATCGTCAGTGTCTTGCCTACTTAGGTACCCATAGAACATATTTGGGGAGAAGTATTACACATAGATAGCACCGGCACCTAACCATTGCACGCACGGCAGTGTCAGGAGAAAAGCAATAATTACTACACGGACTCAAAAAACCGCAAATCCAAAATCCGCGCGTCCACTACACCGTCGCCCGCTAGGGTTATTTTACCCCCAGGTCCATCCCTGTAACATGAATGGAATGGTTTACTCGTTAAGCATTCCCTAGCAGCCCTACAAGACCAAAAAGGCGGGTTGGGAGAGGTCCGACATCGGCATAAAAAAAGTTATGGCTGACCGACTTCGCCTGATCGTCCCCTTGCTTCAATTTCCACCCTCAAAGTGATATTCATGAACCAAAGGAAGGGGGACTCGGGAGATGTTGATGCGGGGTCGAGTGACGGGTGCGTATATCCTGTGGGTGCTACAAACACACGTCAAAGAAACAATGTACGGTAACGCAGCATGGGTCGTAGAGACCGGTAGGGGTCGACCACCTCTCGTCCTGACACGAGATGAGATTCACCAGGCATTTCGAAAGAAGAAGTTGGAATCTGTAAGGGCTCTGACTAAAAGACCTTAACAATGTATTACCTAGGTATATATGATGCCGAAACCTGCTATGCTCGCCGCCGCACATCGAAAACGAATGAAGCCAGAAATAAAAGAAGCCCATTGAACATTAACCCATGTCCTTGACAGCACCCCATACGCCGTGCCACGATGCCGTATTTACTCGCCGATCCCTCACCAGAGGGCTGCTTGATCAAAGTCGAAGCGTTTCAACTCCTTGCCTGCATCTTCCACGTCCTTTTTGGCCTTCATGCGCATGTAGAAGATGGGGCAGTCCTTGCTGCTACAGATAACTTCGCAGTGCATGCTGCCCTGGCAACGCTGACACTGCGTCCATAGCCGCCCGAACCGTACCTCGAGGTCCGAGACCTTGTCCAATGTTTTCGAGTAGAGCTCGCCGACCCGCGGCGTACAGTTGGAGCAGACCGCGCCGGCCCTCTCCTCCTTGCCCACGAGCGGCTTCTTGCATCCCATGCAGGTCATCGTCTTTTTCGCGAATTTCATGAGACCGCCTACTGCTGGTGCTGCCACCGCAATGGCACGCGTGTGTGCGCCTGTGAGGAGCGACTTGGCTTTCGTCTCTCCGAGCATGGGCTCAAAAATACGGCCAAGGGGTTTAGCCAGTTGATTGTCCAGGTAATACCTCGTATCGATCGGGACGTTATTCTCAAGAACATATATAGGGTCTTCCGAGTTCTCGAAATTCCTCGACCCGCTCGCGCCTTTGATCATGACATAAGCGACACGATCCCCAAGACCGGGCGCAGAACCAGGATCGCGCTTTCTCATGCGCGCCGCCAGCTCGACGTGAGCCTGTTTGGCATCGTAGCTTTCCTTGGTCAAAGCTTTGGTAATCACTAGCTTCGACATGTCGACCTTGTTTTGTAGTAAATCTGAAATCGTCTGCTTGACGTACCTAGAACGACAGTCAGCGGGTTTATGCGGGAGAACATGACATGAAGAAGAAAAGGCTATCTCGGGCTTACTCTTGGGCTCCATCAACATCCCGCTCGATCAGAATCATACGAAGAACCTTCTCGATGACGGTTTGTACTAAGAGGCAGTTGTCTCGCCTGACCGTCTCGATACCTTTTGTGTCCATTTTATCGTATTTCTCGGGGTTCGTCCAGAATAGACCGGCGTACCGTTTTTTGTTGATCAGTAGATACGGGAAATATACTTTTTCGAATTCGAGTTTGATAGGCTTGGTAAACTTTGACGATACAAAGTTTGCCGCTTCTTCGCCTAGCCTCATGGCCTCTGCAAGTTCTTTCGTTCCAAACTTGACCATGACGGAATCTGTGTCACCATATATGACTTGGGCATCATGAGAGTAGCCGTTGGCGATATTGTACCGCTTCTCGACTTCGTCTTTGGTCTTCTCGATCATCTGACGGCCGTAAGCCGTTGTACTCCTGGCAATCTCCAGACAGGGGAGCTTTCCGGTTGTTGCTCCGGTGAGACCGTACACACTGTTGGCACTGATCTTCAAGGCAAGCTGGCGACCATTCAGCACGGCCTTCTTGAAAGGGTCCGTCTCTACTGCAAGCTCCCTCTTGGCCTGTTTTCTGGCCGACAATAATTCTTCTAGAATCTGTGCTAGAAGACCTTTGCGACATTTCGCCGTCACAAACATATCGCCGTTGGGCGTTGTGACGTAGTCTTCGTCTTTCACAAGCTTGAACTTCTCGATCTGTGCTTTTCTGACCAAAGTGGTGTAGCAGAGGTTGTGAGCCTGCATGATACTAGGATATAGCGACGCAAAATCGAGCGTTGCAATCGGTACATCGTAATATCCACGCGTGGGTTCGATGACAGTGGCTCCTTCGTATTGATCGTCTGACCCTTCCGATCTCATATTAGGGATGACCAGCTTTTGCTCCAAGGCCTTGCGGAAAAGTTGACTCAAGAACTTGATTTGTTGACCACGTGAGAGGAGGAAGTTGAAGGGGACACCAGTGACCCTGGCCATCTCGGTGTAGTTGGCCAGACATGAAAGCTTATCCATAAGCCTTTGAGGCAGATATGCATCCTTCAAGCAGTAGAGCGCCAACCGTCGTCTGGACTCTGGTGTCCCATTGAACAACTCTGTGATCATCGTATAATGGACATCTTCCTTTTGCTCGCCCAAGAAGTGAGCGCAGACCGAGTTCAGCGTATAACTTCGTAGCTGATGATCCCGCTGGATCAGTTGCAGCAAGTCGAGCTGCAGTCGGCCGTTGGTGTTGGTCGCTTTAGTGTCCCGATTTCCCATCTGCTTGCTCGAGAAGTTTGTCTCTTTGTGAGACGATTTTACGTTGCGCAATCGCGTCCAATACTCGAAATCATCGACCTTTAGATGTTTGGCGCGGTCAAGTAGGTAAGGGAAATCAAAATTGGAGATATTGTAGCCGGTAATCAGATCAGGGTCGACCTTGTCAAGGAACTGCTTCCAACTACGGAGCATTTTACGCTCATCATCATAGTCCAATATCTGTGTGGCCACGATCGGGCTGGTGGTATCGAGACAGAAGACGTTTCTAATGAACGGCTTATTTTCACCGTATCGGGTGACAACATTGGCGATCTGAATGACAGGGTCTTGGTTGGCCTCGGGGAAGACGCCCTTGCGGCCAGCACATTCGATATCGAAGGACAATATGCGTAGGGGGGCCATTTTAGACCATTCGCCTTTGGGTTCGTGGGAAATCAAGTCGTGGTAGCTTATTTCGGCCTCGATCTGGCAATTCGATTGCCTGTCGCTTTCAGGGATGAGGTGGTATTTATCCGCAGGTGCTTCAACCCAGGACATGCCGGGGATCTAGCTTTATTAGAGAGCTGTTGGCAAGATGAGAGGGCAGTGGACGTACCTTGCAGTCAACCATAAACCGCAGGACGTACTGAATATTGTCAAAGGTCATGACGCCACCCTCGGCGGCTTTCCATAAGCCTTTCCAGTTTGCTTTTCCCGTCTCTATCAAGGTCCGTACTTTCGGAATGTACTTGGGGTCGGTGACAGTTACTTTAATGTACGGACTCTGAGTGTTCCCTTGGTAGCCATAAATGTTTTCTCTTAGGAGAACCTGACAAGAGAATATGACAGGTTGGTGTTGCGCCAACTGTGTTTCGAGGAATGCCTTGAATGGCATGCAATGCTCGTGCTTGAAATCTACAGGGGCGGCGACCCAAAGATAATGCTTGAAATCAGTGACGTGGAGCATCACCGAGTGGCCATTCTCTGTCACGCCAAACAGCTTTACCGTCGGCCTGGAGCCATGTAGAAACCCTTCTTCGGCCTCGATTTGTTGGAAAGTAAGGCTGTCCCGACTGGGGTCGAAGTCGACGACTGGTGGCCTTTCCCAAGCCTGATCCTTTTCAGCATTGCTTTGTTTTAGGTCTGAAATGTCCTGGCTCAGTTTTTCAAGAACTTCGGATTCGAAAGCGCTCTTCGGTTGACTCGAACCAAGCTTCGAGGTAGGGCCCCTTTGTGTGCTATTGAGGCGGGACGCTGGCGAAGAGGACATTGGTTCTAGTCGACGTCGTTTCGTAGACTGGGCGGCGTTTAGATTGCGACGGTTTGGCGCATCCCCTAGGATACGCTTCTGAGGGATTGCTGCCGCCATTGTTTCCTGGGACCAGATGTTTTTTGATTAATGGCGAGCAGAAATTGTATTCATAGCTTGATGGGCACGTGGGTTTATTGTCTCTCAAAATATCTATACGGGATCCTAGTCCGGAAATTGGGTGACGGAGAATGCCCTAAGAGCGAGATAGGACAAAGCACACGCAGGTAAAGTGACACTTTAGAAATCGCGTCGAACGCGTTCAATCTGGCCCTTGGTGGGGCTAATTAAGCAAAGCGCGTCAGACGTCACCAAAACGCCATTTGAATTTCATGTCCCTCACGCAGTACAGCTACTAGTACCCACCATGCATATATACTGTACGTAAACACGGTACTATACACGTATTTACACGTACAAGATACTTGCACGTACATTATGCTGTCGTATACACGCGTGTATTCTTTTTTTACTTTCTACACATACGAGGTATTTGTTGGTATATCATCAGTTCAGAAAATGAGTGTTGAACCTGATTTCCCATAGTTCAGCTGTAAACCTCTACCAAGCGATCAACCGGCTCGACCATACTAGCCTACCATAGCGGGAAATAGTGTAGGCCAACAAGCGTTGTTTGCTAAAATAACCGTTGTTTAAAGCAAGAAGCGTTGCTGAAAACATGCGTTGCTGACCAAAAGCGACCAAAAGAGGCTTAGTTCTAAGGCACCTGGGCTATTATATAGGTTGCAAAATGCGAAGGTTGAATAACTGGTCACTGGTAGAGTGGGCGAGACCTTTTGATTTTTTTCCCTTATAGACCCATATTTCCTATCTTTGGACCCGCTTTGAAAATTCCAACCAATAGGAGTCTAGGGATCCATTTCTGACAACGATTGTTTTCTGAGCAACGCTTGTTTCTGATATATGGATTCATATACAAAGAACGATTGTTTCCCCCTACATTCTCCCGGTACGGTATTTAACTACCTGCAATTTCCCCCCTTACACCTACCTACTTTATCTATCTTGTACAGTTACGGGGATGATTCTATAGTTCACACACCTAGAACACACTATAGCTCACGACCGCTTGCCTTTTCAACTTCGGCAGCCTCTGACTTTTCCTCTGTGATTTTTCCGCTGGGAGTCCACTCTAATGCCTTCAATCGCTCGGATAGAATAGGGTGAGAGAAGTGGTAGCTTGCATACATCCAATCCGCGTCCATTGTGCTCAAATTCTGGACCTGGAGCTTAATGAGGGAAGATGCAAGCTCTGCTTTGTAACCAAGGTTCCGTGCGAACTCATCCGCTTGGAATTCGAACCGCCGGCTCATGATGTTCATCAGTAGCTTGATGACAGTATCCATAGGAGCAAGTGCATCCGAAAAGAGGATGAAACCGATTATGATGGGATGTTCCTTGACAAAGCCAAAGTCGGCGTACAGAGAGTTATTATTGACGAAGACTGAGAATAGGGTAAAGATGTAGAAAACATGCAACTAGTAACCGTTAGTAAGCATGTAGCTGCGTATGTGATAAATGAGAAATGACTTGCCTGCGAGATACCGAAAAGCCGCGTGGTGTGGCCCAAGCTCCAGTGTCCAAGCTCGTGGGCTAGGACGGCGACGACCTCTTCCTCTTTGCTCTTTTCGATGAGGGTGTCGTAGATGACAATGTGCTTCTTCCACGGAAGGCCGAAAAAGTAGGCATTGCTGTGGGCGCTGCGCTTACTACCATCAATGACAAAGAGTTCGTGCAAGGGGAACTTGAGCTTCTTGGCCAGCGCTTCGGTTTCCGTCTTGAGCTTGCCTTCTTGTAGAGGGGACAGCTTGTTGAAAAGCGGCAAGATAACAATAGGATAAACCGTGATCATGAACATCTGGAGAGCAGCGGTAAAAAGCCATAGATACGTGACGAACTGAGTACCCGTCTTCTTCACGATTGTCAGGAAGCCGGCGAGGATCGGGGGCGCGAAGACGAAAGCGAGCAGATTGGATTTGATCATATCGGTAATAAACAGCTTTGGCGTCTGCTTGTTGAAGCCGAACCGCTCTTCCAAAACAAACGTGTGATAGATGTTGGCGGGGAGGGACAGGGCTTGCTGGATCAAGATAAACGACAAGACGAAGACGATGGAGTGCGAGATCTCGCCAGTGAAGCGAGCGGGGGCGAAACGCAAAAGTAGATCACCGGTCCAGGACCATAGTTTGGGCAGGACATCGTAATGAATGAAGGCAATGTTTTGGATTTGACCCCAAAGACCCTTGATGAAACCGAATTTGGCTTTGGCGCGACCATATTCCTGGCTCTTATCATAAACTTCTTTGGATACCTCTTGCTCTAGTACCTTCGGAGGCTTTGTATTCTTGAGAACTTGATACTGTCGGAGAGAGAGGAACTCCTCGAAGCAGTATTGGGCGACCGAGAAGCCGATAATGAGCTTCTTCCACGGAAAGAGCGGGCGGTCGAGCGCACGGGCTAATCGCTGCAAATGTGTCAATTGGATTCACCGCACAACTGGTTGAAGGCGGATACACTTACCTGAAGAAAATCCATCTTCTCAACTGATGTTTCCTCGGGACGAAGAGTGGAAGATGACAACGTCACAACTGGCCCTCCAAGTTACAAACGATGGGTGGGAGGCAGCTCCCCAATGTACAAAACCGTGTCTACGGTCTACGTGTACTGTCAGACTGTGGCTGAAGATGGTAAGAATTACATAAAATCTTGGTTTTGACAGGTACATGTCGGTTGTACATAGTACACACGAAGACACCTTCTCAGACTACAACCACTCTCGAATTTCAACTACGAGAAGGAAACACTGACTTCTTGATTAAATGTTGGCCAATATTGGAAAAAACTAAGAATCAGGAACATGTTCACGGTTGATCTCAGCAGTAATCTTCGTGCTTGAATCTACACGTACCCAGTCATTATCTGAAGTTCCTGAACCATACAGCTCGTTCATAATAGGTACAGTACATCGCGCAAGCACTGATGTGGCTGAGGTAAAATGTTGGGCTGTGTGGCTCAACATCCGATGTTAAAGATGACTTCATTGAAGGTTTCTGGGGCATGTACACGTAGGTATTCGTATTTATATGGAATTCGGATACAAAATGTAAATAATACTAATTCTAGGTCATTACTGAGCTTTCATAGCTCGCCTCGGCCCAAAATGCCAGGCTGTATACCACTGCAAACCGTTGTCCGTCCGCCATAAAATCATGGGAAGCTGGAAACCCAACCCATCTGGAAACCTCGTCTAAACGGTTAAAATGACCAAGGGCCACGCTTCCACCAACAATGTTCATAGGTGTCCATTCCCGGCCATAGCTATCTCATGTTCGCCCTTACTCTCTCCAGAAGCTGCTCCTTCGTATCATCAAGCCCCGGGTATAAGTTGCGCTAATACCGGTCAGTGGATTATCAGCAATACGGTTTTCTTCGCACTCACAGCTGCTAGCCATCTTCGTAACTCTTCTCTTGTCCAAAACTCCGGGTTACCGGTTGGGTCTGACTCGGCAGGGAAGAGACTGCCACCCCAAAAAGACCACTGTAAACCACCCGTCAGAGTCAGATATGTGATGTAAAACGTATAAGCTAGATGAAGACAGGTGACGGACTTACAGCGACAGCCGCCGTGACTAAGCCGGAGAAAGCTTTGAAGTAATACTCCATCAGTATTTTATGTTTTTAACGTTTGATCTTGGTATATATACCTAGCACAGCATTCTGCTCGAGTTAGCCGTTAAACCCAGATGATAATGAATGATTTAGCTGGGAATGTCTTACCTTGGATCTCATGGCACGATCAAGTGGTGTGCCAGGCATTGTGAGTTGGCAATGTTCAAGTAGGGTGAGTTGCTATGATGGAGGATTTAAGTGGTTGACCATTAAGTACACGGTCGCTTCATCTAGCGGTTATAGAATTCCGGCCAGATATGTGGTTTCAAGGTGGCGAGTTCATCACTAAATCCTGTTAGGCTGTTGTTGCAAGAGAGTCGACTAACTTTGTCCATTTAAGTAACCTAGTACGAATATGCTACTTTATCCTGTATCGCCCGCTCTTATCTACATACGTACCGCGACGTGTCTGCCTGCTGTGTTCTGTGATGTTGGTTGAAATGTGTTATTCAGTTTCCAGGAAAGCATGCCTCTCTAGATACGCCACAAGAAAACATAGCCACACAAGTCCACGTAATGTAGGGACTGCACGTATCTCCAGGGACCAGACCGTGCCATGTTCCCACTTATATGGCTAGTGGGGCAAGAGCTTCGTTCTAGTATATGTGGTCCGTGCTTAACGTCAATTAAATCAAGTTTCAAAGTTCAACTGCCCTCATCTAGTCTTACCAGAATGGGTTTAGTGAATTAGAAGAAAGCAGAGGTTGTACGGAGCCCACCCACCCACCGCACCACAACTCGCTAGTGAACCCTTGTCGTCCACACAATTTTGACTCGGCTTCAGAATAATTCGAGATCCTCTCGCCGACGCAGTTTGTTCCGAAGTACTTCTCGACGACACAACAGCCAAACCGCCAAGATGCCTAGAGAAATCGCCGATATCAAGAAGGTGAGTTGCCCAGTACTGAAATAAGCGAAGCCAGAGTTACGGAGACTGATTTTCTTTCGAATTTAGTTCATCGAGATCTGCCGGAGAGAGGACGCCAAGTGTATGTGAACGAAACCGACCTGAGTGATAGACGAACGGGCAATTCTTGCGCAACTGGGAAGGACAAGGATCTAACAATTTCTTGCAGCCGCCCGGATCAAGAAGAGCAAGAAGTCTTCGCAGACCAAGTTCAAGGTCCGATGCTCCAAGCACCTGTACACCCTCATCCTTAAGGATGGCGAGAAGGCCGAGAAGCTGAAGCAGAGCTTGCCCCCAGGTAAGAGCTACAACGGTTACGGGATGACTGGGATGGAGCATGTCACTAATATGTTGCCTTTGTAGCCCTGCAAATCAAGGATGTCCCCAAGAAGAACAAGAAGGGCAAGCACACTGCTTAAATGATCGGAAGGATATCTGCATTTCTACTTGGGAACATCTCGGCGAATTGGCGATGATCTGAACGGGTTGGGCAATGTCGACACGACCGTATATCGTATGAATGACAAAGGTGGCGTGTACGGGATTAAAAAGAAATCAAAATGGTGCCCCCATGGATCAGCATAGGGCCGCTCGGGCTCATTACAGGCGTCTACGGAATGCATGGAATTGAGAACTTTGCAAGTAAACGAGGCTTGCGATAGGCAGTCCCCATCGATTGCACTACTACCAAGAGAAATACAAGATTCGGACCAAAACACCATGCAGTGCTCATCGTGTTACAGTTTGTGTACGGGCTCTAGTTACGATCCGCGTGCACAACGAACTTTTATCTTCTCCTATTCATGCAACACTGGGTATGTACAATGTCCTAAGCTCGCATTATATACATATCTACTAGACCTTTGCAACTGGACGGGCGCAGTGGCGAAGGCTTCAGGCTTACAGTTAAGTTCAAGTTCCGCGTCCTGGATTTATAAGACTCTCTTGTAGTATTTGAGATCCAACCCCTTTGCAATTGCCTGTAATGCACCAGCCCATTGGGCAAAGCCTGGGGATTGTGAGAACTCCCTGTGTTTCTCGATGGACGACCAACCGACAAAGAATACGAGCTCATCGGTATCCGAATCGGCCTTTTGAACGCGGAAGCCAAATTTCATGACCCTGGGCTTTACAAAGTCTTCGAGAATGCCCCTCACGCTTTCCCAGGCTGCCGCGAACTCGTCTCTCCTGTCGGCCGGTACTTGGATCCTGCCCACGCCAATAAAAGGGCTTCGCAGCAGGGGCTCTTCGCCCGTCGCGTCGTCGGTAGGCCGGAACACGTCTCTGTCTAGGTGAAAGTACTCGAGCTTGCTGAAGTCGAAGTGAGCGCCTAGCGGCGCCGAGCTAGCCTTGTACTCTTCGCTCGCCAGCCATGCGCTGTGCTCGTCGCTAGATGACCAGTGCGCCGTCTCCATGACCACCCGTGGATCGTCTACCTGCTGGAGGAGCGAGACGCCTCGCTCCTCCCTGCTAGTTGGTGCCGACGGCACGTTGTGTAGTACCCAGTCTGCCTGTGCATCGAAGGCGCCCTCCATTGCCCGCTTGTCATCCGGTGTGAATATCTGGGAGGAGCTCGTAAGCCATACGAGGTTTGTGACAGGCATTGTGTCGGATGGCGAGAAGGTGTAAGTATCAACGTCGTTCGCGTCGTTGTGAGTGTCTCACGAGCTATGTAGGTAGATATTTGCACGTTCGTCAACTAAGTACTTGCACTGCGCTATAACAAGGCTGTCGACAGTGATAACCCCTTCGTCGCAACTTGTCGTATGATTTATATAGACGATTACTAACAGACCAGGTGCTCCATTAATTACACCTAATGCCTTACTCTCTACCCCGCATATGGGAGCACAGATTACGGGTTGCTTACTCCAAAACCTCACCAGGTAGCCCACCTACGGCCACCTTGGGATGTTTTAGTCATGACGCTGTCGTATGTGTGGGCTCTATAATGTATTTTTCGCCGAAAAGGATTGGCACAGGAGGCCTTTATATACACATAAGTGAACGGCGAGGTCATGACCGTCTTCTAAATAACCCCCCGAGCTAACCTACGGCTTTGACTCAATTGGGGGATCGCCCGGCCTCCTACTTTAACGTTGGCTTTGGGTAGAAAACGTCGGGGTTACTCAACTCGGACGTACCGGTAAATCTCCGATTGGGGAAAGATGTCATCATAAACTCAATCATAGCCGATATTTTTCAGTTTTAGGTATCACGAAACGCTACTCGGTCACCATCACAGTTGCACTATTTTGTACCTACTCCCGAGTACAATTGATGACAACCGTTGTACACGTATCATACTAAATCGAGGATTCGCTTCGATTGCAAGGCCCCGACGAATCCTGTGCCGAGTCTGGCTATAGCCCGCAAATGCTAGCAAATGCAACACGAACCCTAGTAAGATTGAAGGCTAGAGCGATCGGAAATCCAAAGGTGAACCAGTGATGAACGACCCAGCCACGCATCATGCACCTAATAAAGCCGTTATCAATCAATGTCAGGGTACAAGGCTCTAGAAAGAGTTGCCGGGCCGGGCCTTGGGTATCAAAATCGACTCTTCAGCTCTTATGTTGCGCAGCATGCATTGAAGAACTCCAGCTTTGAGTGTGCTTACCAGTCGATGCGATGCATACATGGCGACTCGGCAAAGCCCGAGGATGTGACCGCCCGATTTAACCCTTTTGCCCGTCTGTGAAGTACGAGTAGGCGTGTACCTAGCCGTGATACATTACGTTCGCTGTGCCTTGTTTCCTTGGTAGACCTATCCAAACAGGTATCGATTTGCCAATAAAATGTCGCATTATTGTTTGCGCATCTACCATTCTCGAGGCTATAGTCGTCAAACAACCCATCTGATCTGCCTCTGTCCCCAATCATCAAGTTATACGCTTGTATATTACCATTCATCCCATCTCCTGTTGCTGCTACCAAACCGCTGGTACATCCACGTCCTCCATTCAGCCTCTACTGGTTACCGACAGGGTCATTAAAAGTACATGTCTACAATTGTACACCATTACAAGTGGATACATTTATCATGTTAGTAGACCAAAAGGGTTAAAGTCAGCTCGCCTTTTTGCAGGTAGCTGCTGCAGCCAATAATCTTCGGGACCATTCTGAAGTAGATGGGAAAATTCGCTTTTTCTCCTATTCTTGATTGGCCCGATAGAATTGGCTTCAATTCCCCACGTGGATTGGCGGGGGTGGATTGTGGAAATGCGGATCACGCTAATTACCATTTTGAGTTTTGGGTCGCTCATCTGGATATGTTTTAGCTTCGAAAATCAGGTTGGGATTTTGGGCCCTGTGGGAGACGGAAGAAATATCTCTTGTGGTCACTGGTTGTCGAGAACCACGCTCAACGGGGTATTCATTACGTGCGTCGCCGAGACAGTAATGGCCCTATCTATAGCTGTGATCTACGTGTTTGTGTAGAATAGTGATGCAAAGTTGTGGCTCGCATGCCTTTAAAGTCTCTACAACATCAGTTTGTATGAGATGGGATAAACTAGGCAATGGAAATGATCATCCGGTACGTGTACATAAACACATAGGGATACGTAATTAACAATAATCTTTTCTTTTGGCGCTGTACGTAGTCGATGACCACGTCATAAACAGTAGATATGTTACATGTAGCCTATCTATGCGTATGGAACCGCCAGTTAAGTCACCTGATGAATTCTAGCTATCATGACAGCCTAACCTAACATATATCCCGTGCTTGTACTTGTTTGCAGGTGTAATAAAACCCCCCCGGGGGATGCCCACGTTTGTCGATGTCAGATTGCATATGTGCATGCACGAAGCAGGAGGCAGGCCCCCAGGTACGTCGGTCGCTGTGGACGGACCTTCGAGAGAAGTATGATGGGTCACTAAAATTACATGTCATGAAAGTACCCTGCACATTGTACCGCATGACCTGTACTTAATCCCGGCCCGTTGCTGGTTGGCGTCGCGACCTCCCTTGAATTAAACTTGGAGAACCACCGTATTCGTTTAAGGAACTTTCACTTGGTGACTACTTTGAATGTACAAAAAGTCCAAGCGTGACGTTCTCTAAGCTGCCAATTAATTGGTAAAAAGTGCTTCTATCCATCACGCTAGCCTAGTGTCTCTTTAGGTACCGGCTACATAGGGCTCCAAGTACTGAGAAAGTATCTCCGTGTACTTCCAATTGATTGTTTTGGGATTGGCGCGGGTTACCCAGATCCGTCCTTGTCAATGACACCGGGAACCAAGCCTACTCCCTACTCGTAATGCTTTTCTCCTGTCAGAGATTAAACGTACAAATATCTTTCCCTTGGGCTCGGCATCGTTGACCAAGAACTTACTTGTCCCCTCTCTTCCGCTTTTCCTTTGCTCTCTCGCATACTAATACTTTCTGCAATTCTCTTCCCCCCTTACCACCTAGGTAGTAAATCTGACACGGACGTGCAACCACTCAACCAGTCTCGCCAACGATATCACCTGGGGTAGAATAACCCGTAAGGCTTCTCGGTTCTGTTGTCGTTCACCATATCGTAGTCGAGAAGATCGGCGACCTGATTGGCGAGTCCCTATCCTGTCGTAAGCTTCTTAAAACGCGACCGCATTCGGGGCACTATATTTCGAAAACATTATCCCTTTACAAGTGCATCGATGTCGCGAACCACGCCTCGCACTCCAACGACGCCCGACAGCTCATCTTCAGAAATGTCCGAGCTTAGTAATG
This sequence comes from Poronia punctata, assembly GCA_022579005.1. NCBI lineage: Eukaryota > Fungi > Ascomycota > Sordariomycetes > Xylariales > Xylariaceae > Poronia > Poronia punctata. The sequence continues at coordinate 255,068 of MU401472.1, forward strand.
GGTTTCACCATAGCCTAGGGATAAACGGGAACGGGCACTTAAATGGAAACGGACACAGTGGGCGGAGCAGGTCGTCAAGTGGAAGCGATGCCCCCAGATTGAGCCGTAGAAAGTCAACGCCCATGATGCCACCTTTCATGGTTTCGGCGCCTGGCAAAGTCATCGTATTTGGGGAGCACGCTGTGGTTCATGGAAAGGTACGTAGCCGCTTAGGAGGAGGGAGAAAAAGGCCGTGATGATATGACTTCATCTCTTGAATACATTTGTAAACGACTAGACTAACCGTGTTTCACTACGTAGGCTGCCATCGCCGCATCAATTTCGCTGCGCTCCTACCTCCACGTCACAACCCTATCTAAATCGCGGCGCACAATCACCCTCAGATTTCCCGACATCGACTTGATACATTCGTGGCGGATTGACGACTTACCTTGGGACTTGTTCTCGCACCCTTCAAAAAAGAAGTACTACTATGATCTCGTTACGAGTCTCGATCCCGAACTGATGGCGGCCATTCAGCCTCATCTGGCCGACGTGTCGTCAGACAAACCCCCTGCCGAGCGCAAGATTCACCAGAACTCTGCGGCTTGCTTCTTATACCTCTTTCTTTCCTTGGGTTCTCAGAAGTTCCATGGTTGCATATACACGCTGCGTTCCACCATACCCATCGGTGCCGGCCTAGGAAGCAGTGCCTCAATTGCGGTCTGTTTATCTGCCGCTCTTTTATTACAGATCCGGACGCTTTCCGGGCCGCACCCCGATCAACCGTCGGACGAAGCACGTTTACAAATAGAACGAATCAATCGTTGGGCTTTCGTCGCTGAAATGGCCATACACGGGAACCCGTCGGGTGTTGACAATACCGTGTCCACGCAGGGGAAAGCTGTCGTGTTCCAGCGGACGAATTATGATAGACCCCCTGTTGTGACGCCATTGTGGGATTTCCCCGAGCTTCCTCTGCTTCTGATAGACACGCGTACACCCAAATCAACAGCTGCCGAGGTAGCAAAGGTCGCGAAGCTGAAGAATTCGCATCCGAAGCTCGTGGGTAGTATTCTCGATGCCATCGACACGGTGACCCGCACAGCAGAGGGCCTCATCGAGGAAGCGGATTTCGACAGCTCAGATGATGAAAGCCTTAGACGTATGGGCGAGCTCATGTCAATTAACCACGGTTTACTCGCCTCGCTGGGAGTTTCACATCCCCGACTGGAGCGTGTCCGAGAGTTGGTCGACTTTCAGGGGCTGGGGTGGACCAAACTTACGGGTGCCGGTGGTGGCGGATGCTCAATAACGCTGCTAAAGCCTGGGGTATCCAGAGAGAGAATACAGAAGCTCGAACGACAACTCGACAATGAGGACTACGCACAGTTCAAAACTACGCTGGGCGGTGACGGAATTGGTGTCTTGTGGCCCGCCGTGCTGAAGAACGGTTCTGACGAAGACGAGGACGGCGGCATGGAGATCGACCTTGACAATTTCCTCAATGCGCCGGGAACGGAGGGCGTCGAAAAGCTTGTCGGCGTTCATGGAGGAACGGGTGAAAGAGAAGGATGGAAGTTCTGGAGGGTGGAAAGCCGCTAAGAATAGTAAAGTCTGAGTATTGCATGTTTTATTTCCCGGTTTTTTCTTTCGAGGCCAGTTGTTTCCGACGAGGGAAATCCCTGCCAGTGAATTTCACGCAAACAGTCAGGCAGGTCGCTTTTATCGGAAGCGGGGGTTATTGCTGTAATTCTTTGGGATAATATGCTTTATTAGGAATCGCAGGAAGGCTTGGCAAGCATGGCTAAAATGGAGTTCGTTTGTTATTACCTGGTTTCTGTAGATTATATGGCCTCGCAGTCTTGGGATGTTCAGTTATAAGCTGATTTTGTTAGCACAAGTATAAGATATAACTTGGAAGCCATCGAGTACCTACTTCTATAGCATTTATAGTATTGAATGTATCTTTCCACTAGGAGGGCTGGGTCTGTTCAGTTTGTCCTCTATACGTTTTGAGGCCAGTGACCTTTAGCAACTCTTCCAAGTACAATGGGCACCGACTATACTCGTATCTTGGACGACCTACTACCGTACTTGCTCTCAACCTCTTTCGTGGTAGGTACTCCTAGACAACTAAGTGTCGAGATTTAAAGACAGTTTTTCTATAATAACCTCATGTAGTCGGTCCAAAGTATCCAGGAATTCAACCCCATACTTCTCGCATACCAATTGCACGTTCCCTCTTTTCGAGTATCCCACTGGTGCTATAACAATAGCTTTGCCGGAAATCCTGGCGGAAAGCCCAAACTCGAGCAAGCTGACAGGCGCCAGTGTGTCCGGGCCGAAATAGAACACGACAAGGTCGGCCTTCTCCTGCTTGTCGAGCTCCCACATAACCTGCTCGCGATACGGCGCAAACGTGACATCCTCACGCCATGTGCTGTCCCAATCGGAGCGCATTGGGTCGAATATAGTTATGGGGTACTCGGAAAGAGAGGCCGATAGCCTCTCACGCCAGTTACCGTTGCCGACCATCGTGGTGGTGCCCGCGAGGAAAATAGATTTTGTGCCTGTGGCGGTCTCCTCTGATGGGGCGTGTATTATCTGACACTTCTGCGTTGGACCCATTTTGGCCAGTATGCATGAAGAGGTGACAGTGTAAGACGGTACCGTGCAAGCAGACTGTTCCGGGCGTCCGGGGGGGCTGGACTGTGAGGGGTGGGGAGGACCTCCCTGTTTGTCGACAATTTTGTGAAGAAATATAAATAAAAACAATATGACTGAGTATACGGATGTATGTAAATATTTACCTACTTGCCTGCGTGTACTGTAAGTTCTAAACTACGTGTATGTGCGAGGTAAGTAATGATTGGCAAAAGAGTCAATATGTACTTGCAGTTTCCTGCAAGACCGCATCGGGGGACTTGGGATATTGGAAGTTCAACCCCACCATCCATCCCACCACCCCGCTGCCCGCTACCTACCTGCCCTATCATACCTGCCACCGGGGTAAACATAGCGAGAAAGATACGTACATGACACTACACCACTCCAAGCTCTTATAATACCTATACACATATCTTTGTTCCTTCCTTCGGCAGCCCGCAGAAATGCCTGCGAAGAACAAGGGGGAAACTTCCAAGGCGAAAGCAGGTGAAAGTAAGTTGTAGCCCTACCACTTGTGTCCATTTCGCGCGTCCAAGCGCCAGTCAGAGCTCAAATGATTATCTGCATCTTCTCCCATCGTCTTTAAACTCGCCACGGCTTTCAGCTAGGTCAGTCGATACTTACTTACATCGCACGTCACACAGCGAAGCAGCAAGCACCGCCGCAATCATCACAGCCCCGAACCGTTCGCGAATTGGCGTGGCAACGCTACTGGACGGCGAACCCACTGCAGAAGATCGTTGAAGAGAAAGGCTACGGCAGCCTCAGCCCGACGGATAAGCGAACATACCTTAGCCTCAACTTAGCTCGTAACACCCAAGAGGTCGAACAGCTTTCTAAAAAGGGGCAGCGCGAGCTCTGGAAGCAACTCAGCGACGCCAACGTACCGCTGCGCAGCGCAGTAAGGCCGAAAGACGACCAGTGGGGCCGCGACAAGGACGGTCGGGACATTGGTGATTATACGCTCGAGGAGTTCGCCGCGTACGAACAGAAAAAGTTGAGGCTTAACCACCTACGTCTCGAGAGCCGCCTTTTCGAGACCGACCGGGCGTGGGCCACCTCGGAGCTCACGGATTCCCTTACCGGGAAAGTGTACACCTTGAGTGAAGGCGACATAGAGGCTGAAAAGAAACGGCGCGAGGAGATGGCACTTCTGAATGAGGAACTGTACGGTACAACGGTAGGATCCTTCGCCAAAGATCCAGAATGGGATGATGTCATCCCTATACCGTTGGCTGAGCCCGAGGGCGCCTTGGCCGTCATTGCGTACCCTGAAGACTATGCCGAAGGTATGGTTGAAGCTCGATATTCTGGCCCTTGGTGAAATCCCTCGTGTCTAATATTTGGGGCATAGCAATGTCCTACCTTCGTGCTGTCATGGCAGTCAAGGAACACACTCCACGCTGTCTTCGATTGACCGAGCGTATCATCGACATGAACCCTTCACATTACACAGTATGGCTCTATCGGTTCGACATTGTCAAGGCCCTAAACATCCCGATACCAGATGAACTACTTTGGTTGAATGAAGTGTCGCTCGAACATTTGAAGAATTACCAGATATGGAACCATCGTCAGTTGCTGATGGACCTATACTACCCTACTCTTGAGTCGGATAAAGCCGCCCTGACAGAGCTCGCTAAAAGCGAGCACAGCTTTCTAGCGGAAATGCTCCGGAAAGACACCAAAAACTACCATGTGTGGAGTTATCGGCAATATCTAGTGCAAAAACTCGAGCTGTGGGATTGGCCTGATGAGATACAAAGCATCGAAAGTATGATCGACGAGGACGTTCGCAACAACTCGGCCTGGTCCCACCGGTTTTTCTTAGTGTTCAGCAACCCAGCGCAAACCACGGCTGGATCACATGCAACCGAACATGACCCCAAGGTCCCAGAAAGCATTATTGACCGTGAGATCTCGTATACCCAAGACAAAATCAATATGGCGCCCCAAAATCAAAGCCCCTGGAATTATCTCCGCGGCGTACTTGTCAAAGGAGGTCGGCCTTTGCAGACTGTGAGGGAGTTTGTCGAAGGGTTCGCCACGGATCTCGGGGAAGAAGAGGGAAAGGAGCGTGTACGCAGCTCACATGCTTTGGATCTGCTAGCCGACATCTATAAAGAAGCCGGCGAGAAGGAGAAAGCTGACCTTTGCCTACGCCGGCTTGCCGAGAAATGGGATCGCATACGGGAGGGCTATTGGTCATATAGGCGACGGTTGCTCGATGGTTAGGGGACTGAAATTTCAAGAGTCTAATAAAACATATGGCCGGACACATTGCTTGAGAGTTGAAAACTACTGGAATGTACTTGGTATATGGATGGATGGCTTTCATCGCTCAAGGAAAAACCGACCTTAAGTAAAGTAGCGTCTAGATAATGTGACATGCCCAACGCGCACTCCTAGAAATACTTTTGAACTATCAACAGATGTAATATGAATCATGATCCATTCTTTCTCGCCGTGGTCTAGTTCGGAGAGCGCCTGATATATTATGTTTGCATCCCCCTCCTACTCGTAGCTCATAGTAACAATTATGGGTTCTGTTGTTGCTGCCATTCCGTGTAATTACTCACATTTCACAACAACATAGCGTCATAAGCTTTATGGATTCAGGGGTCGTCTTGTTATCGATAATTGGCATACTTGGAGTACCTACGAGTAGGTCCCTGCACATGCAAGGTGTAGGTAATGTCCCTCAAGATGAGGTACTCGAACTGACTTAGATATCGATGATAGTGTGCCACTGTCTTACTTCTCAAATCTTAACCATACAGCCAATTAAAGTGTAGGTCAGAGGAAAGAAGAGACCAGGTGTTCTTATGGTCGATTACTTGTAGATTGTGTTACGCCGTTTGTAGGGGAGTTGGGAGATGTCAGTCGTTGGTACATGCTTGATAGTGAGCTCAGCAGAAGATCCCTGCTAATTAGAGCTAAGCTGTGACGCACAATGGCAAATGTGGCATCTTTTAGTCCTTGATTTCAAAGCGTCTCTCCATCTACAAAGCAATCCCTTTAGCTACTTACAATTGACGGCTAAACCAAGTCGTCTGCCTTATTTATCATTTCAGAGACCCCTGAATTGACTTTAAATCATCTACAGCACAAACCAACTGTCCCAATACACATAGCCCCTCAGCACCGACCCCACGCAACCATGGTTCTGCTCAAGAGCTTCGTGCTCGCTGGCCTCACAGCCGTGGTAGCTGCCAAATCAGCTGTTCTTGATCTGATCCCCGACAACTTTGATCAGGTCGTCCTCAAATCCGGGAAGCCTACCCTCGTCGAATTCTTCGCGCCTTGGTGCGGGCACTGCAAAACCCTGGCACCCGTTTATGAAGAGCTAGGCCAAGCGTATGCCTCGTCAAAGGATGTTCAGATTGCCAAGGTCGACGCCGACGCCCAGAAATCATTGGGCAAACGGTTTGGTATCCAGGGCTTCCCTACGTTGAAATGGTTTGACGGGAAGAGCGATAAGCCGACCGATTACAATGGCGGCAGAGACCTCGATAGCTTGACCAAGTTCATTTCTGAGAAGACGGGCGTCAAGCCCAAGAAGTCGCTCCAGCTGCCCAGCCAAGTGGAGATGTTGACCGACAGCACTTTCAAGAAGACCATCGGCGGCGACAAGCATGTTCTCGTCGCCTTCACTGCACCTTGGTGTGGCCGTAAGTCATACCTAACCTAGTCGTGAAGTAAATAGGAAGAGGGAAGGAATCGCTAACCCCAGTATAGACTGCAAGAGCCTTGCTCCGGTCTGGGAAACGCTCGCCGAAGACTTCATCAACGAACCTAGCGTCGTCATCGCCAAGGTCGATGCTGAGGCAGAGAACAGCAAGGCGACAGCGAACGAAAACGGCGTCAAATCATACCCCACCATCAAGTTCTTCCCCAAGGGCTCGACTGAAGCCGAAGATTACAACGGTGGTCGAAGCGAGGTTGAGTTCCTCGAGTTCATCAACTCCAAGACCGGCACCCGCCGTGTTCCCGGTGGCGGCCTCGATGTGACGGCCGGCACCATCGACATTCTGAACCATATCGTTCTAAAGTACACAGCTGGCACTGAAAAGCTAGCGGAGCTTACCGCCGAGGCTAAGAAGGCCGTCGAAAGCCTGGGCCAGGATATCCAGTACAAGTACGCCGAGTACTACATCAAGGTTTTCAACAAGCTTGCGGAGAACGAAGGCTGGGTGGCCAAAGAGGCGGCGCGCTTGGACAACATCATTAAGAAGGGCGGCCTCGCTCCTTCCAAATTGGATGAACTCCAAAGCAAGTCCAACATCCTAAAGAAGTTCGTTCAGAAGGTCACCGGCAAGGATGAGCTCTAAATATTGGAAGCGGTTAATTTTGGGAGACTTAGTTTGACGGCCATGAATTGAATCCGTTTCAGCCTAGAAGTATATGCACGTGCCTTACAACATGATCTATGTAGAGATTATCATATGTTTTTTTCTTAGAGGGAAGTATATCGCCTAAAGACTCCGAAAACGCCGCACTTAGACTTGTCACAAGTCCGCTCTCCGAATGTCTGCTGTAACATCCCGTTCTATCTACCGTGATTCGGACTTGGATGGCGAACCAGGGGTGCTCTCCTTGTGCGTCTTGAGGGCGGCCTCGAGATTGTCTAGACGACGCGCCATCTCGTCCACTTAAGAGTCACAAGTCAGTGTCGTAGGTCATCCGGAGATTTGGGCATGGTTGGGACAAGACGTACTTTTTGTAAATATCTCATTGGATACATTCGTGAACTTGGTCGATACTGTTGATAGCACAGTAAGCCAACGGCCACTTTAGAGCTAGCGAGCATTGTACAAGACCACGTGCTTGGTCGATAAGTGTGGACTAAGTCAAGTCTATATGTATATACCAAGGACTCAGGAGAAAGAAGAGCTTCTCGCTCAGGGAAGTCGTGCCACTCGCAGGGCTTAACTTACGGGAGTTGAGTAAGTCTTCCACAACGACGGTTAACTCGTCAGAGCCCTATATCGGACTGGCAGTTAGCTATATATGTGTATGTGTATGTATGGACGTCGCAAATAATACCACTTACATTGCCGGGTTGTTCCTTGTTGGTCTTTTCTTCTGGTTTCTTTGACGACATTTTCAGGGATTGTCTTGGCTGTGTTTCTTCAGAGGATTTGGGTATTACCCCTCCGGTAGTTGTTTTGCAAATTGTCTCTTGATGTGTTTGAACATATAACTATGGCAAAGGCCTGACTGATGCTCATACGCGCTTCGGTATGCCCTCAGGTAATATTGAATCTAGACCGCCGCGTACTGTACAGCGACATTATACTTAGCCGTTTCTGGACACTTTAAGTTCGCTGAAGTGGGGTTTGAGCTTCTGTTATTGGTTTCTAGCTGGGCTTACAGTGTTAGAAATGGTGGCTCTGGCATGCACAGACTGTATGATGACAAGCTCGGTGCAGCAGCCAACAGGGGTGGCAGGCACAGGCACAGGCACAGGCAACATTCAACATTCTCATCGAAAATCAACCACCCCTCTGTTCTACCTAACCTACTCGTAGTCGCAAGGCTCTCTAGGGTTCAAGACTCGTTCAATATCCAACCATCATGTCGAGGCAGTGACGTGATGGAAACTCGAAATTGTCATGCCGCAAATGCCGCAAGCTCAGGATAACGCGCGCGTCTTCTTCCTGATCTTTCTCCTTTTCTGGCTCGCCTCCAGTCCCGACACAGGCCCTGGCCTACTCGCCGGTCCGAACCAGATTCGAAACCGATTAGCGCAACACCGAGCAGCTCATGCCGTCTTGAACAGTACCGCATGGGGTGATTTCGTTCCCCGGCTCGCCGACGAACCGCCCGAGACCGAACATGCATATCTGAATCTGACAGGCTTCCGGGAAGAAGACAAGTTTGCGTGGGAAGACCTCGGTCGTTTTAAAACCAGATGCGAGGAATGGAGCCGCAATGCCATCGGGGATCCCGAGACGCAGCAGCCGGTCTGGCAGAATGCTACCGGCGTTGTTCGTGGTCAGTGGGAGCGAAGCAATGCGTCTGTCACGAGGACCCATTCGAGCTATAACCTTACCCAGATCAACCCCGAAGTCGCCTGGGGTAGCTTGAACTCGGATTGGAGCAGGAATATCACGGGGCACGAGGGCACTATGCTCGTGATAATCACCGAACCTGAAGAGGCCGCGACGGAACCGGAACAACAGGACTCGAGGGTTTTACAACCGAGCGAGATCCGTGCCCGCCACGTGTCGACCGCAATCACGATCGAAGATACCGATGCAGCCGGCAATAAGTTTGAGATGGGCATGCACGGGGTTCACTGGCCCAAGCAAGGAGCCATGCTTTTTACTACTACCAGCGACAAGTATGCTGGTATCTTCGGCCTCCCACATCTCACCACAAACCCGGGGTTTTTCGAATCGAGTCAAGCGCTCCTGAACAGGACTCTAGGGGAGGTATTGGACCGGAGAGAGAAGCGGGCGTTCGCTGACCAGTCCGATCCCTGGGCATCTACTCTTGCCGCCCCAGCGGATATGAACCCGGCTCCTCACTGCGAGTATCTGCTTTACATCCAGATTCACCCCTTGGACCAGGATATACTTCAAGTCCAGCCCAGCCTCACGGGTCCAGAAAATGTGATCAAGGCTATTCACGATGTCGAAGACGAGTTGCGCTTCCCCCAAGGTAGACCCTATAAATCCACTCCAAGGCTACAGATGTCAGCGGTGCTATATTCTCCGGACTGTGCCTTTTTCCTCGAAAGTAAGGGACCCCCAGCACATGCCCCTATCGATGGTGAGCATCTGCTAGGGGTAAAGCACGAGGTGTTTTTACATAATGTCAGCACTTGGATGCTGGGACTTGCCCTGGTTATATTCGGGCAACTTCAACTGCTCAAATGGCAGATGAGGGAGACGTCGACTCCTTCGACCCTGGGACGCGTCAGTTTCTACACGGGCAGTATGATGCTGCTAGTCGACGGGATTGTATTTTTCGGCTCTGCTGTATGGAGTCTATCCGCTTCAAACACGCTTCTGCCTTCTCTTATCGTAACTTGTGTTTCGTTCCTTTGTATGAACGTGAGTATTTTATTCCTCTCGGAGATCTACAAAGTTCAGGAACCGGAATGGAGACGGCAGGAGCGTGAAAGAGGACGGAATGCGACGGCGGCAACAACAAATGCCCAAGAGCCCTCACCGCCAGCACCGCCAAATCCCCCACCGGTTATCCCAACTGAAGCCCCTACGAACAGAACAAGGCCGGCTTCCCCACCTATCATTATCCCATCAGATCAAGACATCGATGCTGAGATTGCCGAGATGAACAACGCTACTCTTCCGGCACCTGTTACGGCCGGGGGGGCGGCGGCTAATACGCAGAATACGGCTGTGTCCGTTAGTACTATTTTCGGCCGCTTCGTCCTCATTGGCATCTGTATATTCTTCCTCAGCCTCGCCGCTCTTACATGGCGGCCCTCGATCCGGGCTGGCTATTTCAATCTTATGGCATTTATGTACCTCTCCATGTGGACGCCGCAAATCTTCCGCAACGTCTACCGTAACTGCAGGCGAGCACTTTCTTGGCAGTTTGTCGTTGGGCAATCTGTCTTGCGCCTGCTTCCAATATCCTATTTCTACATCTTCCCGGGAAATTTCGCATTTGCCGAGCCGGATTGGAAATCTTTTGCCGTGCTCGCTGGCTGGGTGTGGCTCCAAGTCTGGATCCTAGTAGGGCAATCGGTGCTTGGCCCACGCTTCGGCCTACCCAAGGGCTGGATGCCGGAAGCCTGGGAATACCACCCAGTTCTAAGAGAGGACAATATCGAAGGGGGTGGTCTCCCGATCGGCTTGGTATCGGCGCCAAATAGTCCGACACTTGAACGGGTGAAGTCGGGGGATGACTCTAGGGATAAGAAACGCACCAACATACATATTATCGACTGTGCCATATGCAGAGAAGACCTTGAAGTTCCAGTGGTCAAAGCCGGGGAGGAAGACCCGACAGCTGGTGGGGTGGCGGGCGTGTTTGCGAGACGGACGTATATGGTCACCCCTTGCCGCCATATTTTTCATAGTGCATGTCTAGAGGGTTGGATGAGGTTCAGATTGCAGTGTCCTATATGTAGAGAGGAACTTCCACCACTATGAATTAGAATACTATGTTTCTTTGCTCATGTCTAGAGGGTTTGTGATTGATTTTTCCGTCCGATTGAAAGTAGGACGTCCGTGTACGATAATACTTGGAGTAGAAAATAGGGGGGGAAACGACGACAAGGTCAGTACGGATTCATGAAGACTTGGAGATCGAGACCTGGGGCTTTATGTGTCGGTCGTCTTGTGTGTTTGTGGTCGTGAGATTTGAGAAATGAGTAGAGCAGTGCATTAGCTTCATTGTCTTTATTGACGACTTACATCTATCCATCTGTCTATTTATCTATCTATCACCAACGCTTATTTTTCTTTTTACGTGTATAATGACTCAACACATATGAGCGTATACGGCAAGATTCACTTTTGTAGCTGAACTGAACCACCGAACTTATCGGTATACTCTTCCTTTTTTTACTCAAGTAGGTACTTGCTATCTACTGGTAAGAGGTAAATAAATAGAATCTTTACACATACCACGTATTGTCTAAGATTGTATTGTAGAATTTCGATATAGTCTCTAGCCTCTTATCTAACTTACCTACGAGTACATCTTTGGCGAGATATCATCATCATACAAGTATAGGGGTAGGGGATAGGAAATCAACAATCACAGATTTGGTTACGATACCTACCTACCTACCTACCTTACCTTACGCATACTTTTCCCACCAACGCAAATTCTAGACGTCCCCCCGATGAATGCGAAAGATCGATGCCTACAAAAAAACGGTTCTTTTTACTTCCCGTAATTACGGTCGGTTAGAAGAGGGACGTACACGTATTCTTGATGACTACATGTAAGGAAGGTATTAGATTAGATCGCAAGTGAGAGCAACCTTTCTTGTGTGCGTTTTTTTCCGCGTCTCTCTGGGATGAGAGCTATTATTAGTCTGATTTTTCGTAATTCCGACCTCTGTGTGTGTGTGTGTGTGTGTCCTTGCGTCACGCCACGCCACGCTGAATGAGGGATTGAAATCAATACCAAAGGTTAGACAGGAATCCTTTTTAGCAGTGGCAGTCCTAGGTTATTTACGTAGAATGATGAGGGATTGAATCAACAAGAGAGTAGATAGGAATCCTTTTTAGCATTTCCTAGGTTAGGTAGAGATACGTTTAGTTTGCATGGATGATGCCACCATCCACTACCTAACACCAGGTGTAAAGTGAGAGAGTGAGAATTGCGTATGTGGCAAAGATACGAATACCTTCTAATAGGTATCTTTAGTTACCTACACGTAGTTCAGGCGTAAAAGGTTCTCGATGAGGCGGTGATGCCACCAAGCCAACAGTGACGAAGGATGATGAGGCGGTGTTGACCTGGTTAGTTCTAGAATACTTGTAGATCATTCTCACCTCGTAGTTGTGGCAAGTTTGCCTATTTTATAGGGTATGTAGTAAGACTTGTCCCGCATTAGGGAGTCGATCGCATAATCAACCCAAACGGCTGTGACGTATATTCTAGTTAATGATTTACGAGTACGCACTACCAGGTTTGTCTGTTTGCTCTAAAAATAAAACAAATAGTTCCTAGATCTCTAGACTTGGTACGCTTACGATACACGTAAACACAATATATCTTTCTAAATAATGATGAGAGAGAGGAGATTCACAGGTTTTGGGTAGGTCTCATCTGATGTCTTACTTGGAACGTACCTGCCTTATACCACCAGCTAGGTTAGGCAGGTCGGGGCCTACCTTGCTTCCTTATTGAGTTTTATGTCAGGTCGCAAATGGGGTGCTTCAAAGTTTGCTTGCAAGCAACCTTGCATTGCATATTGACATGTCTAATCTGTGCCTGGCGATGGATGGTAGGAGTAGGGATGTTTTCAATACATCTTGAACCTACCTACATCGTTTCAAAATACCAAATGTAGCTATCTATGTACATCTTGTAGCATTGAAAACAGTGATCCAATCCTGATACTAGGGGGGGCTAGAACCGGCCATAAAAGAATGGCTAACCGGACTTCCGGATTATATGTATTATATCGAAATAATTAACATTTCATTCCCTAGCAATTGCCGTCAACTAATAATTGCCGACACAAAACTAAAGTCTATTTGAGACAATTGCATTCCTAAACTGCCGTGAACGCACTAGGTTAGGCATTGAATTAAAGACTTGATAATGTAATTTGTTTTTTAATCGACGGCTGGTTACATGTATATTGTATCATGATATTACACCTACACATGCAATCGAGTGGTCATTGGCGTGTATGTATGTACTCTTTGCCCAGACAAAGCCCTTGCTTGGCTAGTCTGACTCTGAACAGTGAGCACATATCACAACTGAGCCAGTGGTAATATAATTACCTATCAGACATTGATGATTGTAGGTACGAGTAGGCGATGAGTGGCCTTCATGTTGTTGTTGGCGGTGTCATGACGTTCTTCTACCCTTGGTACAGTAGAAAAAGTAGCTAGGACAGAAAACCATGTTTCTGGGTTATGTGTGTAACCGGAGCCGGTTGGTTTGGCCTGTAAAAGGTGACAACCTTGTCTCACCAGAAACACCTTCAACGGAGACCGTTGGTGATGTTTCGTCAGTATCACGTTATCAAATCGGAATTCCCAGATGTACATTGCTTCGGGCAATGTTATTTTTGGTCGGTAGGTATCCCTTGCCGATTTGGGTCTGGAAAAAAAGAAAAAGAGTCCTTTTGGATATGGTATCCATCATCTGATACAAATTGCTAAAGGGCTCGCTCGACAAGGTAAGCAATAAATGCATGGTTTAGATTCCTTGGACCCGTTGTTGTAGTAGTCGACGCCGTTGTCAGGATGAGTCTACAGGTATGGAACTGCAATTGTGTAATAGGTAAATGTAAAGGGGTAAGGTAGTATCACGTGCGTAAGTAAATAAGACCGTTGTCCAGTGTCATCAAGTAGTCCTAAATAATCGTATGTTGATTATCAAGAAAGATCTTGGTAAATCCTGATGGCAAAACAAACATTGAAATAGAGGTTTCGTCTGGCCTTTCTTCTAGGCCTACCTACTTCTTCAGGGACCGATCCCCCGGATCTGTGATACATTTATAGAACGGGCTCGGTCGCCGCAGAGTTGGCCTTACTTAGCCTGTTTTGGCAAGACGTGAAGACTTTGGAGCTTCTTGATTGGTCATTATGTGTGCTTTGCAAGCCACACCTTGAACACGCTAGGTACCTATACCGTATCACCTTGACGAGAGGAACCCTTACCAAGCATCCAAAGTTGCAAGGGTTCTACAAGTACATACATGTAATGACAGGTCGGACAAAAATAGGACAAGTAGGTACGAGTAGATAGTCGTTGCTTAAGTGATCTTCTGTTAAATCATTCATCTATTCTTAGCAATCGAACCGTTTCTCTGTAGAATACACACGTAACTTGCAATACTATCCAAGTACGTGTTCGGCAGCACCCATATTGAATGAAACTAGGTACTGTGTAGGTGTAGTAACCAATGATTAGCGTACAACGGCGAGCATCAGACCGTAAAAGCCACATCAGGTGGGCTCTAATCCTGCTAGGGGGGGCACAGAGTAGCTAGACGGGTCCATGGGGTCCGTCGTCAGATATTATATGCAAGAAAAGGGCGGATTGCACCTACTCGTTACATATCAAGACTCTAGACAGACACGTTACTTCGATATCAAACTATCGTTTCATGGCGCTCAAAAGCCGGGTCTACGAGCTGACAAGGAATTTATCAACCTCAATATCGGGGGTGGTATACACCCTCCTTTGGAGATAGGACCATTTCCCTCTCTCCTTCCTATGCGACGAAAGCGCGACACACACACACACACACACACACACACACACACACACCGGGTGTCACCGATTTAGGTATACCTGGGCTGCTTGACATCAAACACCACTGCCACAACGGAGAATGGCATCCCGGTTTTACCTGGTTCGCCGGCGGTCGATTGATTGATTGATTAATTGAGGCAGCGAGTGGGGTGGTCATCTTGTAATTCCGTCATTGATGACAAAAGGTTCCCTGTGTCCGGTCCAAGGCCGGGGATCGGAGAAACGTCCTACAATTTATCTGGAAAATAAACTAGAATCAAGAAGAACTGTAACTGTTCATTCCGAGAATACAATCCAGGGCAGGGTTTGTGGGACAGGCCAGATCTACCACTACCCAGTCAGCCCAACAAACCAGGCACGCCAGGTAAAGATGCCATGATCGTCAATCAAGAGGTTGCATAGGGTCGCCATCTCCGGTGGGCATAGGTGCCGCAGTGGGTAACGGGTTATCATATGGATTGCCTCTAAGTGGAAAGATCACAGATGGGTATTTAGGCAATTGCGCGGACGACAATTGGGTGTGTGTGGTCCGTAGGAATCGAGTGGATGGACCTGACTGGTTCTGTAGATTCTGCCGGTAGCCAAGAAGGGCCGAGTCTACTGACTACCAACCAACCATGAATGTCAGCTGCAGAAAGTGTCTGGTACCAAAACCGATTTCATCGCCGTGGTTGGTTGTTTCAGAGCTTCCAGCTCATGCCTCTTCCGTCCTTTGGCTGGCTTTTCGTCTCTGACTGTTTCGACGTGTCCGAGTCGTCCGCACCTAACGACGAACACCTACCAAAAATTTAAACTTTGCTGATACGAGTAGGTATCCAAGAAAAGCTTTCTCCCCAGCGAAGCATTGGAAAGCCGATGACCCTTCGATATGTCTTTACAGACATCATCCCGCCACACAGGATTGCAATTGCGGATCGGATCATGGCTTTGGCTTTGGCGTCCGCAACCTTATTTAGATATTAGTAGCCATTGATGCAATAATTTGCCGCCAGATCTACAGAAGGGATTCGCTATCGTGGCCCGGCGGACACTACTGTTGAAGGAGGGTGAGTTCCGTAGCTCATTGGCGGATTTGTCCATCGACTACGGGGCCATCACCGACTTCAATATGATACATGTGGTTTGATGTATGGGCACAATTGTGCGCGATCCCGAGTCCGACTGTCCTAAATGATGCGACACCGTGGCCTGTGATGCTGTCCGTAATTCTCAGACAAACGGTTACCCTTCGCAAACTTTTTGGGGTTTCTTTCTTGCTTCGCTTCGCATTTCCGGGGTCCTTGAGCACCTGTACGAGGAGTAGGTAGGCGCATTGTAGAATTAGAACTGACAGTCAGGGGTGCAATCCGCCTACCCACTTTCAACTCTCACCACACACAAGGACACACCATCGCTTGCCACTGATTAGCACATAACTTCATAGTACTATGTTTTCTACTGCTGATATAATCGTCATAAAAATCCTTGATGGATTGATCTCCGAAATGCTTTGCCTCATATTGTATTTGTTATCCATCTAGGACCAACATAAAATGCACTAATGGCCACTGCCACAACATTTGCCTCTACCGGCAGTTACAAGTATGAAGGCGAAGGTACAGGTAGTAAGGTTACTTAGGTAACCCCTAGCGGAGATAGGTACTAAAGAGATGGTAATAAATCGTCACCACAGGTCATACACAAGCTACCTACTGAGGTTAGTGCGCTCTCGTAGAGAGGAATCCCGAAACCCGTATAGTTATCATGACTGTCCAATCAGGACATACTTCAAACCTTCGTCAACTGGGAATGTGTACTCGTAGCTGCTTTAGGTAGCACAGAGAAACAAATAGGTGCGTAAGACGATTTACGGCCTTTGCTTGTCTGCTTCAGGAGGTCTACGAGTACTTGGCCCCTAACGACCTTTCGCGTGTAGGACCGACTGTGAAGGATTCGATAAAAGCTTCAAGACAATGCGAAATAGGAAGAGGCGTGGTAATGTAGGCAAAAAGCACCGAGCAGTTGGCGTTGAAAAGCGACCGTTACACCAAAATCTCCGTCTACAGGAGTAGGGTACTGTAACTGTGACAGCTAAACCTACTTCGTTTTGAAGAGTGCAGGTGGTGAGTTGGAGCTATTCTGCTTCTTAGCCCCGTTTTCATCGACGCGACGTCCTGACTGGTTCACATACCAATCCCGTCGCTGCTTGCACCCACCCAAATACACGCTTTAGGTGAACAACTCATGTACCAGTCTGCGCTTCCTGTTGGAAGGGACGGTTGTCGTGATTGAATACCCAGAAAGAGCGTCCACACAAGACATCCTCCCATCTTTTCTCTCGGAATTCACCTTCACTTTCTTCAGTGACTGTTCGGGCTGGGCGAACCCGGTCACACAAGGGTATGAGATGAGACTAGAAGCTATCGCGACGTTGGCCCAAATACTAAATAGGCCAATATCTACCTCCCCATGCTCACTCTGAAACACACCAAAGACCTGCCAGAAAGACTATCGACCAATCTCATACCTGCCGTTACCTTCTCTTTGCGGTCTACTCTCATTATTAATTTACCGAGCGCCGTTCGATTTCTCTTGGGCCTCCCAAGACAGGCAGTCGAGCACCTGCGCTAGTACGGCGCTCTCCAAACCCACACCAACCCACAAATTGCCTGCCAAGGGTTCGATCGCCCATCCAACCATCCATCCAGGGTTCAAGGTTTCTTTCAGGGGGAGAAAGGAGACCTTCCCCTGCGTATACGCTTCTCGTCTACAACGGTACGTAGGTACAAATCCTCCGGGGTCCCCCCCCACTGGTGGGTAACTTGTTACCCGACAGACCAAGCAAAAGTATGAATATGGATTCTTCCCCCCCGGGCCCAACCCAACTCGTTTTATTCTTCCCGAAAGAGAAAATTCTCGAGTCTTTACAAACTGTCATTGTCGTTGATCTTACGATGCATTGTTTTGTTCCATATTAAGACCGAGAGAGCTGGACTCGGCGCAAATGCTTACAATATTCTGATTTTCTGCATAGGTCGGTTCTGCCATACCTCACATATACCCAGTCAGCGTTGTTAGTCGCAAGAGAAAGAACAACCATATTTATACCTATTTTTATATACATATCCACCATGTCTCTTGTAAAACAACAGGGCCCTTTTGAGGGGCCAAACGAAAAATCACAGAAAGCGGCAGCTGTTGCGGAGAGGAACCAGGACTTAGCAACGGAACAGTCTACCAACGATTCGGCAACCTTTGTGGAAGAGGACCCTCTACAGATCTTGGTCGATGCGGACGACGAGCAGTGCCTAATCGAAGAAGCGGTACTCCTAAACACAAGGGAAGCAAAGACGAAAGAAGTCATCATCGAGCCACCTACTATACCCAAAAGAAACACGCTCAGAACATCACGGCTCCTCGATAGCCTACGGCTTGACTCGATCGAATCCGCGACCAAGTCTTTAAACACCACGGATAATGCGTACCTCTCGTCCGAGGAGGAAGCCTCGTCTACAGCCGACGACGATTTAGATTATGATTACGAATCGTCGAGTGAAGAGTCGGAGAAGTCGTCTGTCAGCAGGAAAAGCCAGGAAGTTACGGCACGGGCCGTATCGGTTGTGTTTGTAGGAAAGCCTTCTATGATACACCTTGCAAACAACCGGAGCCCGGTGTCTCCCCCAAAGAGACCACAATCCGAATTTTTTGGCCGAGCAGTGTCGTCCTCGTTTGGCACAGCATCACTACGGAATCGCCCAGAACATCGGAAGGCTAGTTTGGCATCTATCAGAGACCTGCCTAGCGAATCGCCTAGTTTCCTAAACCAGGATCCCTTCAGGGACAACCCTTACACCAGGCGCGAATCTCTCCCGACAATCGAAGCAGCCCCATCATCTGGACCGGTCCCTCGGTTATCGAGAACGCCATCAACGGCTTTCCACCGATTATCGAAAACTATTAGTTTGGCAAGAAAGCGTAGTCGTCCAAACTTGAAAGCCGTCGCCAACAGCCCATCTACGAGCACCCTCAATCTCCCGGGTCTGAACACGGTGCAGGAGACTGGAGGCATCACGGCCAAGGCCGATATTATTTCGCCGGCTGGTTCGACGACGCCGCAGACACCGGTGACGTATAACGAGGTTGTGCGAGCAGCGCGGAGGGGCTCTGTTGTCTCTCCTAACACTACGCAACCGCCACCGCCACCGGCGCTTGCGCGACCACCATCACCAATAAGTCCCCTTCCGGCGAAACGGAGTCTTCTTGGCGGCTTAGCTATGAACAGACGGCGAAGCATGAGAATAAAGTCTTGATCCAGTCTCCCTTTTGCCATGTCCACTCTGAATTTCGAATTTTACTATACGTTACCCACAAAGCACAATCGGCGTTTATTCTACACATCAAGCAGGCGGTTGACTTGAGCGAAATTGTGCTCTTCATACATGGATCGGCGTTTATTGGGACGGCGCGAAACAGTTGTCTTTGAAACTTCTTTTTTTTTACCCTTTGTTCCATCCACATGGCATCGCTTGATGTTGTGTCGGTTGGATTATGATATGACAGGACGGATTGGAATGAGATGGTTGAATTGATTGGACTTTTGGTGGGGTGGATCATTATACATGGGCGGCAATTGATTGATACCTGATGACCCGGATGGCATATGAAAGTTTTGGAGAGCCGGTGTCGGTGTCGGGGTTCAAGCGAGGTAGCAGCAATACGCGCCCAAACTGGGCGCTTGCGAAGAAGAAAGTCTTAAAAGACGTCAATTAAGGCCAAATCGATGCAACCACAAAACGAGTGTACTCTCAATCTAGGCCAAACCTAGACCTAGATATCTTACCTACATGTCACTGCAATGCGATGTACGCTACCGGTAACACTACCTGTTTTTCTAAGTGTGATGTTTCAGCAGTATGTCTCAGCGGCTACAACGGCTGTACAACTTGGACAATAATCTCGTGAGCGAAAAGACTCTGCATTTGTTAAAACAAGTCTCATACAAACTCCACGTTTTTCCCTCTGGTTGCAGTCGGATTTATTTGCCAAGACTATTTGATTCAGTTTTGCCAGACTTTAAGTGTTTCCATGTGAAGTGACGTACGTACTATTTCTTGTTTCAAGGCGTTTCCGGTAGGAGGTTTTATAAGCTTAAGCTTATATTAACAGGAGAAGAAGGGTGGATTCATATTAAAACAAACAACCCCCCCATTTGCCTGCCACAACCCCTAATAAACGTGCTACCTTTTTTCATGATACCGTGTTACAATATCCGGCGCCGCTCGGTAGGAGCGATGGTGGTAGGTATTTTCCCACTACTTGACTAAGTAGAGAGAAAAGGTTAAAGTTGCACTTTCTCATCTCGTTTTCCGACATGTTTTATCTGCCCTTATTCCTTACTCTACTTTACAAGGATAGGGGTTTTTAAAGATCCCTGGGGGTTTTTTTAATGTTGATATCTTCTTTACTAACCTAACCTTTCTACCGTTTTATTCTTTTCCTTAGCTCGCGACTTGCTCAAAATTGGTAACTAATAAATAAATAAATAGAAAGAGGTTAATACTATATACGATAAGAATAGTTTAATACTTGTAAACATACTTACACGTAACCTCGGTCTTTATAAAGCAACATATTTACTAAAACCCAAGGTAGGTAAGGTACCTAGTTAGTTTATACAAGTCGTCGGGCCTTGCATATTGATTAAGGTAGGGGTGGGTAAATTATCGATTGTAAGAAAAAAAGACTTTTTTTTTTCCCCGGGCATTTTCATAAATCGGGGGGGCATATCTGTCTAGACGGACATGGAGTTGAGCACTCTGCCTAGACGGACATGGAGTTGAGCACTCTGCCTATTTTATTTCTCTTTTCTGTCTAGGTACTTATATTGCCTACTTAGTAATAAAGCCCGACGTACAGATTTTTACCGTGCTTTAATTGTAAAAGCTGACCAATGTGTTTATTATGGTTTTGCTTGACTACCTACGAGTACCTGGTATGTAATGTATGTATGTATATATGTATGTACTTTACTCTCTGCGTATACATGCATTACATAAGAGTAAGTAATAGGTATGTGTAACACACACACACACACACACACACACACACACACACACGTAGACTTTTTTTCTCTCTAGAGTCTGGCTCTGGACAGAACTTTTGTTATACGTGGTTGGGGAGGAGAGGAGGGAAGGGGAGCGGGGATGTGTGGGGTTCTTCTGTTTTTTTGCCTACTTTACTTAACTTGTAATGTATGCAGATGCAGGTAGGACATGTGATGAAAAAGTAAAAGTAAAGTAGGCTATTAACTTTGACAGACAATGTAAATTGATGCATGGTAGAGTCTCTTTTTTCCCCCCTTCCTCCGTCCGGCCAGATTAATAGTAGGTAGGAAGGGGGAGGCTGGATACTTACATACTACAGACCAACCAAAGAAAAAGAAGAAGAAAGAATGGCCTCTTTTCCCCCCCAAGGAACAGGAAAAACGCAATGTCTATTGATCAGATAACATATAGAATCCTTCTTTAACACGGCTTTTTTTTTTTTTTACGTGTATTGATACCTACGTAGAGGTACGTTATGCATGTTGGTTATCTGTTCCTTTCTATGATCTTCTCTCTTTTTCTGTTGCGTGGGTATAGATCAGGTAGATGTGGTGATGGTTTGTTTTGTTTGGTTGTTTGTCTATCCTGTTCTGTTGCTCCCCCCCAAGTTTAGTCTAGTCTATTACTTACTGTACCTACTCTACTCTACTTGTAAAGAAAAAGGAGGTGCAGCGTCCGTCTGCCTATGTATTCAAGCACTTCCCAGTCTTATTCTCGTATTACTATTTATCCGGGTTGAAACTTGACGATGTGCAGGCAGGTAAAAGCTTGGGGGGTGGTGGTGGTCGGAATAAGTGTGGGGGGGGGGGGGGGGGGGGGGGGGGGGGGGGGGGGGGGGGGGGGGGGGGGGGGGGGGGGGGGGGGGGGGGGGGCGGGGGGGGGGGGGGGGGGCGGGGGGGGGGGGGGTGGGGTGGGGGGGGGGGT
>MU401472.1:279765-305365 GCA_022579005.1 Poronia punctata
CCCCCCCCCCCCCCCCCCCCCCCCCCCCCCCCCCCCCACCCCCCCCCCCCCCCACACCCCCCCCCCCCCCCCCCCCCCCCCCCCCCCCTTTGTCGTCTGTTGAGTAAAAAATGTAATCATAGCGTAATATTATCATGTTTTTTTTTTGGTCATGAGGTATCCATAGCCGAAGCATCAAACGCGTGTAAATGCGGATCATCCCAAAAAGACCAAAGTCTCCAGTCATCACCGGGGAAATCGTCAGTATTCAGACCAGACATGAGCTCCGTCATGATCTGAGCAGGTGGCTGCATAGAGGAAGAAGTCGAAGAAGAATGTTGCGATTCTTCATCCAACGCAGCCCTCGCCACGCGTCTGCAGTTGTTGGGTCCCGTTCCCGCCATCACAGGTGTTATCGTAGTAGTAGTCGTGGTCGTCTTGGGATGGGGATGGGGATGGGGATGGGGATCGACGAGCTCGTCACGGCCGAGAAGGCTACTGTCAGGAGCGCAATGGATCGAGTTTTCAAACTCGACATAATCATACCGGGAGCGACTGATTCCCTGCGCGCGGTTGTCAATCACCCTATCGTATAAGTTCCGCATGACGCCTAGCACGTGCAGCCATTTGTGCCCCACCTTCCATAGCCTTGCGATGTCTTCCAGGTCGGCCTGGTTCTCGGCGGCCAGCCGTCTGCGCAGGTCGGATTCCTGCGGTCGGTGCATGACGGGGAAGGCTACGACGTAATCGTTCATGACGGCCGCCGTGAAGACGCAGAGGCCGGTGAAGGGCGTGTGTAGCGGTGTGCCGAGACTGTTGAGATCTCGCATCAGGTACGAGATCTGTGCCACTGCGTCGAAGAGCTCGTCTGCATTATGTCGCCACCAACCTGGTGGTGCGTCTTCGGGAAAGAAGGGGGGGTCTATAGGTCCTCGAGGTTCCCGTTCGGCCACGGGTAGGAAGGGTTTAAATTCTCGACAGATGAAAACGGTACTTTAGTTTTGTCACGTCTTAGGTTAGTTGGATCTGTCTTGTCCTCGGTAGTGGCACATGACGGCCACTCGACTCCAACTCACCTGAGATAGAATAACAGGTTAATGTAGGCAAAGGCCTCCCCTTGTCGAAAATGGACGTGGGCCGACACTTTCGTATCCGGATACCGTAGTCTCGGATCTTGATCTTCTCTCCAGCATCTCAGTTGCGCCTTGAGCCTCGCCCACCTGGAAGTCGGTTTCCACGGGCAATTCTCCGACTCTGTCATGTGCGGCAACTTTCTGCCCCCGTCCACTATCCAACTGTGAATCTCATGCCAGATATCGAGACCGCGCACGAGAATGCCGAACTGGAATCCGGAGCCGGAGACATGTTTACGCAGTGACGCATCACTCATGATATCGTCAAAGCTGAGCAACACGCTCGGCTCCGTGCCAAATACAAAATCCTCCTCACTCTGTGGCATGCGGACATTAAGGTCCCCCGGTCTCATCATGGCCGGGCGCTGCTGACCACAGCTCAGCAGTTTATCTATGACGAACGAGGTCCATACCGTCCTCACTTCCACTTCGGACAGGATTGTCCGGTTCGTCCCCATCTTCCCATCCGGCCCGGCCGTATCGGGTTGGCCGGCTCGATAGACCTGCGCCATCCTTGCTGCGATACCTGCGTACATCCAGGCACTGTGGCCGATATTCTCCCCCCATTCGTAGATGGCCATGATAAGAAAGCATTGTATCAAGCAGAGGCTCGGAGGGGCAGTCATGCGGCATTGGAGCTCCCGCGTCAGAAGCGCGGCGTGTTCGACGCGACGCACATCCGCCTCCTCTCCCAGATATCTCGCACAGATGACAAGGATGGCTAGGAGTCTTAGTTTCTCGACGTCGGAAATGTCGCCCGAGAATCTCTCCAGGTCATGTGCATGTCGGAACCCGCACTCGGGGAACCGGGCCCGAAAGGTAGTCACTGCCCGGGAGAAGAGGGCGACGTTTACTTTCGCAAAAGCAGTAGCGAGATCGGACGAGTAGTCATGCTTTCCCGGAGTTGGAACGGCGCTCGTCGGTGGGGAGACGAGCTTGACCGACCTCTTCCTCGGCCGCGTCGACGTCCTTTGGATGAGGGTGGGCGTGAGCACGCAAGTCTCGGAATTCCCACTCCTCAGACAGCCACGACAAGGCCTCTCACCGGCGTGGTGACATTTCACTTTGGACCTCCTTTATGTAAAAGTGGGGGTCAGTAAGGTCCATTGCGGGTGCGGTTTCATACCGTTTTCCATTCGACAAAGGCGTATCCCCGTCCCCCGTCCCCCGTTTCCGGCTCCGGCTCCGGCAGATCGGGAAAGGAGGCGCTTAAAAGTCTCGGAAAAGTGATTCATGGCGAGTCATACCTGCATCTAGAACAGAGAGACGTATCCAAGTCAGTACGTGTATCGTCTTTGATAAGAAGCAATACATTATACGTAAAAGTAGACGCAGTGCTCCATCTAGACTGGTAAGAGTTGATAGAAGATTATAGGCAGATACTTGACCAGGCCAGATCCACTTCGGGAAAAGAAACTCGGAAGGCTTTTTGACCTTGAAAATTGGGGACTGCGCGATAATAGACCTATTACTTACCGTTCACAAGCTACCGTTGTCCGCATTATCCTCTCACTCTCTCACCTCAAATCCTAGTCCTTGAATATAGTCGTCTTTCGATCGTAATCATGATAATAGTTAGCACGTAAAAGAATGACCATAAGCAACCCCGTTCCGCAAAGTGGCAAGCTCGTTGTTGTTAGCTAGCTAGGGGGGGAATCTGCCTTTACCGATCATTCCCGACATTCCCGATGCCGGCCAGTTAGGTCATCCTACGTGTACGTGTACGATAGATATTTGGGTGTAGCCATCTTGATTCTTCCTTCATCTTGTTCCTCTCTTTCTTTAATGCATACATATAATAATAAAAAGACGGAAAATGACAACCGGTGCATATCATACCAAATACAAACTATTGACTAGGTTAGGTAGTCTAGCATCACGGTCTGTCTGTCTTTGGCGGCGTAGGTAGTTCAATAGCTTTGTGTAGAGATAAAGCTAAAAACAAACCTAACCTAGGTTAGTTTAGTCGGGCACCTACTTTACTTACATAAATAGGGTTGGCAGATATAATAAGCAAGAAGGACCTACGAGTATGCATACAAAGAGGTTATGCCTTCCTCGGAGTCCCCACCCCTCGAAATTTGGCCAGGTCTAACCAAGATCACCCGGGCCCTACTTGTACTCCCCGTAATAGGTAATTAAGAGACAAGTACTCGTAACCTAGGTGCTAACATAGAAACGTCGAAATAATGATGAATTAACAGGTATGTAGGTAAGGTAGTCCAGTTATTGGAAATACCTTCTAGTGATACATATATAATTACAGTATTACACAGCATGTATCGGACAAAAAGTGTCAAGTTCAGGATACTCGGAACAATGAAACCTTGTGCAAGTCCCATAACAGGACATATTTAGCGACCGCCGTCACTGAAGAAGCTACCACCATCGTCAAGACCAAGACATCTTGTGCGATGCACAGATGAATGGTGAATGTTTACCAAACCCCGAGCTTCCATTTAGTATTTAATTCTCAGTAGAGAGCATTGCTAAAGAACACTCTATCGGTGACAATGGTAGTTTCAGTTTTTAAAATAGAAATCACACAATCAATGCAATCAACCCCATTATCATCTATTCCTAGCAGAGAAGGGACAACCAGTCAATCAATCAGTCTAGAAGAAGAAAAAATGCATCTACGACTGCACAATATCAATAGATCACAACAAATGGCAAGTAAACAAACAAACAAACAAACAGGAAGGGAAGGGGAAGATCTAGAAATAAATAAAATCTATTATATAATTAATGTAAGATTTCCTTTCCCAGTTTACCTTACCTTACCTTACCTACCTCCTCCCCCTTTTTCACCACCACCCCTCCTCCTCTTTAACATCATCATTATCATCATCGTTACCACCTACCTTACCAAGCCTTACGAAGAAAAGAAAAAGAAAGAAAAAACCGCTCAAAAATGCACCTCTCAACCATCATAATCTCAGCCATCTACCTCGTCGCAACAAGCGTAACCCCTACCCTCGCCGCCGCCCCGGCAGCCGACCTAAACCCCTTGGTCATCGAGTGCAATAACAAAGACCAGTACGATCGTTATCGTAAGGACCTTTTTCCCCATTTTCCCATCTTGTTCAACTTCTGACTTTGATTTAATAATTAACAGTAAAATGCTTCCTCGACAACGCAGGCAATTACTGCGCCGAATTGACCAGTTCTACCTCGAGCAATCGGTACCAGGTTTGTCTCCAGCAGTGGCAGTCTCATTGTGGCAAGTAGTCCTCTTCCCCCCCTCTCTCTTTCTCACACACACACACACACACATCTTATGGGGGTGTTTTTCCCCCCCTTGTTCTTGTTCTTTGCTAACATATTGGGGTGGGGGGGGAAAAAAAGGTAATCTTGCCGGATGTCATGTTAAGCGTCCCTAAGAGGGGCAGGACAGACAGAGCAGGACGGAAAAAAAAAATTTACTGCTTGGGCGGAATGAGATGAGAGGGAGGACGGTATAAAAAAAGGTGGCGTGGAATAGGTCATTAGAGATTACCTAAGAAAAAGAGGTCCCCGGATTCCCGTGCCGTTATCTGTCCTTTAAACTCCTAAGGACTGTTTTCCCGTCGCCGTCGTCGTCGTCGTCGTCGTCGTCGTCACAATATAAAGTAAATATTTTTCCACTGCCCCTAGCACACAATTTACTCCCGGTAACTTTCTGTAAATGGGCTGTGTATAGATGGACAGGCCCTACATGACAAGACGTATAAGACCGGCACTCGGGTTCTATAATGCTCCAAAACAATTTAGTAAAGACGGGGGTGAGTCCACTATCGAGCTATAGGTAGGATAAGGTACCTAGATAGGAGGGAGAGAGATGGGAAGTAGTCTCCAGCCGTGCACTAGGTAACGTGTGTGCCCTGGATCAATAATGTCGTATAGAAGACAGACGTGTTGCGTTCAACATTCATTAACCCGTCGCAACATCACGATACTTCTGCACATTAACCTCGTCTTCAGGGTGCG
Source organism: Poronia punctata (assembly GCA_022579005.1). Taxonomy (NCBI): domain Eukaryota; kingdom Fungi; phylum Ascomycota; class Sordariomycetes; order Xylariales; family Xylariaceae; genus Poronia; species Poronia punctata. The sequence continues at coordinate 284,847 of MU401472.1, forward strand.
GGTGTGAGACTGTTCTGTATCCTGATCTACGGCCATTATAACAAAGGCTAATTTAACCAAGATTAAGACATACAGCTACGACGCGGGATGATGGGCCAAACACCAGACGGATAGAGAACACAAAACGCCTATTCATATGTACAGTGTAACAAGGGGCTTAATATAGCAACTTAAAAGTGGGAATAGCTTTAATTTAATTTAATAATTCTATATGTGCTAAAAGGGTTTATAAGGAGAAAGTCCTTTTTTAAGCCCCTAAGAAAATATAAGTTTATTTATTTTTATTTTTAGCTAGAGATTAGCAGTTCTTATTTTCTTTGTGCAAAGGGAGTTTGCACCTTATATTTATAAGTATATATAATATAAAACTAATAAGTTAATTTTATTTAACTTTTTTATTTAAAGGGACTGTTTTTAATACTTATAGCTTTTTAATTAGCTAGGTCTTATTACTTAAATGTTTTATATAACACTAGCTTTTTTTTTTTTAAAGCCTGTCCTAGGCGCTAATATAGTTAGTAATAGCGTAGGTTAATTAAAAGCATTATAATAGCTTTTTAAGTAAAACGTTTTAAGAACGTGCTTAAAAGGCATTATGCTAGCTTTTTATATAGCTTAAAGGTTTATTAGTTTTTATAGTTTAAGCTAGTAAAACTTTTTAATTATAGCTTTAGCTTTGTTACTTATAAGGTTATTATAAGGCTTTTAAGTTTAATTTTTTTTTACTAGCTAATTTTCTTATTTAATTAAGTACTTAATATTTTTTTAAAAGGTTTTTATAAAGTTAACAACTTTATTTATATAGTACTTTTTTAATTTAATTAGTATTATATTTTATAAAACTTAGTTAAAGTTAAAAAGTTTTTAATTGCTAGCATAATAAAGTTTAATTAAGAAAATATAAAAAGTACTATATATTTTTTACTTTTTAAGTAGTACAAGTTTAATAGCAATAAGTAAAATAATATTAAAAATATAAAAAAAACTTAAAAGTTTTTTGTTAAGCTTTTTTGCTAGTTGTTTAGTTTTAATATTTTAAGCATTTAATATTACTAATTAATTTTTTTAATATTTTAAAGCTTTAAGCCTTTTTTTATTTGCTTATTTTTTTATTTTTTTTTAGCTAGCTTTAAAGTATTTTTTAGCAATTTTATAAACTTTTATTATTTAGTAAGCATATAATTTGCTGCTAAAGTTTAAAAGTTTAGTGTTAGCTAGTAATAGGTTATAAGCTAATAAATAATACTTATAATTAGTATAAAATAAAGTTATATATATTAAAGCAAAAAAAGTATTATTATAAGCAAATTTAGCTATAAATAATAGTTTTTTTTAATTATTTATTTTATAGTTAATAAACGCTTAAAAGTATGCTTTAAAAGACTAATTAAGCTGTTTTGTTTAGCTATTAGTTTAAAAATAAAACGTAGTGCTTATATAAGGTTTAATTTTAATAAGCTTAAAGAAATCTTTTTAAAAGTAGGCAGTAAATTTAAAATTTTTATTAAAAATAATATTTAAAAAAATGTTATAATATTTTTAATAGGTTTTAATAAAGATTTTAATAAGATTTTTAGTTTTTTTTTTATTTACTTTTAAAAGTATAAATTGTTTTATTTTAATAAAAAAGTTAACTATTACTTATATAAAATTATATTTATTAAAAAAAGGAAAGTTTATAATAAAGTTTATTACTATTATGTTTTATAGTTAATAGTAAAGCTTTATAAGCTGTAAAAGTTTAAAAAACGCGTGCTTTAAGGCTTTGTTTTGCTAGCACTTAAAGTATTTGCTTACAAAGCTTTTAATAATGCTTTTTATACTTAGCTACTAAAAGTTGTAAGTAATTAGCTTAAATATTTTATTTATACTTATATAACTAGCTATAAAAGTATTGTGCTTTAATTTTATTACTTTAATTTATAGGTTATAAAGGACTTAAAAGCGGTTTTTATAATATAAAAAGCTATTTTTTAATATTATATCTTTTTATAGTGCTTTTAATTTAAGCTTATACTTAAGATTTTTAGGTTTAGCTTTTTTTATATGCTTAGTAAAGTTTTAATTTTATTAAAAGGCTTTAAAACTATAAAGGTGTTTTAAGGTTACTAAAGTTATTAATAATTTTGCTAGTAGTGCTGCAACTAAAAAAACTTGTTTTAAAAGGCCTTTAAAGTATAAAAAATGTTTTTTTTATAAAATTGCTTTAATAAGCTAGTTTTTAGCTTTTTTTTTTTTAAGCTAATATTATTATAGTTAAAAAAAAATATTAGCTTTTTTATTTTATTTTTTAAGCTTATAGTTAATAATAAACTAGTAGGTTAACAGTTATTGTGCTTATTTTGCTTATTTTTTATTTATTATTTTAGCTATAGTAAAGTAGGCAAGGTTTTAATAATTAAAATAGATTTTTATTTTATGTTTTGCGCTTTTTAAGTACTATTTTTATTAATTAAAAAAATTAACTATTGTTAATAGTTTTTTATTATAAATTTTATAGTTTATTTTTGCTAGTAAAAGCTTTTAAAAGTAAAATATAATAAGTTAAAGCTTGCTATTTTTGTTTTTTTAAAAAAAAACTGTGCTAAAAGCGTAGTTAAAGGCGTTAATTTTAATATATACTATAGCGTTAAGATTAAAGTAAACTAAAATTAAGGCCGTAGTAAATTTGTGCTTAAGGGTTTGTATAGCTTTAGCTATTTAGCTAGTTTATTTTTAAGTTTTAGCGTTAACTTTGTTTATATTTGTTAAAGGCTTTACTATTTTAAAGAAGTTTTTAATAAAGTATTAATAAAAGTTAGTAAAGCTTATAAATTGTTATAACTTTTTAAGCGTTTTTAAGTTTTTTTACTTAGCAATATAGTTAATTTTATTTTAGGCTATTTTAATGCTTTTAGTGCTAATAATATATTTTAAAAATTTAACTTTTTTAACCTATTATTTGCACTTTTAAAGTACAACGGCAAGGTTGTACTAAGTTAGGCAGCAAAGCACTTTTTTTATAATATAATTGTATTTTTTAATAGTGTTTGCATAAATAAGCAAATTATTTAAATAAATAAATAAACTATTATTTATAAGGTCTTAAAAAATATTGTTTATTATAAACTAAAACGTTGCTAAAGTATTAATTAGTTTTATAAGCATAATAGTATATTTAAAAAGCTTATATTTATATTAAAAAGCAGTTTTCTACTTATAACCTTTTTTAATTTAAACTAAATAAAAACTAGATTTAAGATTTATTTTAGTAAACTATTTAGCTATGCTAAAACGTGCTTATAGTTTAAATATTAATAGGATTAAATATTAAATTAGTTTTATAATGCTATTAAGTTTTTAGTAATTAACTATAAAATATAACTTTATAGTGTTTTTTTTGTTTATAAATATTAAAAAAGCGCTATATAATAATATTAATTTTTTAATACGTTTAAAATTTAATATTTTTTTTAGCTAAACTTTTAAAGTATTTAGTTTTTTAGCAGTTATAGCGTAAAAAGGTTTTTAAAAAAGTATTTTTTTTTTTTAAAGGTTAATAGCGTAGTTTTATATTATATAGTTAAGTAGGCAAAAAGCAGCTTTTTTGCTTATAATAAGTAAGTAATTGCAAAACTTTTTAAGTATGTTTATAAGAGTATTTTAAGCAGCTTAGGCAATAGCTATAATGTTAAACTTTAAAGTATTTAGCTAGATTTTTTATTGCTAAATAATTAAGCTAGTATAATTTTTTTTATAGTAATTTAAAATAAATTAAATTTTGCTGCTGTTTAAAAAAAAATATGCTAGCTAGTATTTTTTTATTTACTATTAAAATAAAATAATGTTATATAAGTTATTAAAGCTAAATAGCTTAAAGTTAAAGCAAGTAAAATAGTTCTTTTAGTAATATAATATAAAATAGTTTATATAATACTTACTACTATTTTTTAAAACAATAGTATTAAAGCTAGTTATAAGCTAAGAAAATTGTTGCTTAATAATAAAAAGCTTTTATACTTAAGCTTTTTTTAGTAATATTATAAATATAAAGCTTTTAGTATTTAATAAAGCTTTTATAAAATATTTTTTATTATTATAAAGTAAGGTTATAAAGATAATAAGTTGTTAGCTAGCTTTTAGTTTTTAAAAAATATAATGTTTAAGTTTAAAAGTATTGCTAAGTTCTTTTTTTAAAGCAAAATTAGTAATTACCTTGCTTTTTTCTAGCTAGATTTTATAAAGCGTAATATAAAAGCTAGCTAAAAATTTAATTTAGTATTAGTTTTAATTTTTATAAACTTAGTTTTTTTAAAAAGTTTAGCTAAAATAGCATTAATTTAAGCTTTTTTAATTAAAATAGGTTTGTTTTTTTTTTTTTAACTTTTTTTAGCAAAAAAGATTTTTTTTAAAGCTAAAAGCAAGTTTTTGCTATTTATGTTCTTTTTAGTAAAATATTTTAAGGTTTAATAGTTATTTTGTTTATATTGCTAGTAAGCAACTTTATTATATTTGCGCTAGTTAATAGCAAACTATATAATATTTTAAAGTGCTTTTTTGTTTAAAGCTTACTTTTTATTTTTAGTTTTAAACTATAGTAGTAGTTTTTTTATATTAGACTTTTTTAAATTATTTTTTAAAAATAAATTTTATAAGCTAAAGTTAAAGCAGTTTTTTTTGCTAATTTGTTAGCTTGACTTTAAGTGCTTTTTTATTAAAGCAAGCCTATTTTTTAATATTAAAGTTAACAGCTTAAAGTTAGTTATTATGTTTTTATAAATTTAACTAGCTTTTTTAATAGCGTTAAAAAACTTATTATTTTGTTTAAAAAAACCTTTTTTTTATAAGTAAACTAGCTTAGTTATTTTATTAAAAAAAGTTTTTAATATATAATTTTAAAATATAGTTTTAAACTACTAAATAAACTTGTTTAAGTTTAGTATTTTTGTAATATACTAAGCTGTATTGCTATAGTATTTTAATTTAAGTATTTTATAAAAGTTATAATATTTTTTTGTAAAATTTTTAAATTTTTTTTTTAATATAGCCTTATAGCTTTGCTACGCGTTTTAAAGCTAAAGCTATTTTAATTAGGCAAGCTTTTGCTAGTGCTATATTTAAGCTTTGTTTATTAATAAAAAGCCTACTTAATTAATATAGTAATAGTTTTTTAAAAAGTTTATAGCGTAAGTTTAAAAGTATAAGTAAACTTAGCTTTATTAAAAAAAGAATTTAAATAGGTTTTTTTTATTATAAGTTAAAAGTTTATTTAGCTATACTAAGTTAACTTTAGCTAAAGCAATAGGTTAAAAAAGCTATTTAAGCGTATAAGCAAGTTGTTTTTTTATAGTTACTAGTAGGCTTTTATTATTATTATTGTTGCTAAAGCTACTAAAAGGCCTTTAAAAAGGTTTGTATAAAGGTTTTTATAGTAAAGGTAATAGCTAATAATTGCTAAAATTGTTATTAAAGTTATTTAGGTTATTATTATTTAAAGCACTTAAGGATATTTTTTTTAGGCTGCTTATAAAAAAAAGCTAAAGGCGTATTATAAAGTGCTGTGCTTAGGCTTTTTTTATAATTTCTTAGGCTTATATAGCTTAGAGAGCTTTTAAGGTAAGCTGTTTTTAAATATAAGCCTTTAAGCTAAAATATTTAGTTAGTAAGGCTTATAAGCTAAAATAATTAATAAATATGCTAAAAAAGGCACTTTTTAGCTTGCTTATTAGCAAATTAATATTTATTAGTTATTTTTAATTTTAGTAAAGTTGTTTTTAAATTTTATTAATTATAGCTTAAGTATAAGCTTATAAGTTATTTAGTTAAAAAAGGTTTATATAAAGCTACTATTAAAAGTTTTAAATTTATTTATTAGTTTTTTTAGCATAATTGTTTAAGTTATTAATAAGCTTATAATAATTATTTTTTTGCTTTTAAACTTTTTAGTAAAGTTTTAGCAAGGCTTGTTAATAAGTTTAAATAATATATTAAAAATTTTAAATAGCTAAAGTATAAATTTTTTAATTTTTTATAAACATAGCAATAGTAAAGTATATTTTTTTAGTAAAAATATTGCTTTTTTTTTAATTTTTTAGTAAAAGGATTATAGCTAGTTTTTATTAATTAAAAAGCTGTTTTTATAAATTTTCGTTATAGCATTGTAAAGGTTTTAAACTTTGCTGTACTGCTAAAATAATTTAGACTTTTTAACAATTTTAAAAGCTTAAATATTGTAAGCTAACTTTTAGCAAATATAGATTATATTTTTTATATAATTATAAATAGTAAAAGTAACTTTAAAAAGGTGTTTAAAGGTAATATTAAATATAAGGACATTTTTATTTGCATTATTTTTAAAAATATTAAAAAAATCTAGGGTGTTATACAATATAAAGGCCTAGCTAGTGCTAAGCGCAAGGTTTTTAAATAAAAAAGCTATATTGTTAAAGGTTTAAAGTTTAATAAAAAATTGTTTTTAAATAGACTTTTGCTGTTAATAAATAAGTTAGTAAGAAAATAAATGTATATATTAATAAAAGTAGTTTATTAATTAAAGTACTTTTTTAATAGGTAAAAAGCTTAGTAAAGCAAGTAATGTTAAAAAAGTAGCTACGTATAAGGAAAAAGGCGCGTTAAAAATAAATTTTAGTTTATTATTAAATATAATAATAAAAGCTTAAAAAAAATAGTTTAAACGTATAAGTTTTTAAAAAATAATTTAGTAACGTAACGCTTAATAGTAGATTTTTTAAGTAATAAAAATATTTAATAAAGCTTATTAGCTAAAGTAGTAGTTAGTATAACTAAAAAAAGTAAAGGTAACTAAGAAAATTGTAAGTTAAAAGAAATAAAAATAAAAGTAGCAAAATCTTTATTACTTATAAGCTTTTAAGGTTTTAGATTAAAACTAGCATTGTTTTTAAATAAAAATTTGTTTAAGCTATTGTTAAATAATTTTTTAAATTTTAATTTATTAAAGTTTTTAAATTTAAAGTTTTTTAAAAAAGATTTTTTTTTATTAAAAGACTGTGCTTAAGTAATTAGTATAGTAATTAAAAGCTAAAGGGCTTAGTTGCAAAAGTAGTTATTGCTAATAACTAAAGTTAAAAAAAAAAGGCGTTACTAGTAATAGTTTTAGTAAAAAATTTTAAAAATATAAATAATAAGTAAAATAAAAAACTAAAGTCTTGTAACTTAGGCTAAATAGGTTAAAGTTTTTTTTTATAAAAAATATAAAATTATTTATAATAAAAGGCTTAATATAGCAACTTAAAAGTAGGAATAGCTTTAATTTAATTTAATAATTTTATATGTGCTAAAAGGGTTTATAAGGAAAAAGTCCTTTTTTAAGCCTTTAAAGGAATATAAGTTTATTTATCTTTATTTTTAGCCGGAGATTGGCAGTCCTTATTTTTTTTATGCAAAGGGAGTCCGCACCTTGTATTTGCAAGTGCATGCAACATAGAACTAATAAGTTAATCCTATCTAACCCCTTTATCTAAGGGAACTGTCCCCGACACCTATAGCCTTCTGATTAGCTAGGTCCTATCACCTGAACGTCCTGTGTAACATACGGCTATTTATTTCAGGGGCAGTGACTGATATACAGGACAAGCACCGCTAATAAATCCACGATAGTACGCCTATCATTCTCTTCCACTGAAACTAAATTTTGCTTTCAGTGGGTGGTCTATAAGTTTGCATGTTAGAAACCAGACCCTGCGCGTGGGGGGAGGAGAGTGGGGCGGCTTCAACTTACTCACTTGAAATTGTTCTTCATTTCTCGTAGAGCAGCCATCACTTCGACCGGGTCCGTCTTTCCTGTAGCCTTTTGGATCTCGGGGTCCTACAAAATACGTTAGTCGTGAGCAAAAATCGAGGCGAATTATAAACTTACCTCGACCTTCATAAAGACGTTATGTTGCTAGAAAGAAAGGAAATATCAGCTTTACTTGAATCTCGAGGGGAGATGTCTTCCTCCCTTTCCGATATATCAAATGAGCATACCTTTTCATCGCCAATTGTAAACTTTCCCTGCGTCTCCTGGTTCTCCTCAGCAAACGCCTGGAGCTTCTGGACTGCCGCGTTCTGAAGCACCGAGATGCCGAACTTGACGTTCGCCTTGGTATATTCATGCCCGGGCTGCCAGTTACGTCAGCGATGTGTATACTCATCGAGCATGTCCCACATGTGCAGAAAACCGGAGTCGAGACTTACGTAGACGACAGTGTCATCAGGCAGAGAGCCGAGTGTCTTGTTCAAAGCAGTGTGCATCTCCTCTGCGTTACCTTCAAAGAATCTCCCGCAACCTAAGGTAACAAGCAGTTTAGTTACGGCCCGTGTCTACTGCCAAGGAGTACAAGAAATAAAGATGTACCCACCACCGTGGAATAGTGTGTCGCCGGTAAAGACGACCTTCTCATCGCCATCTTGCATAAACCAGCATATGCTGTCCTGAGTATGGCACGGGGTATAGAGCCCCTTCACAGCGATGCTGCCAATGCTCCAGGATTCGCCATTCCCAGGCGTTTTAGTGACGACTTCGCAGTCCTTGCCGCCGATGACGGGAAGACTGGGTGTGCCAAGCTCGGCCAACTGTTTATCCCCAACGTATTCTTAGCTGGTGCTTGAGACGGTAGTAGATCAAGGGTACTTACCAACTTCTTGTTGCCACCAGCATGGTCCCAGTGGCTGCAGAAATGATCAGCAGACAATATCAAGGTGTGATGTCGGCCGACAAAATCGAAACTTACTGGTGTGTATTGACAATAGCCTTGAGGTTGATCTTACCCGACTGGATAGCCTCTTTCAACACGGGGGCAACCCTGCAACTTACATGTCAGTGGGTTCTAGAAAACTTGGACGTCTAGCAACTTACTCCTCGGGGTTTGCTGGATCAATGATGACAGCATCCTTGGACTTATCATCGACAACGAGATACGCATAGTTATCACTCTTCCCCGTCCCTGTTGGATTGTTGTCATGTTAGTCAACAACTCATGTTGCTTGTTTCTGTATAGAGACGTTTCTCGAGCCTCCTATTCTTTCTCTCAAGCCACTCCAACCTTAGCCAAGTCATGGGGGGGTGGGACTCCACCACCACACCACACCACAACCACAAAGCTTCCCCCCACCACCCATCTTAACGGGTCCAAAAAAAAAGGAGTCGTAAAGGAGATATTGATAGCAACTCACACATAGGAATCGACTTGACATGCATGGCGCGTGATAGTCCGAGCTAGATTGTTAAGAACCGCGTCATCAGTCTCCGCATAAAATACTCAAATCGTCTACCTACCACGGAGAAACGCGCGCGCGACACCGAATCACGTCATCTCCCATTTTCTTCCCCTCTTCTTCTTCTTCTTCTTCTCGTAGTAGAGGTTGTTTTCCCTAATAAGGGGCCAAAGGGGTCCTCAAAACGCCTGACACATAGGCAAAAAAAGTTGCAAACGGGGTGATGTAAACTTACTGTCGTGGTTACAGAACGAAATCTCGTGGGGTTGAACGCTAACGGTCGCGCAGCTCTCGCGATCAAATTCATTAAGGGATTGGAGGAAAGATCTTTCCGAGTTAAAACTTGTATCGAAAGAGTGGCTAAAAGATGGCGGAAACCGAACTGGACGGCTGACAAATTACGATCGCGGCTTCTCTACCACGGCAATAGTAATAGAGCAATACACCAATGTCGCTGCTTAGAGGTTCTTGTCACCATGACGTTACCTTACCTACCCGGTGCGGGCCGGAAACTGGTGGGGACGTGCATACACATCTGGCCAGCTGCTCCACAACTGACAAGCAGCTGTTTGCACTGTTCCTCCAATGTTCATATTGAGGCATGTGATTGTGTACCCCGACCCCTACGTATGGTCAGCTCCTCGCAGTCTGTCACGATATCATCAAGTGGTCGTATACCGACGACATGTAGATAGAAACAGATTTCACAGAAGCGCACCGGAAGATGATAGGCTATTCGACATTGGCTTCTCCGTGGCAGGAAAGGCCATCTTCCGCAAATAACGTTCCAGACCCAACTTCAGCTATGAGTCGCTACATATCCATATTTCTATTAAGAGCACTGGAAGCACAGAGAGCCACTTAAGAAGGTAGCCCTTGCGCCCCATATGAGATCAGAGAACTTCCAGCATTCCTCTACGCTCAACCGAAAGACTCTTTTAACAGAGGCTTACTCGAGCATTTCAACTGCGATAAAAGCCCTGGGAAGACAATCGCTGAGAAATAGAGGATACCCTCGTTTATGTTGTTAGTTAGTCAACAACCTTCGTGAGCATGCTAGCAGGCGTTCAAACTATCCCTATTGGCCTTGGCGTCCATGTGCCCTGATATTTCGCCCAGCCTACTGATTGACTCGACGATTCATCTGATATCCCAATTTGGGCATCTACGAGCCTGGCCTCGGTGTCTTGGAGCTTCTCGTTCAAGGTCTGCAGCTCAACTCTGACAGCGTCCAAGTCTTCTGTTTTCGGAGTCCGAATAACTTCTGGGTTGGCCGTCAATAGTATATCGAGGTTTCCGCCCAAGACCGTGCGGGAAAGCTGAAGGGCCCTTATGATGACCTTTGGCTCATCCGAAGACTCTGCAATTTCTGCTAGTGTCTGTAACAAAGACGCCTCGTTCCAAGGACGAAATTGGGCTTGAAGAGCTGCTTTCGTAGTCTCATCCTGCTCACGCAGGTACCTTGTAAGCAACCTAGTTCGCTTGTCCATCGACGCATCTTCCCCTGGGCTGTTTTCATCCAAGGATGTCAGGTCTTTCCAGTAAAAATCCCAGATCCATACGAGGGCGTTGCTGGCGGCAGATCTTAGCTTCGACAGCGACGGTAGTTGCTCATGGGTAGCTTGATGCCTAAGCTCGACGAAAGTTGCCGGCAAGCCTATCGTCTTGGCTACCGAGTACATGCTCATTTTGCGAAGCTTGTCCTGCTGGCCATCTAGGAGTCCGGTCACGAAACTATGGTGAATACGATTAGCGGATCTGTCGTATGCATTACCCTGTTTGGGATGCTCTCGTGTCGGTGGTAATCATATCATGATCTGATGTGGCATGCCACATCCATGTCTCTTCGCTGTTATGAATAGCACTCTTTCACACTAAATATGACACGGTGCTTTGCGGGAGTGTTAAATCCGCTACTCGTAGGCATGACTTGATGAACAGCCCGGGAGTTCAGCTCAGCATGCCCCACGAAATGATTGAATGTGGGAATTTGTGGGAAACGTTTTAGAAAAGGGGCGATAAGGAGGAGCATGATGCCGGAGAGGTGAATGACGCACCGACTAAAGGCAGCTGAATAGGCGGCTCGGATAGCATAAGAGGATGAGTTAGCCCTGGTTCTGGATTCGTGGAGGTCACTCAGAATGGCGGCGGTCAAGAGGGCCGTCGACTCAATCATGTGGGGGCAGCCACCACGTTGCATCCACATGGAGACGCGCGAGACGGCCAGTTGTTGGCGTTTCTCGGCCTCCTGAACCAGAGCGGCATCTTCGTCATCTCCTTCTGCTCGGGGATTGTCAGCCGGGGGTGTACATGGTTGGTCAGGTGACAAGACGACAGGATGACCTGGTAAACGGCACTGGTTGGGGGTGGTGGTGGGGTGTTTTAAGGTAGGTAAGGTACTGTGATGGAGGACCGATGGGGCTCTCGTACTGATAGTGTTGGTCCTGGCACTGCTATCGGCATGGATCTTGGCATTGGCGTATGAAGATGGTGGTAATGAGGAAGGGTAAAATTGCTGCCGGACTCGCAATAACTCCTGCCGGTCCCGCCAGGGCGTGTGGATATACTGCACCATCGTTCCTTGTTAGGGGGGTATCTATCCAGTATTGGTAGAAGATAGCAGAAGGCTTGGGCTCAGCCGATCGAAACGTCAGCACCTGTTCCTGTTTATTCACTTGGAACCCTTCTGCCCCTTGCGTTGCATTGAGTACCTAGGGAGGACGGAGCAAAAAGCTGGATAGGTAGAGGTGGATCATGCGAGAAACGAGAAACGAGATGCTAAAGTACTTAACCTATGTAGGTTTGGTAGGGTAGCGGCATCCCGCCTCTTGGTACAGTACCTACCTAGATACTCGTACATGTATACATACGTGTATATCCTGCACAATAGTAGGACCGACACGGGTTTGAGCCAAAAGCGAAATGAATGTCGATGGAGGTTCGCAATCGCTACAACGTACCGACGGCCAAAGTGACCCACAACAGAATACTTCCTATCACAGCCAGGGATATAGGGAGCAACAAGTATTCCGGCTTGAGCGGTACTGCCTATCAATTCAAATGGCGTGCTCCACCTGAAAGTTCTGTTGACTACAAGCTAGGTTTATTGGGGTTATGCGCCTAGAGAGGGCAGAGCGTACTAAATGTATGGGCCCAGCATGCTTCAGGTTAGTTGAGTCGTTTCCCGCTCTTGTCACGTACATAATGCTCATTCCACGTACTTGTATGCAGATCCAGTTTATGATGAGCTATTATCGTCGTAAAGTCGTACGACTACTTTAGTAGGAGGAGTAGGAGTTGGTCGACTTTCTACAACAGCAATAAAAGACCTCAAGTATCTAGGTTAACTACTAACTGCAGCAAAATTTTCCTTCTCTTTTACGTGATGAGGTTAGTTGCCCGTTAGTCAGAGAAGGGACAACCAATTTTAAAATAGAAATATACATCAGGCCTGAGCTGCTACCTAATCTAGTATAGGTACCTAGTTAAGATAGCAAAAGGAATTAAAAAGCAAAGCCGCAAAACTCCTTTTACTGTCTCTATTACCTTTAAGGGGGGTTTGATGGTTAGTTCATCTTTGGAAATCGAGCTCCAAACTTGAGAGAATAGGTAAAACAAAATACCGTTCCATTTCAAAGATTGTACGTGCATGTACTTAATTAACCAGCAATTTTTCTATGTTGAGCCACCCTATAATTTTGCTCAGCCTCGACACAACACAACCGCCCGACAATGTACCTACCGTGCTCGTAAACAATTTCTCTTCCCCGATCTACTTGTACCTAGTAGAGCTTCTTAGAGTTTAATACGCGCACTCCTTATTAAATAGAACCTGTAAGTAGAATAGCCACGAGGTGGTCCCCACATTCCGCCTAGGCGCGGGACTCGTTATGCCCCGACTCCACTTCCGCGTCTCTTTTGTGCGGAACACAGCTGGATGGGAAGGTTCGAGGTGGATTGATTTGATGGATGGACTTACCGGGGAAGTGCCAGAAATGTCCACCAACAGGACAGAATGATCCCAGGTCGTGGGGCATCCTTAATCATATACCTAACCTAGCATGCCTAGGTACATACCGGATATAAGCCATAGGGAAGCATTTGTTAAACGGATCATGTAGATATTACGTGTAGGTACTTGTAATTCCTAGGTTCACCGATTATGCCTTGTAAGTTGAACCCAGGCAAAGTCAAGGTCCGCATGTCAGAAAAACAGTACAATAGGTACCCCCATTATTGACAAGTACTACCCTGCAGATGGGTCAGTAGCAATCAACATACTATGTAAGTACTCGTAGATGATAGAAATTCCTGGTCATCAAGTTATCACCAGCTCGAAGTTTTTATACGGTCTTATGATGGCCATGCACCGGATCGACGAGAACCTCGCGAGTCACGGGAGGCCGTGTCGGGTTTTGGTCAACTACTGACTATGTATGACATATAAAACCTCTCAAGTTTGATGGTTTCCCAAGACCTCGGCATCCATCCTATGCACGCGATGCAAGAGCCTTGGACTTTGCCTGCTAGTTTTTGCGAGCCTTCGTTTTTCCTAGGTTAAACACCGATCTGATGATGCCTACCACACAAGGTCATATCTGCGAAGCAGTCCGGGACTAGGACATGACTAGCTACTCCACTACTGCATAGCATTAGCAGGTTACAAGTACGTAGGTACTTGTAGGCGTAAAAGCTTGGGTTGGTTTATTTTTGTTGTTTGTAGGGCGGGGCCGCGCGTGGTTATTAATAATAAAATGCTTGTATAGTGCTAGGCAAGCTATTTTTAAAATAAAAAGCTTGCTACTTTACTTTTAATACTATATTAAAAAATAGCTGCTTTTAATTTTAAATACGTTATAAATTAAAGTGCAAGCACTTTAATTTAAATTTTATATATATAGCGCTTTTTATTTGCTACTAAAAGCTTATAAGTTAATAAGTTAGCATATTACTAAGTATAAAAAGTATATATTATAAATAAAAACTTTTAATTATAAGTATATTAGCTTTATAAACTTTAATAAATTAAGCAAAAAAAAAAAAAATTTTAAATAATAAATAAACAATATTTAAAACTTGCTTAAAATATTACTAATTTTATTTAAAAAACTTTTAAAAATACTTTAAGCATTTGTTACTATTATAGTAAGCTTTTTAAAGCAGTTACTTTGCTTTTAAAATAAAGTAAAAGTAGTAAAAATAATAAGTAAAATGCTAAGTAGTTAGCTAAAGTAAGCAATTTACTATTAAATAATAGCGCATACTTAGTATATATTTTAAAGCATACTTATATTAATATTATTATATATTAATATTATTATATATTAATATTATTATATTTTAATATTTTAAAGTAAATATTAAAATTATATATTATTAATTTATTTATTTAAAACTTTAATAAAGCAATAAGCTTTTTATATATGCTTTTTATTACTATATAGTAGTTAATAAATATTTTTATATTATTAATAAAGTTTTAACTTATAAAAAACAATAAAAATAGTTGCTATTAAAGCAATAAATATATTAGTATTTATAGCTTTAAGTATTATAGTAATTTTTTAAAAAGTTATTTTTAAAAGCTAACTAAAAGCAATTATTATAAAAAAGGTCTTAGTAAGTAGCAAAAATAGCGTAGCAATAAAAAGTGCTTAAAAAAGCAGCAAAAAAAAGGTAAGCAGTTAATAAAGTTAAAAGAAAAAAAAAGCAATAGCAGTAAAAATAGCAGCAAAAATAGTAAAAAAAAGCAAAGCAAATAGCAAAAACGTAAATAAAAACATAGGCAATAGCAAAAAAAATAGCAAGAAAAATAGCAAGAAAATATTTAATACTATTAAATTATATTTATTATTATTATTATTATTATTTATATTTTAATAATAGTTAAAGTAATTATTGTTAACTTTTTTATAAACTTTTTTAAAGCTTGCATTTTTATTTTTATTATTGTTTTTATTTTTGTTTTTATTTTATTTTTTAGTTTTAAGCTATTAATTATTTTTAAAATAATTAAAGTTATTAATATTAAAGTA
Organism: Poronia punctata; assembly: GCA_022579005.1. Classification (NCBI taxonomy): domain Eukaryota; kingdom Fungi; phylum Ascomycota; class Sordariomycetes; order Xylariales; family Xylariaceae; genus Poronia; species Poronia punctata. Next base: position 300,098 of record MU401472.1, read on the forward strand.
AGCAACGCTATATAAAAAATAGCTAAGCTTTATAAAAGCTTTATAAAGCATTTTAATTTTTTTATTATTATTATTATTATTATTATTATTATTATTATTATTATTATAATTATAGTTATTTTTATAAAAAAAAAACAAAAGTTATTAGTATAAACTAAAAACTATTTATATTTATAAGCTATTGCTACTATATTATAAATATAAAAACTTATATTAACTTACTTTATAAAGTTAAAGTTTTTAAAAAGACTTAAAAAAAGGTAAAATATAATAATAGCTAAAAAATATGTTTTAATTAGCAAAAAAACTGCTAAATTAATTAAAATACGTATATTAAGTTAAATATAAAAATATATAAGCAAATTACTTATAAAAAAAATAAAATTAGTATTAATAATAGTAGTTATAAAAAAAAAAGTAAAAAAAATTATAAACGTTATAATATTTAAGTATATATTAAAATAAAAAGTATTATATATATAGTTACTTTAAAAGCTATATATATTGCTAAGTATTATATATATTAAAAAAAGTACTAAGCGTATATAAATATTATTGCTTATATACTAAGTAAATAAACGGCTTAAATATGCTAACTAAAAAGTTATAATATTTTTAAATTTTAATTTACTAACTTATTTACTTTTAAAGTACTGCTAGCGTGCTAAAAATAATTAAAATTAAATAGTGCTTTAAATATAATACTTTTAAGTATTTTATAGCAAAAAATAGCAATATAGTTTAAGCTAAAGCTAAACTTTTTTTTTAAAAATATTAAGTATAACTTAATTTATAGTAATAAATTAGCTTTTATAAATAGTTATAATAAAAAAAATAATTAAAAAAAAGTTAGTATGCTAATATTATTAGCTTTTAAAGTTATACTTATAGTTTAAATAAATAATAAAAATTATAGTTTAGCTATTTAGCGTTTAAAAAAAAAGCTATTATATTAATAAAATAGTTAATAATATATAGTATAAAAAATAAATACTTTACTAACTTATTAAAAAAATAAAAAAAATAATAAAAAAGTTTATTTTATAATTTATACTTTTAACTTATATAATATTTTTAATTATACTTAAAGCCTTATTAACTAAGCTATAATAAATAAAAAAGTTTTTAGTAAGTATAATGCAAGCTTTAAAGTATATAAAAAAATAAAGTTTAAAGTTATTAGCATTGTAAAAAAGCGCTTAATCTTATAAAAGGCCGTTTTTTATAGCTTAAATATAAAAAGTAAGCTACTTTAACTAGGTTATATACTTATAATTATATTAATTAACTTGTTTATATTAAATAAAAATATATAAAGTAAAATTAAAAAAGTAATAATATTAGTAAAAAAATTATATAAATAGCAAGTACTAAGTAGCTTTTAGTGCTTTTAAAAAACTTAATATTATTATAATTTTTTTAATATAGTATAAAATCTAGCTTAAGCATTGCCTTTTTAATATATAATAAATTAAAAGCAAATAGTTTTATTAAAAAATATGTAAACATACTTACTTAATATTTATTTTAAGTTTATTTTAAGTATATAGCTAAATAAAAAGTAAGCAGTAATAAAAAAAAGCTAGCAAAAGTTGCTAAATAAAATATAGCTAAAGCTACTTATAATATACTTAAAACTTTTATTATTAAAGTTTAAAATAGCTTATTAAAAGCGGTTATTAACTTAACTAAGTACTTTAAAGCTAATTATAAACTTTTTATTAAAAAAAACATATTTTTTTTTATTAAACGCTTATTATAATTTAACTAAAGTAGTGCTTATAAAAATAAAAAAAGCGCTTTTAACTAGTAATAAAAAAAAAAAAAATATAATATAGCTTATAATGTTGTTAGCAGCAATACTAGTAAGCGTATAATATAAAATAAAGTTTTAAACTTTAGCTTTAAAAGCTATATATATTAAATAAATATAAAAAACTTTAAGTATAAATAATTTACTAATGTTTATAAAATTATTATAATTTAGCAAAATTAGCTTAAAGTTTTTTTTTTATAATATAAGTTAGTAGTAGTTAATAAAAAAGTTATAAAAGCAATGCTACTTAGTATTAAAATATTTTAAATATTTAAAAGTATATTTTTAGCTATATTATTAAACTTAGTATAGCTTTATAAAAAGAAAAAATAGCTTTAGTTACTAAAATTACTATAATTAAAATACTTGCTAACTTAAAAACTTTAATTAAAAGCAAAATTAGGTTTATATACTTTAAGCTACTTAAAAAAATTATTATTATTTAAACTACGCTTTAAAAAGTAGCAAGCAAGCTTATTTTAATTACTAAAGTTACTTTTAAGCTTATACTTTTTATTTTTAAACTTATTATTAAAAACAATATTTTAATTAATATAATAATAATTATTATTATATTAATTAATGTTTTTTTTATTAATATAAAGTTTTTAGCAAGTAAAGTATGCTTTAATATAAGTATTATAGTAATAACTATTTACAATTTTAGTAAAAGCAACACTTTTTATATTAAACAAGTAATAAAGCATTATTTTAATATAAGCAAAGTTTTTAATATATATATTAAGCTTAAACTTAAAATAATAAATTAAAATATAGTTAAAAGCTTAAAAATAAAAGTAAAAAGGATTTAAATTTTAACTTTATTTAGTTAGCTATTAAAAATAAATAATTTAATTAAAGCTAGCAATATAAAGTAGCTTTTTTTTATACTTTTTAAGCATAGTTACTTTTTAATTAACTTTTTTGCTTTTTATAATAAACTAATATAGTTAAAAAGCTTTATTATAGTAGTTAATATATTATATAATATATAAAAACTATTAAAGTAAAAAGTTAAAAAGCAAATATATAATTTTTTTTAAAAAAAACGTTATGCTTACTAACTAACTTATTTATTATATATATAATTAATAATAGTAAAAAGGCTTTTTTATTAATTTGCAACAATATTTTATAAACTAGGTTTTAATAAAACTAAAATATAGTTTTTACTTTTAAGCAGTACTTAACTATATAGTTAACTATTATAAAATAATTATAATAAGGCAATATATTTATATTAGCAATTTATTTAAAAGTAATAATAATATTATAAATATTAAAGCAATAATTATTATAGCAAAAAATAAATACTTAGTAATTAAGGTTTATTAATTTATTAATATAAGCATAATTTTAAAGTTAATAAAAAAAATAAAAGTAATAATATAAGTTTATAAAAAAGGTATAAGCTTTTAATAAGCAATATAAAGTAGTAAAACTAGTATTAGCTAAAATAAGCTTGCTACTTTTAATAAAGTATATATTAATTATATAAATTTAAGCTTTAATAAAAAAGTTAGCTAAAAAACCTAGCTTATTTTAATTTGCATACTTTTTTTTTTATAAAAATAATAAGCAAGTATATAAATATAAATTTAAAAACATATTAAAAGCTATAATAAATAGTTAAATATAAAAACTTATTTTTTAAAAAGCAAAGCAAAAAGGTTAATAGCAAGATTAAGCTTTTAAAAAGGGTTTATATTTAAAGCTAAAATATGCTTTTTTTAAAAAGCTTTAAATTAAGATTTTAAAAATTTAAAAAACATATTAGTATTAAAAACGCTTTTTAATTAAATAAATTTATAGTTATAAAAAGATTTATAGCTTTACTATTTATAATAATTTTAATAGTTTTTAATATAAAACTTAAATATAATAACTTTTTTTATAAAAATATTAAACTAAATATAAAACTAATATATAGTAATATATAAGTTATTTTTAACGTTTTTTATAATAATATAAAGCTTATTAGCTTTAAAAAAAGCATTTTGCTATTATTTAAATATAAGCATATACTTATAAAGATTATATTAGTAATAGTTAGCTATAAAAAAAGTAATAAAAAAATAAGCAACTTAATATATTATAGTATACTTTTAAGTTTTTTTTTTTACTACTTTAAAAAAAGTAAATATTTTAAAAGTTTTTAGTATAATAAATAATAAAGTTTAAAATAAACTATGTTTTTAAAAACTTAAATTTAAATATAGCTTTAAGCTTTATAGCAGTTAAAACTTAATTTTTTTAAGCTAGCAATTAATAAAAAAAAAGCTTTAAAAGGTAACTTGTTTATATATTATTATATTATAGCAAATAAAAGCAAATTTTAAATATTAAATAAAGGGCTTATTATATTATTTAAAAGCATAGTTAACTTAAACTTTAAATTTAATACTATAAAGGCAACTTTAAATAAACTTAGCTATACTATAAAAAAAAAAGTAAAAAATATAATTAAAAGTAAAAGCTTAGCATAGCTAAATTTATTAATAAAAATAAATTAAATAAAAAGAAAATTTAAGTAATACTAAAAAGCTTTATTGCTTTAAACTTTATTTTAAAAAATATTAAGTTTTGCTTTTTAAGCTATAAAGTCTAGCATAGTACTAATATTAACTTTATTTATAAGCTTAGCAAGCTTTTTATTAATAATATTATTATTTAAGCTTATATTATTTTTAATATTTATAACGTTACTAAGTTAATTAAAAACGTTATTATTATTAAAAAAACAATTTAGCTGCTTATAGTTAAGCAAAATATTTTAATAATTAAAATAGTTTTGCTTTAAAAAAATAAGCTAAGTATAAATAGCTTAACGCTAAATATAAAAATTATAAATAATTTATTATTAAAAGTAAGCGTTGTATATTTTAATAACTATATAATTAAGCTTTATAAAAAATAAAAAAAGTTAATTTTATACTTTAGTAATATTTTAAAAAAAGTAGCAAATATAATTATAATATTAATATAAAGCGCTTTTAATTTAATAAACTTTAATATAAATATATATTTATATAATTAATATTTGCTTAGTTTATATAAAAGTAAAAAAATAATTAAAAATATTGCTAAAGTTTATAAAGTTTTTAATACTAAAAAAAAGTACTTAGTTTTTAAAATTAACATTTTTGCTTATATAAAGCTTATATAAACTTAAGCAAATATTTATATTAAACTAATGCTTATAATAATATAAATATTTTTTTATAATATATAAAATAAAAGTAGTATAAAAGTTTTAAAAAAGTTATATATTAGTATTATAAATTATAAACTAATTTATTTATATAACAGCGTTTATTTTTAGCTTATTATTTTAAAAAAAGTTAATAATATAAAGCTTTTTTATAAGTTATATAGCAAACTAGTTTAAAATAATAAAAAGCTAAGCAATATATAGTTATTTTTAGTTTATTAAGCTTTATAAGCTTTTAAGT
>MU401473.1:0-48808 GCA_022579005.1 Poronia punctata
AGTACTACTTAATAATATAACTAATAAGCTAGCTAAGTATATAGTAAAGTTAATAAAGCAAACTTATAAAGTTTAAAACTTAGCTTATAAATTTGTTTAAAAGACTTAAAAATAGCAAAAGGTTTAAGCTAATAAAAAAAAATAAAAAGTAAACTTTTTTATTTATAATTAGGTTTTTTTTAAAAAAAAAAGTTTTACTATAATAGCTTTTACTACTTATATAAATTTTTAATAAGTTAGTTTATTTAAAATCTTTAAAAAAAAAAGCTATAGTTATATTTTAAATTTGCTACTAACTTATAAAATATAAAACTTTTTTTATACTAATTAGCTATATAAAACCTTTAATAACCTTTTACTTTAATAAATCTAACTTTTTTTAAAACTTAAAAAAATTAATAAAAAGCTTAAGTATAAAGTATAGCAAGTTTTAAAATTTAAACTTTTTAAGCGCTATAAATATTTTTAGTACTAAGTAAATTAAATTAAGTATAACTTAAATAATGCCTAGTACTTTACTAGCAACTTTAAAAATATATTAATAGCTTTAAAAAACTTTTATAATAGCTACCTTTTAGCTTTTAAACTTTTAATACGTTTTAATAAATAGCTATATGCTATAGTAGTAAATATAATACTAAAAAACTACTTAAATAACTTTAAAGCTGTTTATAAAAGTAAGCAACTTATTATAAAACGCTATACTTAAGCTTTAACGCTTTATAAACTTTTAGCTTTTATTTACTTATTAGCTTTACTTAAGTTAAAAATATAAAAATAAAAGTTTATATTTAATTATATTATATTTAATAAATTATTTATACTATAACTTAACTAAACTAACTTATAATTTAACATTTTTACTAAAATAAAAAAAAGTTAAATAAGTATATATTTATAAAAAAAACTTATTATAAAGTATATAAGCATAGTAAGTTATTAAAAACGTTTTTTATATTAATATTAAAAAAAAAAAAAGTGTTAGCTTTAAATAAAAAAAAAGTGTTAGCTTTTAAGCAGCACTTTTAATAACCTTTATAATAAAAAAAACCTTAGCTTAAGCGCTTTATACTTTAGCTTTAGTTTTTAAAAAAAGTAATATAATAGCTATGCTTATTAGTTTAAAGTTATATAACTAAAAAAACAATTATATAACTTATAAACTATATATATTATTATAAAGTAGGTTTAAAGTAGTACTAAATACTACTTTTACTTAGCTAAACTTACTTAGCAAAACAATTTAATTAGTTATATACTTATATTTTTAGCTAGGTATTTATATATAAGTAGCAAGAAAATAAATCTTAGCGTAGCTAGTCTCTTTTTTTTCTTTTTAACTTAAAATCTTTTATATAGCGTTAATATATAGCTATTATGCCTTACTAATTATTATATAAGCTAAATTTTTAAAAGTTATATTTTTTTTATAAGTTTATTTTTAGTTAGGTTTTAAGTTTGTTAGCTTTTATTAAAAAGATTTATAAAAGGTTTAGTTTAAGTTTAAGTTTTTTAAATCTAGGCCTATATTTAAAAAGGCTTGTAGTTTTAAGTATAAAAACTACTTATACTAGCTTTTTAGTGCTATAAAAAAAGCTTGTTTTCTTTTTACTTATATTAAAAAAAATCTATTTTTAAGTTTATAGCTTTTATTATATAACTAAAAGCAAGTTTTTAAGCTTTTTTTATGTTTGCTAGTAATAGTATAAAAAAGTAAAAGTAGCTAGTATTTTTAAACTATAAAAAGTATTAAGTAAGTAGTTTTTGCTATTTTCTTTATTTATTTTTTAACAATATAAATAATTTTAAAAAAAAAGGCTACGTATTTTTTAAAAAGTCTTTTTTTTAGTTTTTAAAGGTTTTTTTTATTAGTTTGTAAAGGTTATTTTTATTATAACGTTATATACGTTATAAACTTAAAAATAAAATCTTAAAAAGTAGTAATTTTTTAAAAAAGTAAAGGTAAAGTTTTAAATAATAAAAATTTATAATAATCTTAAGAAAAAATAGTAGTAATAAACGATTTTGTTTAATATTGTCTAAATTTAAAATTTTTAAGTTTATATATTATAAGGATCTTGTTTTTTATATAATAGTATATAGTTATAATGCAGCTGATTAAGCAAACTTGCTAGCTACTATTTAATAGCACTAAAGATTTTAAGATCTAAAATATAAAAAATAAATTAATTAAAAAACTAGGTAGGTTTATAAATTTAGAGGTTTTATTTTAAGATTTATTTAAAGTTTTATAACCTTAGGTTACGTAATAAGATCTACTGGATAGCTATAAGATTTACTAGATAGCTATGTTATATAGATAGTTTATAAACCTATTAGCATTATTATTATTATTATTATTAATTTAGCTTATTTAAGCAAAAAAAGTTAAGTAAAAGCTTATAAAAGCACTTTTAAAAAAATTTATAACTACTGCTATATAAATATTTGCTTACTTTGCTTTAAAGCTTTTATTTAAAAGTAAAATATTTACTTTTTTGCTTACTAGTGCTGTTTTAATATTTAAAAAAATAAAGCATTTAGCTTAAAATATAAATTTTATACTTTTTAAAGCTAAATTTAAAAAAACGTAAAAAATAGCATTTATAACTTTAGTAGCTTAGTATAAGTATGCTAAAGCATAAAACTTAAAGTTTAAAAGTACTATATTAACTGCTATTATAGTAGCAAAAATTATTTTTTTATAAGTAAAAAAGTTTTTATTAAAATTTTTAAATATAATAAAAACTAAGCAAAAGCTTTTAAAATAAAAGTTTTTTATTTATAAAAATATAAAATGCTAATTGCTTCTTGCTAGGTTTAAAATACTTTAGTATTTTATTATTTTATATATTACTATAATAAAAGCTTAAAATAAAAAAGGATTAAAAGCTTAAAAGAGCAAAAGCTTAAAATTTAAAAGCTATAAAGCTAAAAAAAAGTCAAAATATTTCCTAACTAAGAAAATAGTAGGCCCTTTTTAAAAAGTAAAAAAGGTAAAAGAGGGAAGGTTGGTGTTAATGACAAACCAGAGCCTGAGCGAACTCACCATTGCCCCAGCCGATCGTCACGCTGGTCTTACCTCGCCAGCGCAAGTGCAGTCCATTACCTCGAAGGAACGCGCTTGTGTGATGAGCATGCCGAGCAAGGGGGTTGCACCGTTGCGGCACCGACGAGGCTCGTGGAGAGGTATTGTTCTCAACTTTCCCGACATCTACCCGTGCAAATCAACGTGGACGGAAGAAAGTGGACTCAGTTCAGAGATAGGGATAATCTCCTATCCGAAAGCTCGCGTGAACTCTTTTGTATCGACATACGAGTAGTCCGGGAGTAGCTGGTACATTTTTGTAGATAAGAGCGTCGAATCCGTTAGACTTGTCAAGCAAGGTCGTTACTACTCCTACTCCCCCCTATTTGGACCCCCTTTTATATCAACCCTACATATATCACCTACCTATACAGTATGTTTACGCAGTAAGATCGAGATAGATAATAGACTGCCTTGTTTGCCACTTTTTATCCACCTTGGAGATCACGGTTCTTTTCCACGATATGAGCCTGATGGTCTTACGAAAGCATCTTATTTCTAGGTCAAGATCTGTCAAAAACTTCCAAGTACAAGGATATGAGGACTAGACAGCAAGGTCTAACCCAGGAGGTCAGAGATTCTATGGCGGACATTACCCAGTATTGGCAGAACGCTGTCACGGTTTACACCGTGTTTACGCAACAAGAGCCAGCGAAACGCTGACGATACCCAGATACCCAGCCTCACTTCCCCCTTTATAACCAGCAATAAATAGCGTCATAGCTAGAAGGGAGTTATTTTCTCTTACTGCGATAACTATACGTCAAACCTGGAATTACCCGGTCGGGACTGTGACAGAGGCCGCCCATACCTAAGAGATACAGTGCGGAAGCATTAACACCGAATAAGTGTAAAATGTTACAAATAGATTAGTAAAAGTTAAACGCAAGGAAAAAATGTTCATATACATACTGTTAAATAAATCTAAGTACCCGCTTCGGTTTATTAAGAGACTTTATGTACAGTACCTACATATCTGATAACCTACCTAATTATAGATTGACAACTACTACGTTAACATTAGCAACTGTCAGCGCAAGTATGCCGGGATACTCCCGGTTCCGAAACCTGAACGGGCTCCGGACCTCCGTTGTCTCGGGGACGAAGTGTTGTGATTTTCCTAACGTACCGCTTAGTTATAGATCGACCTGAATCTCGGGAGAATCTGTTTAGTACTAGAACTCGGCCTTGTCCAGTAAAATATCTTTCACGTATTAACCAAATCCAACTGTCCGATTACACTTCAACGCTTTAATAAACATTGTATCAGTGCTGAATAGACTGTTTCCTTCCTCTCTAGACGTCTAGCGGTAGTTGTTGCTATACTTCAAAGTGAGTCTTGACGTTGGGAGAGTGCGGCTATCTATCTCCGACCTTTGACGGAGCGTTGACTGGACCTACCAGGTCGTGGTATTAAGTGCTTTTTGTTGAGGTAAGTGCTAGTCTTACCACGATATACCATTATTCTCACTGCCCACCTAGTTTCCCACCCTTAACATCAAACCGTACAGGCCCTCTACTCCAGATATCTACGCCATACGACAGAGACCTGCAAGACTCAAGCCTTATTTACCAACCACAAGCCAAAGCCGAGGACCGACGATGGATTTCTTTCTTGATGCATGTGAAGGTCTGGTGGAAAACGCCGCTCGAATTCCCGACGACGATACCCCAATCTCCCTGGCCGACACCAAACGCTGGCGATCTTTGTTTGGTTTTACTACGGCCGAAGCAGAAAAGGAGATCCGGGAGTGGAGATCGAACCTTGGCCGCGAACATCTCACGGATTTCGCTTGGGAGGCGGTCAAGACCAGCGCAAAGGGGTTCGACAAGGAATCTTACGAGTATGCGCTCGGAACTCGCCGCCTCCCATCCACGCAGCCCACGACTTTGGCGGCCCAGGACCGACAATCGGGCTCAAAGGAAGCCAATGGAAGAAGAATGGGGAGCGCCTCAACACCGAAGAACATACGGTTCCTGTTGAGGCTTGAGGGCAAGATACCCACCGTTGCTGCTGCTCAAGCTATTGGAAAGCTTGACCGCCCGCCGCTCAAATACGAGGGCGAAAATGAAGACGGCGATACGACAGAGTTTTGCATCGTCGATACAGATGCGAAGAAACGGATCCTACAAGGCTTAGCCGATATCAAGTCGGCTGCTCAACCATTTTTCATCCGTCTTCGGGAGGCTGAGAAGGATCTCTCGGCTGTCTGCCGCTATCCTACACTTGGCATCGACACGACTATGCCGCAACATCGTGTCGGCAACAATGAACGACCAACCCCAGGACAGGAGGAATACCCGGTATGGTATGTCTTCTATGGTACATTGGCCGATAAGGATATCCTAGGTCGGCTTCTGCAGCGACCCGGTGGTGTCGATCAGGCCGCTTTGAGGCCAGCATACGTCCTCGGCGGCAAACTCGCAACTCTGGGCAAGTACCGAGCTTTGGTTCATGAGTATGGCCCGGGGGGGGAACCTGTCGCTGGATCTGCATTCCTCGTTCAAAGCCGCGAAGAGGAGGATGCGCTGAGGCACTACGAGACGGAGTTGTACGCCGTAGTCCGTTGCATCATTCATATCTGCAGTGGTTCAAGTGGGTCGGGAGACGTAGATAGGGAGGGAAAGGATCTTGAAGTCAATGGACTCACATTCCTGGGTGCCGCCTGATGTTGGTGGCTCGACGTAGTGCGACCGCCTATACGAAGAGCTTGACGTTTGTCGATTCAGTTGTCAATAGCAGTTATGATAGGCCTGGCGGAGCCTCTAGCAAATTGAAAATACCCTTTTTTATTCTTGCAAGTCTAAGATATCTACATGCCTTTAATAGTTTGTTTGTTTACAAGCGGCCTAAACTACCTTAAGTATTCTATCTTAAACTGGCCCCAATCCCAGATTTGCTATTCTCCTAGGTAAACATCTACTTTTGTACGGTAGAGTTAGCTACTGCCAAAGTGATTTGTTTATAAATATATTTATCCCACCACACCTGACGTCTTACCTGCCACTGGTATTCATGTCATGTCCATGTCGTGAATACTTGGGTACCGTATGTACCGAGGGAGGAGCCTCCTAAGAAGGTGCCGCCCTATACTTTGGCAGGTACCCGTGTGTGCAGGGACGACCCTCTACTACCCAGCTATATAAGCTATTCCTCGTACCAAGTTTGAGGGGTTCCCCTCTCATCGGTTCATCCTATTTGCACACTCATCAAAACTAGCTTCACTTTCGTCATTATTGGGACCTCGAGATAGGGGCAACCACTACCTCGACTTGAGACCATGGCCGTGGCTAAACTATAAGAATCTAGGGCTATACACTCCTTAGTCTGCTCGTTTCACCTGTGTCCGCCTTGTTCTATTTCGCATTTCTCTCTGCTTTGAATCTCTTTGCTCGTCTGTGCATGACCAGACATCCTGCATCCCCATCACATGAACAACTACACCCGATCATCATATCGCAAGAAGACCACCATAAAACGAAGCAATACAACCGCTGTATTGTTGCCCGATAGTAATAGTTGGAACAAAGACTCCCCCCCCCCCTTGAGCAGAGTGGGGATTGGCACTGCGGTACCTCTCACATTTAAACAGTGTGTTGGTCTGTGGCGATGAAGCACGGTGCTTTCAAATTGGTCTACGAGCACAGCCCTTTAGCATACTCGTTGCCGATTGGACCAGCTTTTATGAAAAGACTCAGGGGGCGTGCATGAAGATTATCTCGGCAGCGAGGCAATGATGAATGGTTCTGATACCTTTGAAGGACCGATAAATCTGCCTGGTTTGTGATATCCCCAGTCTCTTATGACCATAGCTAATGAGCCAAAAGTCGCTGGTACGGCTACCCCACATCAGGAAGCCCAAAAAGTCGGTAAAGCGCTCCTGGTGGGCACGTGTCGGCGTTTATCGACGACCATCACGTTTTCGCGCAATCATTTAAAAAGGCCGCCCAGAGCACCTGAGGGTCTAAGAAAATCTCGGCGTATCCAGCGCCGAAGAGAGCATTATCGAGGTTCAGCGATAACTCTGTGTGGGGAAATTGTACAAACCTACTGTCCAGCCGGCCTGTTGGCAGGCGCAACACGGGACAAGGCGTGACTTAGAATGAGAAGAAATATACCAAAGGACAAGTAGTGACGACTCACACGATGAGCCCGGGTCATTGAGAGCGTTAGCGACGGCAATGACCCAACGAAATAAGTGTAGGAAGGAAAAGGTATAATGATCTTAACATTTCATGTGTATGTAGTCAGTCCTCACCTCAATCTAAGCATCTCCCCCTTTCTCGGATCAGGGGAAGTACCTAATCTCCTAACGACTCAGTTACTAAGTGAACTAATCTAGCTAAGTGACCATTTCTCTGAGTTTATCGATGTGGTTGCATTTCCCGTAGTTACTCCAGTGTGTGTACTGTGTCCTGGATGAGCGTTTTATTACGTTGGCAAGGTGTCGTGTCTCGCTCAAGTCCAGGTGATGTGGCAGCATATCTACCTACCTAGGAAGGCCCTTTGGAGGATTCCCAAAGCTATTTGAAGAATGACCCAGAATATAAGACTTGTAATTTTCGCCAGAGATCCCGGATCCGGGACACTTCGTGGTTGGGTGCAACAGCAACCACGCCCCAGCTCCCAGATCCTGGAGGCCCTGGTAAAGAAAAGGAAAGCTTTATAACGAACAGTAGGTTAAGATCACGGGCTTACTTATCCGGTACAAACATAGTGCATGTTCAGATTACACTAGTCTAGTGCAGGTTTCCACGTTGCCGACTGCGGTGCAAGTTCACGCGAAGGCAATCCAGTTGGGTCATCCCCTTGAGTAGAAAATAAGGAAAATAACATATGGGACAAGGGACAGTGTCGGTAAGGCGCCGCTCGAGATGCTGGTCTTCCCCAGTTCCAACCATTCGCTTTCCGTGAGAAGGGCCTTCCACAGAAGAAACATCTATGCGGCTCGGGCGTTGGTTTCCGTGCAGTTGAGGGCATGTTCGTCCCACTTCCCGCTTTGCATGGCCGCGTCGGAAGGCCGGACCGTGTCGACTTCGCTGTACGGCGAAGGCGGTCTCTGAACCCTCGCGGTGCCTGGATGCATCGGCAATTCCATGGCTTACCGGGTTTTGTATCATCCTTACATACCGTGCTTCGGTGAGATGGTCCGGCTGTGGATTGGGGCCTTGAAGCTCGAGCACGGCCTGGATCGCCGTCACCGGCGTTCGCAGTACCGTTTGGTTTTGCAAAGGGGCGGGATCCTTTCGCTCGATCATCTAGGCATGATCAACCCAGGCGTTAATCGCGTCAGTCTATTTTTGCACGATCTCAATTATCGGGAGCTCTCCATCTAAGTTGCCGAGGATTTCGGCAATGAGTCTCCGTTTGGGCAGGCTAAATTGGACCTTCTGGAATGGCTGCTGGGATCCATGATACCGTGCAACTGTCTGTGAAGTTCTATGTTATTCCTTTTCTCAAAATGGTCCCTGCGAAGGGGATCCGTCGCCTTTCAGCGCCGCTCTCGGCCCATTTGCTTTCTGCTCGCGCACCTTTCGGTCGGCGCCGGCGGCCTTTGTACCCGTAGACATTTATATACTTGGCGGCCCAGTGGTGTTCCAGAAATGGCGGGCCAGGGCGGCCATTTTTCGGAAGGCTTAACCCCGACACGGGAACTTTTGGTGAAATATTCCTGGACCAATGACTGAGGTTGAATTCGAAGTACCTATGTACAGTTATAGGCACTCCAGGGCCTGTTATACAGGTGTACCTACTCCACTTGGGTACGGCTCTCCTTTCCAAATGACATATGACAATACAAGTATTGAGTGCACAAGGTACATGGGTACATTCCGAATTGCTCCACGCTAACCGCAGGCACGGACCCCTAGTGGATCAGCACTTTCAACTTCATCAATCAAAGTCTCCAACGTTGCTTGTCGCGACAAGTCCGTCGAGTCCGTCGAGTCCGTCGAGTCCGTCAACCTCCAGGCCATACCATCATCTACCCTGCCGGCGTTCAAACTGAAAATGTCGGCCGTTCCCCGGGCACGGCTGCTCGACCTGATGAAGGTACACCACGTCCCCAACCAGAACATAACGCACCTCTCAACTGACAGCTGTCTCGATTACCTTTAGGCCCAATGCCGGATCTTCGCCACTACTTATAACCCCGAGGGGATACGGATGGGAAATAAAGTACTCCGGAAGCGACTCCTGGGCCCGACCCTAGTTAAATACTACCCTCCGCCCGGTCCCACGGTCAATACGTTATTAAAGGAGTTCAAAGATCTTGAACTGGAGGGACTTGACGAAGACGAGGACGACCGTCAAGAACATATCGCAGGGTGGGTTTTGCTCGCGCAAATCCAGGAACTTGTACGGAAGATGCTAAAACCTTTCACAGTCGGAGAGCGCGTGGAAAGGCTCCGCCAAAGAAGAAACGGGTGGCTGCAGGTATGACTAGTTCGCAACCGCTACTGCCCATCGGGGCGCGTCCTGGTCCTTGTTACTGACATCGCTGCAGACCCAACAATGAAGAAGAAGAAATAACGATCATAATAGCAACAACCTTTCTTGTATCCATATGTATAACAGTTGTGAACTACACAATACCCGAAACCGAAATAGACAGGAGGCTACCTGTGGGAATACAAAATCGAAATTTCGCAAATTACCAGATCATCGGACTCCACCCCGGCCCTCCGATCCTCCCATAACCCTACTATATATCATTGTGATCGTTCAGCGACTGCAACACCCGGTACTTCAAGTAACCAACCGGTTCACATAATTGATTTTGACTCGAGTAGCCGAAATACCGAGATGGGATGAGATAACGACTTTTGTTGAAGGGTGTGATGGTTCGGGTCAAATACTTGTTGTATAGCCTCGTCCATCACTGTGATATATGCCTACCCTGTTGATATAATATGATCTGTCTGTAAGTGAGTGTTTCGTGTATGTAATTGCAGTTGTAGGTTTCATGTTGATAGCAGTACTAAACATCCATGTAGGCTCTTGAATACAGGGGAGGCCGCCACCGTAGATTGAGCCTCGCATGCAACTTATCTCACGCCCCAAAATGAGACAGTCGCGCTTAGTCGTTGGGAGACTTAGTCATTGGGAGATTGAAACTCTATCCGGAGACTGCCATGCCTCGCCAACGCTTCACCATGTAGGTAGGTAGGCCGGCATGCTTTATAAACCAGAACCAGCCATGTTCAAAAGGCAATCTCACGCTGCTCTAGGTGTGTCCAAGATAGGGGGCTACGTAGTTACAGCACTGGTCCGAGTGGCAAATACACGCACGGCCTCCATTTAGAAACGTCGGAAGTCTATTGACACCAAGAAGGACAACCATATCAGTCATTTGTATCTACACGCACCTACAACAATGGATGTGTGATGGTCAGGTGCCTAATCCACGAACAAGTCCATGAGTAACCTAAGTGAATAAGGTATCCTTTGGCTCTGCGTGGCAGGTACTACCCACCCCCAAAACTGCATTACCATTTGGTTTTCATACTTGGGGCTTTGCACCTTCCTGTCTGCTGTCTGACAAGTATCAAAGGATGCCAACACAATGGCAACAGTCCCACGCTCATATCCATTGAAGTATCTGTCACCATTCAAGACTTTGTTGAAGTAGGTACCAAGGCAACTGCGTTCATGGCCACCTGCCTGCCTGTGTACCTGACTACCTACCTACATACATGGGCTTGCATCAACTGCAGGCGACCTTGCCTTCATCTTTACCTACATGTATTTTCTGTTGCCCTGGTGAACTAATGTACCTCATTACTTCGGTGCAGCACCTCAGGTACCTTTCCATTGTGGGCAGATATAGTTAGCTGCAAAGGTCCCTTGCAACTAACTTACATGTATTGTGCTGCCAATCTCTCCATCCCACTTGTTTATTATACCTCTTCCACCTTTCCACCTCCCACCTCCCCCCTCCTACCTTCCTACCTTCCTACCTCGCAATCCAAACCCACCAACCTACCTGCACCTCATATCTCGACCCGGCACACCAACCGGAACCACTCATTTTACCAATCTACGTAACTAACTACCTCTGTGGTGACTTCTGTTGCCGTTCTGTGACACTTCCATCTCAAGTTCATCTGAAGGTTCACAATCTAGCAGGTGCCGATACGTCGGGAAAGCTACTACGGTCGACACATCTGCAGGGCGATTTACCTGTGTGATTTCTGCAGGTTACTTCAATCCTACGCCCAAGGTAACCTAATCGACTTTCTAATCCATCTCGTCAAGTGTCTCTGGCGGCCTAGCGACAGCGCGACCCCATCAACATATTGCCTAGGTACTTGGTTCTTCCCTGTGGTGTGCCCTTGGAAGTCTCCACGTGGACACACTTCCCTCTCATACTATTTCTAGTACTGACGCCTTCTCTGGTTTGATTTCCTCTACAGCCTCCAAGCTAGTTTCCTCCGCGCTTGTCGTGCTTTGGAGAGGCCCACGGGGGTTGCTCTATCCAATCGTGCCCGTCATCGTCTGTGGCAGACCCCAGAGTGCTTGTCTTTCGTCCCAATTTCTCGTCCGATCCTGCATCACATTCGTCCAGCAAGTTCTCGCCAACGTCTCTGGTCTTTTCATTCGCCATACCATCTAATCTCTTCGCTATTCCCTGCATCACCTACATTTCTGCCATCTCTCGTTTGGTTTCAGAAGTAGAGATTCAACCGGAACAACCATCTGCCACGGGCTCATACCTCCGTATACCACTACAGCAAACGGAAGCCTGATTCGCGAGGCTAGAGCCATGTCTACCAATCATTCGACCGGCTCTCCCGGTCCCGGTCGCACACTATCGCTCACAAAGCACCAGGCGGACGAGAATACCAAAATAGGCAAGGAGGGTCCCTCCGTTGGCACTATGAGTGACCAGCTTAAGTCGCTCCTCGTTTTTGTGAGTAAATCTCCGTTTATCCTATACAAGCACAATTTGATATCTCTCACAGCAGCGTGGACCATGTCGGCCACGGCTGTATTTATACCACTATGCGACTCTGCAGTCCTTTTGTTCTTGTTTACTCCCATAACCCGTTCCCTGCACACACTAGCTGGGAGCTAACAGCGAGCTTTTTGCAGGAATCGGCTGGCACAACTTCTCAGAAGCGACCAACTGGAGCCCTCTCGCCCGCATCCCTTGTTAATCAAAGCTGTCCTGAGGTCAGTCCAGGCCAGCTGACGGAGCTAAATACGTTGCTCGAACTAATGGCTCTGCGGCAGAGGACCAAGCATAACCACGAGACCCCGCGCCCTGCCGAGTACGCCGACGAGATGGATGGTTCGCTGTCCAAATTGACGTCGCACCCTTCGAGCCTTCCTCATGCCGGAAACGGCTTCAAGTACCCGGCGGGCCCTGCTAACGAAAAAAACCCAGCCCAAGCCACATCTGCTAACTCGCTGCCAATTACTCCTGCAGCTAAGGGCTACGGAAGCACAGCACCCTCCACTCGGCCTGCTAGCGCTGCAATGAATGAGGTCCCTGTCAGTGATGAGGAGTTGATGCGACTCAAACTAGAGCTCGCACAGGCCCAGGACAAGATTTATCGCCTCGACCAGCAGCTTGCTTCCACCCGTCCAGTACTTCGGGGACCAGAGCAGCCGGGCATTACCTCACCAGTGGAGGATAGGTTCCCAGTCGAGGGTCATCCTGGACCTATCTCAACCCGCTACTCGAATATGCAGACCACTAACTCGGCAGCGCCTTTTGTTAGAAAAGAAGGTGGCAATGCTTGGTCTGGGTACGAGGATTCCCGCTCTGACACCAGCGATGTCGTATCATCGGGTGGTTATAGCCGCCCTCGCAATATTTGGGGTGCAATGAAGCAAACTCCATCTGAGATGCCGCAGGCAGGACCATGGGTTGGACGAGCCGCCAGTCACAGTTTCGTCGAGTCTGGATTGCCTTACGACTCTTCTAACAACGGCTTCCGAGCTGGTCGACTGACACCCGACTTCGATTTAACTACAAAGCCTGCCGGTACTCGACGAGGGAGCCGATTCGACAATCGTTTTGGTGCCCAACCCTATGGAGGACAGCAAGGTTACGGAGGATACAACTACCCCCATGGACAGTACGAGTCAGGACCAATGCTATCCGGCGGCTCTCAGAACGGCATGGGAGCACCGGTGTACTCCAACTACCAACCCAACCCTGTCGGAACGTCTTTGTCGCCTCTCGCCAACGAATTCACTTCGATGCCTAACAATAATGGGCCGTGGAAGCCCGAGGTAAGATCTTCCCCGGTGTTTTTGGTATAATGGAGAACTAACAAAGCCTCGAACAGCCCGTCTCGACCGAAGGACAGACATACTTGCCCACTACGGAGCCATTGAACTATCGCCGCCTCCTCGACCGCAATGTAAACTGCAACTGGAAGTATATTGTTGACAAGATTGTTTGCAGCAACGACCAGCAAGCTTCCATCTTCTTGCAACAGAAGCTCAAGGTTGGCACCCCGGATCAGAAATATGACATCGTCGAGGCCATTGTCGCCCAAGCCTATCCCTTGATGATCAATCGATTCGGCAACTTTTTGGTGCAGCGTTGCTTCGAGCATGGCACACCCGAGCAAGTCATCAAGATTGCTGAGGCCATTCGGGGTTGTACGCTTACCTTGTCGATGGACCCGTTTGGTTGCCACGTCGTCCAAAAGGCGTTCGACTCGGTTCCCGAAGATTACAAGGCCATCATGGTCCACGAACTCTTGCGTCGCATCCCGGAAACTGTCATTCACCGCTATGCTTGCCATGTTTGGCAGAAGCTTTTCGAGCTCCGATGGACAGAGTCGCCACCCCAGATTATGAAGTATGTGAATGAAGCGCTACGCGGAATGTGGCACGAGGTCGCTTTGGGTGAGACGGGTAGCCTCGTCGTCCAGAACATATTTGAGAACTGTCTGGAGGAGGACAAGGTATGACATTCGCCAGACGACAGCCTAATGAGTGACGTGGCCGTGCTGACTAGCCCTTCCAGAGACCCTGCATCGAGGAAGTGCTTGGCAACATCGACATTGTTGCCCACGGCCAATTTGGAAACTGGTGCATTCAACATATCTGCGAGCATGGTGCACCTGCTGATCGTAGCCGAGCTATTGACCATGTGATCCGATATGCCGCTAAATACAGCATGGATCAGTACGCTTCCAAGGTAGTCGAGAAGTGTCTGAAGATCGGGGGCGCCGAGTTCCTCGCCCGATATCTTGACCGAGTCTGTGAAGGCCGTATGGATCGACCTCGCATCCCACTGATTGATATTGCCAGCGACCAGTACGGCAACTACCTGATCCAGTGGATTCTGCAGCACGCCAATCCCCAGCACAAGGAGATTGTAGCTGCCCACATCCGAAAGCACATGGTGTCGCTTCGGGGTTCCAAGTTTGGTAGCCGTGTTGGTATGCTCTGCACCAACCCTGCCGTTGCCACGCGACCTGGACCAGGCGTGGGCCCTGGAATCGGTCGTGCACCACCGGGATCTCGCTTTGGTGGCCGCGGGTACCAATAGTTCCCCACTGCCCCCGAGAGCCGCCCTTCTCCAACCGATTTCTGTCTGGAGAAACTGGGGCCAAAATGAGTAGCATACCCTGGCTACCTACCCACGCCTTTTCTTTCTTGCCTGTCGGTTTCAGTAACATTTCTTTGTCTCTATCCTCGGCTTTCCGAACTAGCAGAACTTCGACGGATTTCAGCTCGATTGTTGTTGGAGCGGTCATCATCTGACAAAGTCGCACAGAAGCAAGCATCATCTGGAGCAGACAATTTACAATTCATACGTCTACGACATCCTACGCCCGGCGGGCTACTTACTGCCTTGTCTGGGTGCTTTGGACACATCATGGTTACGGATTTTGTGATATGACGTCGACAGTTCGGAATACAGTCACCCACCCTATTCGACATCCGACCATGAAACGCCCGTCAATGTTCTGACCTTGTTGGCCTGGGTAGGGATCGAATCGCGGCTATTCCCAAATGCCATACGACGTGTTGTCTCATTTAGTTGCGTGGATGGTTTCCTTGATCTCAACCGCGTAGACATTCTGCAAAGAATCAGATAGTCCCTGTGTTGGTCATTGGAGAATTCAGGTTTGCAGTTTTCGGTGGCATCACATGAAGAGAACGAAACAGAGTTGCAAGAGTTTGAGGAAGGAATAATAGGTCTAGGCACAAAGAGTTAGGAAGTGGAGGAAGAGGTCTCTAGTGCTCTAGTACTCTTGTATTTTGAGCTATCAGGGCAGTGTTATAAATAAATCAGCTTGTACTAATCAATAAGTTTCTATTACCCAGACGTGTTCCCTCCTCTTTTGTCCATCAAGTATGTATCCACAGCCGGTCGACCGTAAGAATGAGTATCTGTGCGTGACAGCAACAAGAACAGACATTGAGCGAACTGATGAGCCTTATCTGGAAGAGCACCTGAGAATTACTGATGGAGATTTGTTGATGCAGCAACAGAAGCGCCAACACATTTTCAATCTTCGTCTTATTCTTCCCGCCCATCGTGGTTTGTCTCTACTTCTTATTCTCTCTTTCCTCTGGGGACGAAACAACGTGACTATGCAATATATGTACATTTACTACACAACATGGCGTACATGTAGTGAGACAGTCCGACTCGAAAACTTCACTTCAGCTTTAACAGTGAAACAAAGGGAAAAACAGAGAAAGGAGAAGATGGCTGGTTGAGCTTGAAGCAAAGCATCTTCCGCCCTTCACCTTCCTCGGTATGAGGTATCATGCTACTAATAGGGTTTTATATGTCCTGAACCCTCCCCGGGAGCCTTGTCGCGGCGATTTTACCTGTCCTATCTATTGGTCTCGATTGCCGGTTCAGTGTGATTGGATGAAAGAGTCTTGGGTTTGGTTGCATCTCGCGATTTATGCGCCATATGCTACCTGTCCCATGGGCTTGTCTTCTCCCATGCCGGGGGCCATGAAATTTGTGTCGGGGTTGCCGGTCGCTTTGGCGGCTGAGCAACGCGCCATCGTTGGTGAACTATTTTGCGGGTTGTCATGTTAGCCGGGGTACCTGGGCCATGAAATTGTAGTGGGATATATGCAGGACGTTAAAACTTACCTCCTGGAGATGACATCGGTAAAGTAGAAGTCTTCGATGACCTTCTTCAGGGGTTCGCCTGTGGGCTTGGCACCCTTGTTCTGATCCACTAACTGTACCTTGCTCAGTTGCGGGAGGGATGTGGGCTCAACGACGTCGTAGGCAGCGAGTGCGGGGCTGATTTCGGCCATTCTATCCCGGACCATGGCAACGTCATCGTAGGGTAGAGGGGCGCCGAGGAATTCACTGGCAGCACGGATGATCTTCCAGTCGGTGCGAGCAGCGCCAGGTAGCGAGGTAGCAGCACGAGTCATCTGCACACGTCCCTCGGTATTGACGTACGTACCGGCCTTTTCTGTGTAGGCGGCGCCGGGGAGGACAATGTCGGCGATTTGGGCACCCCGATCACCATGGTGGCCCTGGTAGACGACGAATGCATCCTTGGGGATATCAGCCTCGTTGAACTCATCGGCGCCGAGCAACCAGACGAATTTGGGCTTCGTCTCGGCAACAGCGGGGGATGGCGTCGTGAATCCAACCTCGAACGCACCGGCCCTCGAGGCAGCCCGCTGCAGGATGTTGAAACCGTTGTGCTCTTCAGTCAAGAAGTTGGCGGCATTCTTGTCGACAAAGGTGCCGATAAGCTCGTAGAAAGCCTTGGCATCGGGGTGCTCGGTGACACCAGATCCGACGACAATCATGGGCTTCTTAGCAGCTTGCAGTTTCTTCCCAAAGGGACCGGCCAAGGCCTTCTTCAAGGCAGCGTAATCGGTACCGAGGTGCTCAAAATCAAAGGTCGAGTCCCATGTCTCACCGACGACGCCAATCTCCAGCTCTGACCGTAGCCACTGCTTACGAATTCTGGCGTTGAGCACAGCAGCCTCGTGTCTGGGGTTGGTGCCGACGAGAAGCATGCAGTCGACCTCTTCGACAGCCCAGATGGTCGAGTTGAACAGGTAGTTGGAGCGGACGTCAACACCGTGGGCGAGAGGGCTGCTTCCGGAAGGCATATCGAGGGCCAGGTTTTCGTGGCCGAGCTTGTTGGCTAGATCCTTCATGGCCACCAGAGACTCGACTTCCGTCAGCTCGCCGGCGATAGCTTTGAACTCGTTCGGCTTGGGGGCCAGATGCTGATAGGCTGCGCCGATCTCGGTCAAGGCTTGCTCCCAGGTGGCGGGTTCGAACTTGCCCTCCCTGCGGACAAGCGGCATGGTCAGACGCTGTGTCTTGAGGCCATCACAGGCGAAACGGGTCTTGTCGTTGATCCATTCCTCGTTTACATCGTCGTTGAGGCGAGGCTGGACGCGCATGACCTCGAGGCCACGGCTATCCACTCGGATGGCGGATCCTAGGCCGTCCAATACATCGATAGACTCGGTCTTCTTCAGCTCCCACGGACGGGCTCGGAAGGCATAGGGCTTCGACGTAAGGGCGCCGACGGGGCAGAGATCGATGACGTTGGCAGACATTTCAGAATCGAGGTTTTGCTCCAGGTATGTGCCGATCTGGATATCGTTACCGCGGCCGAAGGATCCCATCTCGGGCGCACCAGCGACGTCGTTGGCGAACCGAATGCACCTCGTGCAGTGAATACACCGGTTCATCGAAGTCTTGATCAGAGGGCCGATATTCTTGTCCTCGACGGCTCGCTTGCCACCAACCTCGTGGAAACGACCCCGGTCGGCACCGTAACGCATAGACTGGTCTTGAAGATCACACTCGCCACCTTGGTCGCAGATAGGGCAGTCTAGGGGGTGGTTCGCTAGCAGAAACTCCATCACTCCTTCTCTGGCCTTGTGGGTGAGCGGCGAGTTTGTCTTGACCACCATGCCGGGTTGGACGGGCCAGGCGCAAGATGCGACGGGTTTGGGCGCGCGTTCGACTTCGACGAGGCACATACGGCAGTTACCGGCGATCATGAGTTTTCTGAGCGATATTGTTAGCAAAACAAGAGGTCGGCCGTGGGCGGGGACGCGATGCATTCGTACTCATGGTAGCAGTATCTGGAAGGTCACAACGGTTAGCTAAACAACGCACACTCCAGCGAGAATATGCAGGCTTTCGAATGACGATTGCTGACCTTGGAATTGTGACGCCTGCCTTCTCGCAAGCCTGGATTAATGCCGACCCGGCTGTCGTCTAGTTAGTGGCGGGATCTTTGGCTCCCCGTGACGAATAACCCTCATTCTCGGCTGCATACCTTCTATCGACACTTTCTTTCCATCTGCGGGCGAATTAGCAAAGAACTCGAACCATATTCCTCCCCCTAGATGTAGATGACGGACCAACTGTGAGCTCGACTTCGGCCGGGCGTTGAGAAGTAGCGGAAAAAGCTCTCGAAGCCGTGGCGGAGAGCTGCCGGGGCGTCCGCCAAGCCGAACGAGCCAGCGTATGTCGAAGCATCGTGTCGTCCCGACGGAATACGAGGTAGAGGGGAGAGAGGGACGGACAGGGGAGGAGGTCGCGGGTGGCGGTCAATTGAATGAACCAGCTCGAGTGTTGACGTCTCTTTTTCACTGGGTTGAGACGGCGCTCGGGGCTTGAATCGAAGTCAAATCGCCTCTCAGTTGCGGATTACAGAGCAAGCACTGACCATTGGCTGCTCTGATTGGGTAAGTGGTCTAATGGATAGACACTAGTCACTTAAGCGGGTGATTATATCGAGAGCCCGGCTATTGGTCAATACCTTTGGTGCTCTCTACATATCCCCACTCAATTTCCAGTTTAGGTAACCCACAGAGAGCTACAATTGGGACACGGACCACATCGCACTATCCACTTAAACCTAGGGTATTTAAAACTGGACGTGGTTTTCACCTTTTGCTTGCTTTCTCTTCTTTCCCAAACAAAATTGTACCATGGGCACATTTTATTGTAGGTGAGCTTGGACAGGGACCTGGTTCGCCAGGACTCTTGTTGCAATCGAGTCTTCCTCTATCTTGTGCTCTAGAAAAACTATATGGACGCCGATTATGGAAGCACGTGAAGAGCTCTTTGGTTTTAATGATCACTGCCTCTTACCGCCGGTCGTTACATTCCCTTTTCCTCATTTTCTCCTGTTGAACGGTTTAGTAAGTATACTTGGGGCACCGGATGTCGTCCCTCTTCCAATGAGGCATGGATGGAGGCCCGTTGTTCTCGACTGCTCGTTATTGGTTATTTTTCGATCAACTGAAACGGCGTGTCTAGTAAATTCTACATGTCTCGTCGTATGCTGGATCTGCCCTTGTCTGCCCACGAATGTGATTGGGCAGCGTAAATCGAAATCTCGGCTCGCGTCTTAGCGTTGTAGATTCTCTATAAATTTTATAAAGACCCGACATGTAGAGCTTGGGATCGTAGATGCACGGTTATCGCGTCCTGCTGTTGCGCTTGATACCTAGTGTTTCTTTCATATGAACCTATGATGGATTCTTGGTCGTGCCACAACATGCGTTTGATGTCGACCAGCTCTTCTGCATCGGAAACATTGAGAAGCGCGAAACGAAGTTATCTAAAAGGCATATTCACTGTCGTAAAAAAATCAGAAACGCATTCGGCAGCAGAGGCAGTGTTTGGCAACTGCAGTTGCATCCTCTTGTTATTTTCTTGCTTGACCTCTCTCGCTTCGTACATCATTAGCCCCGGGACCCGATTATCGCTAGACAGTCCGGTTTAGCAAAATCGCCAATCACCAATAACCTCGCCCGGTTAGCTCAATCGGTAGAGCGTGAGACTCTTAATCTCAAGGTTGCGGGTAAGTTATCTGTTCAAATCTTGTCTGAGTTCTTATCCCATATTAACATCATATCAAAGGTTCGACCCCCGCATTGGGCTCAATTCCTGATGCCTTCCGGCTTACCGGGAGTAGCAACCACTCTTTTTTTATTTTGCTAAAACCCTAGAATTAGGAATATGGCGCTGTGCAAAACATACCAGTTACAGTAGTTACCCCTCGAACAGCCCTCCCTTGTCATGCTTGGGGGAAAGGGGTAGCCTTTGGTGCCTTTGAACTTGGATCTCAGCTTTCTCAATATAACTATGTATATAGAACAGTGTGCCTTCCTCCTACTTAGATTGTACCCAAATAGCCGGCATTACGGACTCGAAAATAGCAAGTACGCCGGGGCCCCTTCGCAGATGCAATGAAAACTACAACGAAGATTGTGAGAATACAGAGCCGGAGCCGTAAACGCGCATAGTCGGGCTATATCTCGCTAGAAGGGAGGAAGGTAAATAGGCATTATTGTTGGCTAGCATGCTGAGTAGACTGCATACTTCGGTGGAACGAGTATCTCGGTTTTGGCGCAGAGCCACCTACGACCCGATACTCTAGGTTGGTATATTCTAACGTCAAATGTTCAGTGATGTAGGGAGTGTTGGAAAGTTGCTATATTTTTAAGGAATTATGTGGCACACCTTGCAATTCCCCTACCCGACGCCTATCCTACCGACTTCAGATCGAATTTCCTCGGGCTGAATATCAATGTCCACACGGAGATTCTAGAGGAAAACTGCAGGACAACGACTTTGAAAGCACACTGTGATTGAGAATCAATACATTGCGTGGTATGCAATGGCGACATCCCTGACTCTGCTGTGTTCCATGGCGCGAAAGGACTGGCTCGTGACGGAGCGCCGGCCGGCTCCAGTCTTCGGTCGTAACCATGGGGACACTGAGGTGCGGTCAACCCAATGCGATAAACACCCCGCTTGCTCTCTACTCGTAGTTAGAATCGATTCTTCCCGTACTGACAACGAAGCTGCATAATCTACGACTTGTGAGAGCTGCACGATGGAAAGGTGCGCCACATCTCCATTCGGAGAATTGACTTTGCCAAGCCACATGTAGGTGTACAGCCTACAGGCCACCAGCCGCATCTGTATGGTTCCTCCTGCATGCGACAAGTGCCGAAGTGAAAGACAACCACATTTAGAATTATCAGGATCACATCCTTCCCATTTTGGTCTATTCCGCCACACGACAAATTCCCAAGAGAAATCATCGCATCGGAATTGCATGGGTGCTGGAACATAGGCAATATTGGGCTCAAAGAACTCCCGGCGAAGATGCCACGGTATCGTATCGAGTCGCGACCTCTTACTTTTTGAAGGCTTTCGATGACGTACGTAGCTGTCCCACGAAGAAAGCGCGCCCATTGCGCATACTGCGTCCTGTGATCAATCTTCACCGCTTGGCAAGAGCGTACGTAAGTGCTGGATGTACCTGTCACCCTGTGTCATCAAAAGGGCCAAAAATAGGACGGGATATAGCAGCTATGCTTTGCCATACGAAGACCTTGGATATTGTGTAGCCTCATATCCAGCAAACAGTCCACGCTTTTCTCAGCCTGACATTAATGTTTTCACCTCACACATGGTCTACAATACGTTGATAAAGATGACGATGAGAATTTTTTCCCCTTCTCCAACACGCCGGGAATCCTCCGATACTCATCCATCACCTGCATGCTTAATAAACAGCCGACCCCCGGGCCGCTCCTCATCAATTTCCGGCTTAGCATTGGTGGGTATAAAGACGAGATTGGTTTTCAACCGCACGTTAAGTCCATGGGCTCATCCCCACATGTAATTTACGTGAGATATCCTGAACGAAAAACATCGGCAGGATTCGGACTTAAGGTTTAATCGCGGATTTGGCAAGATTTGGGTTTACACATTGCCTTGTTCACGTACCAACATCAAAGCCGATCGGGCTCGGCAGCCTCTCATTCTCATTTTCATTCTCATCTTCATCTCACATAAACACAACAAGATGGAGCCAACACTAACGCCAGTCCCGACCACAACATCAGCCATCAACGTCGACATCGAGTCACAGGCACAGGCACAGGCACACAACAAAGAAACAGACGGTCACATCACCGCCACCACCACATCATCCAACTCCAACGAAGTAATCGTAGACTGGGACGGTTCCGACGACCCAGCCAACCCATTAAACTGGTCTTCGCGTCGCAAGGGCTTCATCATCTTCATCGTTTCGGCATTGACATTCAACATCTCTCTGGCCCCGACCATCTTCGCCCCCGGCGTACCGCTCCTGCTAAGCGAGTTCCACAGCGATAGCACGTCGTTGGCCAGCTTCGTCGTGTCGGCTTATGTGCTGGCGTTTGCGATAGGGCCACTTGTTTTCGCGCCCTTGAGCGAGTTGTATGGGCGACGTGTTGTTTTTTGGGGTTCGAATTTGGCGTTTTTGGTTTTTACAATCGTCTGTGCGGTTAGTAATAGTATCGGCCTTTTCGTCACTTTTCGCATCTTGCAGGGCTTGGCTGGCTGTGTCCCACTCGTTCTGGGCGGTGGTGTTATTGGGGATCTTGTGCCTATTGAGAAGAGAGGACGGGCGTTGAGTGGTTGGCAGTTGGGTCCTTTGCTGGTAAGAAAGACTTCTGATTCTTATCAGAAAATGAAAGGCAAGTCTGGAACTGATTTGATGATTTTTAGGGGCCTGTTATTGGACCTGTGGCTGGAGGTTATATTGCGCAGAATCTCGGATGGCGTTGGTCATTTTGGATTCTTGCTATTTTGGTTCGTAGCCTTCTCGAATTTGTCCCTCGTTCTCCTTTTCTCGTACCCCCTGGTTATCCTGTCTCTGTCTGCATAAAAGATCTAATATCCATTTTAGAGCGCGGTTCTGTCATTCCTAAACTTCTTAGTCCCAGAGACGTACCACCCGGTCTTACTATCCCGGAAAGCAGCACGTCTGCAAAGCCAAGATGGAAGTGTCATATACATTGCCGCCGGGCGGGCACGGAGCACGAAGAAGGAGTTGTTTCTCAAATCGATAGTCCGACCCCTAAAGATGATGCGGTCGCCCATCGTCCTAATCCTATCCCTACAGCTGGGCATCACCTACGGTTATCTGTATCTGCTCTTCACCACCTTCACCTTTGTGTTCGAGGAGCAGTATCACTTCCAACCCGGCGCGGCCGGACTCGCCTATCTTGGTCTTGGTGTCGGATTCCTGGGTAGTCTGTTCTTCCAGAGCTTAACTTCGGATTACTTTGCCAAGAAACAGGCCGAGGCCAACGGGGGCAAGATCAAGCCCGAGAGTCGCCTCGGTCCGTTGGTCACTGGTGTGCTCTTTGTCCCGGTAGGTTTGTTCTGGTATGGATGGACGGCGCAGTATAAAATACATTGGATAGTGCCTATAATAGGAACGTCTTTTATCGGCGTCGGCACAAATCTAGTCTGGATCCCTATTCAGTCATATCTCATCGACGCCTTCACCATCTACGCTGCTAGTGCGATTGGAGCCAATACAGTCATCAGGTCGGTGTTTGGTGTTCTTCTGCCGTTGGCAGGACAGCCTTTGTATGATAGGCTTGGGTTGGGTTGGGGAAATAGTCTTTTGGGATTCATTGCGTTGGCTACTGTGCCTTTGACATGGCTTTTGATGAAGAAAGGAGAGAAGATACGGTTGCATCCACGGTTTCAGATTGACTTTTAGATTATATTTAAATGATTACAAATATGAGACACTGAAATGCCTGCCTTGTGGTCCAAGGTCATTTGAGATATTTGAGGACTGAATAGGAGATCTCGGCATATATAAGAACCAGCTTGTGGGGTATATCTCGGAAGGACCTCCTGATGTCGCTAGCGAGGGAGAGGGTATTGACGATTTACGAAATGAAATATCAAGAACGGTTCATCTAAAGCGCCCCACAAGATATTGAAAACTGGCATCGTTATGTTTGAAGAACACTTTTCGAATTACGGACACCCAACTTCTTGGTTCACCGGGGGGCGGAAGCGACATCGACAAAGGAGCAGTAGAGACATACCTCGATCATGATATCCCCGGCCCTATAAGCAGGTAAAGGAAAGCTGCGCATGTTCGTGGGTCTGGGTTACTTTCACGTTCCTCCCTATAGAAGCGAGAATTTGGTCCTTAACCAAGCTCATAAATGCGGACAATGCGTAGTTATTATGTTTGGTAGTAGTGACCTGAGTGAGGTTGGTCTCGTTTAATTTCGTTGTTTCAAGTGTGCCATGATGACTTGGAAGAGGGTTCATGACCCCCCATAATATGCAGTCGCTCGCAGCTGGCGAGGAAGTGAAGTATTACCTAGGTACCCAGCTGGTGCGCCCCAGCAGAGGTATGTTCCGGCCTTACGTTAGATAGACATAGGCATACTTGCAAACTTGGAGGCCAAGAGGGAGTTTCGCCGTCGACGATGTTTTCCACTCGAAAGATCGAGAAAGCTAGAAACAAGCAGGCTTAGCTCGTAAATGATACAACTCCTTACTTACCAAATCCCGAAACCTCCACCTCCCTTTCTGCACAAGACAGGGTCTGACAGGAAGATTTATGAGTCATGAAATAGGCGAGAGCAACGTTTGCACGGTACCTCGGTGACGAGAGACGTAGGCGTTTAGTAGCGGTGTAGAGGGCGGGTCACACTCACGGGAGTGTGTTGTTGGTGACCCCTTGAAATTGAAATTGTCATTGTAACATGCACAGAATGGGCCCCTTTAATTCCCCGCCGCTTCCGTCAGCCGTGCGGCTCTGTGTCGGTAAGCATATGCCCGAGGGCAAACCGGTCCGTCGTAGTACGTATGACAAAGTCGTAGAGGTCTGTTGTCAGTTGGCATTACCACGGTGCACAAATACACCACGAGATGGTATGCTTTACGACTCCCATGACGGGGGGAAGGTTTCTTGGACGGCCACCTCATTAGAAGGGAAAGCTCCCTACGCATGGACCGGGAAATAGGAACGTGGGACGTCGGTCATGTTTGAACCTTATGCCTCCCCGCTTATCCAAGTACAACAACTCTGTGCCCGGCCAAAGTGTCTTTGTAGCACCTAGAATATGCTTGCTATGAACATGTTAGTCACTTCCCGTTGTTTTTCTGACAACACATCAAAGAGGCGGGGTACAGACATAACCACGACAGAGCCCAACACGTCCCTTATAGGTGAAGGGGGTGAAGCTGCTATCCCTTAAGAGTCTGGATCATACGTTAGAAAATTAGTCAGGAAACATCCATCACGCGTCCGAGTTGGGTATCGAGCGCCGTCTAACAAATAGAATGAATTTCCGTAGCACCAACACATGGTCCGCAAACTGGCACACATAATGGCTTACCCCTAGCGCAATGCGGCTACTTACAGCCTCGCTGCTCCCTTTTTGAAACCCCTGGTTCGTCATCCCAGAAAGCTGGGAAAGGCGGCTTGGAATTATTGACGGCTCACAGGGCCCAATCATCACAGTCCCCCATACTCGATCTGTGGCGGTAACAGTTCCAAAACAAGGCAAGGGATAAATAGCGGCAAACTGAGCTGATCTAGGAGGCTTTTGCGGCCCTTAAACGGGAACGGAATCAAGCCACTGTACTAGAAACCCCAGTCTTCTGGAATACATCTATTCAGGTCCTAAAGAATCGGACGGAAAACATTCCGCCGCTACGGAAGACTTGGCGGTTTCGGGGGCACATTGTGTCTGCGACTTCGTAGGGCTACCCAGTGCCGCACTTCGCATGTGAAGCCCGTGCTTGAGGCTGACAAGTCAGGCGACAGCCACTCATAGTTCAGCTGCGTAAGCCCGTAATATGTTATTTGAGTAGGCGATACCTTGACAAGAGCAAAGGGCGGATGTAGTTTTGTTCTCCTGATGCCGGAATATCTCGGATTATACTCTGCCCGTACAAAAGGCCCACCGGGAATACTGTCATAAGGTACTGATTACATCAGATCAAGTATTTGTATGGGGATTTCGATAAGTATACCGCCTTTTCCCTCCTCGCGATTGGACACATGGCTCTAGAAGGAGTTGGCGATAGGCAGTAGGTTACCATACCCGCAAGCTAGGCCCACGATTGTTAGACGCGGTTTGCTGAAACTCGTGATGGTGTGTGGTGAAGGCAACAGAGTACGAGTACATACCCTACTAAACAGGTACTGTAACGGGACACAGTGCCTGGAAGGCAGCACTGTCAGTCTGTCACATCTTCCCGAGAAACAGATCTACGTACTAATGTATGTAATAAAGTGGTACAGCATCTTGGACTGGTTTTCCTCAAGGGTATTGCTAAGAACGGGGAATTATTGGCCGGGCGTATGAGCACTTGCTTACCGGTTGGGGATTTTCATGCAGGTGAGGTGCCGTCGCATTATCTTTTATCGGCATCGGCTTCTCTACTCCGAATTAACATGGACTAGATAGTCCAGACAAGTAGGGGTGTAGAATGGCGGGAAGGACAGAGAAGCGGAAAGAAGGATTCTCGCCAAAGCACCTGAAGAGATACCGAAAACAACCTTTCCTGTTCGGCGGAACTGGCTGAAATGGAGAATTGGTTTTTACACTTTCCAAAGGTCTCCTGGGCTGCCTGGTCAGTGGTCACAGGCCAGCGGCCCGTTAAACGTTTGTCCACGTTATTAAAGTGCTTTCTAGATCAGGACTAGCGTCATGGCCTTGGTCGTCTCTACCTTTCAAGACGTGCTACCCAAAAGCGAGTTAGGCTTTCGCTTTTGGTCCCACCTAAGCGAAAGAGGTCGCGTCTATGCACCCTCGCGCTAGGCGTTCTTGTCAGTCTCAGGGTCTCATCGTCATGGGGCGATTACGAGACGTTCGGACTAAAGACCAGACAGGAACTAGATTTCTGTCGCCCCTTTTCAGATAACCTTAAATCCAGATGTAGGTTATTGATGATCCGAACTGGCAAATGAGGTTGCCTGGCCGTTGGGAAATCGAACCAACTCTCTCTGAAGTTTGTAGGTTACGCTAGTTACTGAAGTTCGGACTGTTGGCTGATGACACGGATGAAAGCCAAGTCACATCCGTTCGGTCTAAGACATGAACTTGACCGAGGTCAACGGATCTCGAGATAGAGCACAAGACCCCGACCACGGTCCCATACAATGATTCATAACACGGTTTTATGCCACGGTCACTGCTATTTCCCCTATCACGGTTCGTATCTCTCTCCCTACATAGTATGCTGCTCTTCCCCATATCACTCTCGCGTACCACACACCGCTGCGAAACCAGTTAAAATGTTTGTTAGCCGTCGCTGTCGAACCATCCCCCTCAACAACAACGGTTTGACGTGTTCTGTAAATTGAAGTTGATGTCCCCCTGTGCCCCTGTAAGTGCTGTACCCCTGCACTCCCTGCTGGTCAAATCTGCCAAGCTTCTGCAAGGTACTGGCAATGTACTAGCGCCTATTCGGATCTTGGTCCATTCTGTCCATTCTGTGCGCCTGCACTAGCCAAGATACCTGCGCTATACTTTTTTTAAAATGCCACAATCTTGTACTCCGCCACGGCCACTTTGTTGCGCAACTTGGTGTTTGGACCTTCCTCTCGACAGTCATGCGGAAGGCGTCTGACTGGCCTAGGGACCGACCTTTTATGACGTTCCCAAGTGTATTTCCTCTCTACTTCTTCTGTCCAACATGACTGCGGCTCTTGGAGGCCTTTTCCGGGGTGCGCATGACGCTATACATAAGGCCTCACCCGGTCTCTCTCCTGATCTTGACCTAGACGCTTGACCTGCTTGTCTGTTATCATTTCTTCCTTCAAGTTACTATACCACAGACCCCGACTAAGAGACACGTATTGCCCTTTCGAACCAAATAAAACGAGAACCAATAAAGACCATATCGACTTTCACGATCATTACTAGCCGCCTACTTTTGACAGAGACGTGCTCATCCACCATGCCAGGGTACGCCCTATACCGTGATGGTGATTCCCTCCGGCCAAGTCTGGGGAGATCATACTCTTACGTAGAGAGAAATTACCACGAACGCCAGCGCACCAGACCCCACTGTGATGAAGACTGTGCTGGCGTCAAGATCGATCTCTACAACGACCTACTCGACCGAGAACGATCCTCACGACTAGAGGTTAAGAACCTCTCGCGCGAGAACCGTAAGCTCAAGAACGAGAACGCACGCCTCGCCAGCCTATGCGAACGAGATGAGGACATCACCACCCGAGCCCGCCGCAGAATCGACGCATTGAAAGCGAAACTCGACCGTAGAGCCGAGGACCTGCGCGCCCTCCAGGAAGAGAAAGAAATGGGAGATACTCGGATCCGGGTCTTGACGGGGACCATGTCGGACCAGGACCATATGATTGCCGAGTTGAAGGCAGAAAACGATAGGCTATCAAGAACCCTATACGAAGACGGAAGCAAGCTGTTGTCCCGCACGGCCGAGTTGGAAAAGGCCAACCGAACCATCGAACATTTACGCCAGGAGTTGAACTACTCATCCCCACATCGACGCTGGTGGAGATGACTCTCATTCAGGTGCCATGGCACCTCTCGCGGCTGTATTACATCTTTGGTTTGCCTGAGATGACTTGATCTTATGGTATCGGTTCGGAGTCGGGGTGCTTGCTTTGAGGGACTATGGATGGTATCGGATATGGTGGCATTATACAGGGGCATGGCATGGCATGGCATGGCATGAGTTCATGTTATATAACGATGATTTCTTTTTGTTTTTTATCATGTTGTAATGTTCCCATCTTCTATGATGTTATGATCATTTTCTTTAGACGGGTTGTGGTTGGCTACAGGAATTTGGGGTTTGGGGTATTGGTTGCGGAGTAACGGGTGAACTTTTTTTGTGGTTATACCCCCCGCTGATGTCTCATTTTCCAGCGAAGCTTTGTTGCATTACTTTTGCTTAGGTATCTATCTAACTTGGTGGCTATTGTTGTTCACCGACTTATCTACCTTAACCTACATCATTTCGAGATGGAAATACTCGTTCGTCGCCATTCCAATATCTCGACTTCAAATGACGAAGATGTATTTGCGAGCGACACCCTTGACAATTTACGGCGCGTGAGTACGCGTTAGCTAAACGCCTTTTCATCATGTAGGCGAATCATGTGAGCCACATGTTTTAGCCCCCGACATCATCCAGCTTTGTGGCGATGACCGCCCAAGCCACTAGAGCTGGAGTAAGCTGGACACACGCACCCCTCACCTCCCCCAGTCACCAGAAACATGATGTATCTAGTCTACCTACTCTACTCAGAGTACTCGCAAGGTTACACGTCAGATGCCACCTCGAAATGAGCACCTGTGATTTGCGACGATTGTATGCTACCTGCTCTAGTCTATCTCCCTTGATCTAACGGTTCAACCCCAACCAGTTAAAACCATGATCTAAACGGGATGAGATGAGATGAGATGGGAAGGACAAGATTAATTGAAATCGATGCACGTAGGTAAGGGATGCTACATCAACACGTGTAGAGTAAGTAATTACCTATGTACATACCTACTTCATCCAGTAACCTACATAGATAATGTACGTTAGGTGAGAGATAGCCACAAAAACTGTCATCATCATCATCGTGTGGGTATTTCAACAAGTCTCCTCTCCACTTTACGCCTTATCACCAAATCGTCGGAACACATGCGATGCGATGCGACATCGCGCTTAAATTTTTTTTTTTTTTTTTTAATTTTGTCGCGTCTCGGAAACTTCTCGTCGGTCTTAGCCTTTGCCAACCCAACTCAGCCCTGCGCAATCCTCCCGATCGTGAACCTACTATACTGTATGCCGCATAGTGCCCGCTGGAGGCCTGCAGCTACGGAAAGAAAATCACAAGCTAGCTATATTTTAGGGCTTATGTAACGCAGCGCATCTATTCATCTGCATGTCATTTAGGTATACCTTGGTGTATGTAGCTAAAGTCGGGAGGATTAGGGGGCCTGGTGGGCACTTGGTGTTGGTTTTCATTGCCTCTCTCTTCTTGGCCTTTTGCGGCGGGCGATAAGTATGCTACGTAACAAGGGAGTTTTCAGAATACCCAAGGCATTGTGTTTATTTAGGAGTCATTAGTCTACCTAGAAGTAGACCGTCATGTTGAGGTATGTAATTACCACATGGAGACATTCTTGATTGAATGTTGCTATTTTCGTCTCAGTTTACCTAATAGGCGACGCGTCTAATTTGACAGGAGATAGCGAAGGGAGCCTGCTTAAAGACATTGTTTTGTAGGTACCTAAGTACCCAGTCTAACACCTAACAAATTAATGCATGAGAACCCCGACACCCTGAGCAGCTGAACAACGCCATCTTCTCATACCAGGCGACTAGAGGAACAAGTGCCTTTCTACCCATCAAGGTCAAGTACCCTAACAACGATAAGCGCTAAACTTTAGTCATCCGTAGACCGAGATAGGACCAACTGTGAACGGGCTTGTCCCAACTTTGGCGTTTACTACCCAATTCGGAGCTGACGGCATACCTCGTGGCATGTCAAAATCTGGCTTGTACATGTGCCTGGTAAAATAAATGATTATTCACCAACGTTAAACCGGCAGGTCTAGAGGTTGTCGCTTAACTTAAACGGGCTTCAGAGGATTTCCTGTGGCTTGAAATCGAAAAGCGCGAGGCAGATTTCCTCAAATCATGTCTGAGAAAGCTCCTGTTTATGGAAGGCCATCGTCCATATGGTGACAGAACAGGTTTATGCGTAGGGTCATGTTGGTAGGTCGCTAGTACGTGTACAATCGGAAGGTGGCTACGTTACAAAATCCGGGGTGCAGCGATAGGGTGTAAGTCAACGACGATGAAAGAGAAAGAAATAATAAGCATTCGGCGTGTGTCGACTGGGACTCCGGGCAAGGTAATCACATATGTAAGGTAGGTACTTGCGTCGACATAACTTCCTTCCTAATTAAAGTCTATTGCCAAGTTGCCTTGTATTGCGTCCCGTTGCTTTGTGGGTTTTCTTAGTGCGCTTATAGCCCCATCAACCTAGCTCAAGTTTAAGCGCGATAGACGCAGCCTGGGGCTGTGCTAACACACGCGAAAAAAACCGGGTTGTCTTGGAAACTGTGGCTAGAACACCGATTCGGCCCCCACACTTCACAACGGAGAGAAGAACTGCTTAACCTAAGAGAACTATTGTGTCTTAGCGGTGGCTAGAATCAGCACTTCACCGCATTTGTTCAAGAATGATCCTCTAGGGGATAGGAGGCCTTCAAATAGGCAGAATACACAATTCAAATACAAATAACAAAGTGTTCAAATTGATATGACGACAGTTCTTGACAAGAATAGAGAAAAGGCGGGTAGTCTAGGCTAGGTAGGTTAGAATGAGAAGAATGGCAGAGATTTTGACAGGGTTGGAAAGAGGGGCTCGTGGTCGGATATTTGGTTAGTGATCCGCAAACGAAAGAAAGATACGTACCTGCACGTACGAGTGCTCGTACATCTCCTAAGAAACAATGACGACCCTTAAGCCCCGAATCCGAACTTACCTATCGCTGCCTGTCCCTATATTTTGGGATGACTATTGCAAGTCCGAAGGTTCCAGCAACATCATGCACTTCACAGCTCCAACGTGATCGCCCTCCTCAGCATTTACCTTACTTAGTAATAGCAAGATGTACTTAGTAGTAAGAGGTAGGTAATGTAGGCAAAGACTTATATAGGGTGGCGACAAACCCCGCAGACGGAGCCTAGACGACAAGTAACCGAAGAGAAAATGGAAAGTGTAAAAACCCCCTTGTCCATCACGAACAGGCTCCCGGTACAGTACGTCAAACAGATGGAGCAGGTGAACTATCCAATGGCCAAATATGTTGCCTGGAACCCTTCTTTCCAAACAAGAATCCCAAATCCACTCTAGCCCTACAACACACACTAGACAGAGGGACTAGACTCAGGTGTACGAGACAGGTGGAAGAGCCGGACCATTAGACGGGCTAGGAAACCGCTGCTGTATCGTTGATCCCTGCATGGCTGCATATGTAATGTACCTGCTGTAGATGCTAGTCTATCCAAGTCAATAGGTTGGGTTAGATGCCGCTGTCCAGTAGATCGACTAGTCCAAGGTACCTAAAGTATCCAACGTGCCAGTATCTAGGCTAGTGTAATTAGTGGAAAGACCTAAGGGTACTGATTTTAGGACAGTTTTACGCGCGGTCGCTGCTCACACTTTAGCGATCCGCGATGTCGGACGGGCCATTACTGACATTTTGACAGTCCACCGACCTCTACAAACGTCATGCACGGAAATGAAACGCATATATCTCAAATGTGCAACTATCGACGCGGAGTCGATGTGAGTCATTACACAGAAAGCGCAATGTAGCTCTCTGGTTGGTGTTCGGGATGATATGGAACTCGTCTAATTGGCCATATTTGTCTGGTAATGCACAGTTGGGTGTCATCGCGCGTCCTGGCGATATGCAGGTTTACTAGGCACATAGTAGTATGTACGCTGTAGCAAAAAGGACCCGTCGGCGGGAGATTGGTGCATTGTGTTGCGAGAAATTGGAGATTTCGGGGGGTAGAAAAGGTCCAAGATACATTGTAAAGAAATTTTGGCGACACACCGCTCCGGGCAGCTACAACCAAATACAGCAAGTTACCACGGCAAAATGGAAAACCACACCAAGCTCGCAACACCGCGCGTTGAAGATTAAACAGGCGGTGACCCTACCTAATTTACAGCATGTAGACCACACTAAAGACCACCATACGCACACTACATATCCTGCTTTACCCCGAATCTTTCCGCGTGTCCCATCGTTCTTGCTGGTGCGCGGACCATCTTGGGGGCCAAGCCAAGGCGTCTCAGAAGGCTTCCTTTCCTCCTCTCCCTCTCTCTCTCTCCCCCCCGCGCTCTCTCTCTTCTGGCTTTGTCGTTCTCTCCCTTTTCGGTGTAATACTGATAACTGAATGGCCCCAGCTGAATGATGGAGGGATACACAAAAGGCCTCGGGCCTTCCCCCCTTCGAAGGTGGAAGGTGGAAGATTTCGAGGGATTTCCCGTCACTCTTTCTTCTTCTCACTCACCCGTTTCCCCTTTGGTCCCCAGACTTTCTTCTGGGCTCTCCCATGTTCCTGGCCCGTCTCTCATTACCCCACCCTCGTGGGGATTATGATGTAGTACGTATTATGAGCTCAATTGACAATTGCGGATTGCGATATGTGTGCCGAGAGCGGACCAAGGTCGCAACATCCATCTGATCAGTGATACCGGGGTTACTTGCAGGAGATAAGTACATGTAGGTATTCGCAGTCGGAGAGACGGTAGGTGCGGTACATTTAGTTGTACATCTGGCCAATCCGGCTCTGTATGTGATAAATGAATAAGCCAGTCGAATCCCTGGTAGAAATAAGCATATCATGCCGGGTAATCTGGTAATCGAAACATGGGAAATCTGTACATTAATCTGTACTTTGGCTTGGTAATGCTCCTTCTTGGTAATAAATAACTTGATCCGTCCGCCACAATCAAGCTAAAAGTAGTAAACAGCCAAGCATTTTATTTTTTTTGTGTGTGGGCTGAACCCTGGCACTCTCTCTCTTGCGCTCTTTGCTGGCTGCGGCTCGTCTGTCGCGCGAAGGATCCAACAAGACCTGAACAGGGGGTGCGTTGCCTGGAATTATGACTCGAATTTTGCGAGGCAGCCAACCTTTTCCGTCCCAATTTACCAACTTTCGCCGACCGTGATCATTTGCGCAAACACAATTCGAGCTCTCTCCTCTCACTGTTGGTTTGCGCACAATGCGCGCGATTGCATAGCAAATTGTGTCGTTGCGCTGTAAGTGCGCCCGCGAGTGTGCCAGTCAAAACTGCTAAGCCACCCACTCATCTGAGTATTACGACGGTGGAAGGGGTACGGCATACTTGCTTGATACATAACATCTCTTGCCCCGACTCTACATGGTCTGTCGCTTCGTCGCTCCATTGTTCCTATTGCTCAATTCTGTACAAGCTCGCATCTCTTTGCCTTCTATTTGACCGGTCACCTTTTCTCTATACCAGGCAGCCATCCGCCATTGGGGAATCATCTGTCTCCATTCACCTCTTATATACCTCTATATAAGGTATACATATATATATATACTCACGGTCGGTCACCGACTGATCATTTCTTGACTCATCCACTCATCTTTCCCTTCTACCAATCACACACCCACCTGCATCGTTCCTCCTTCCAATCGTCTTCGAGGTCTCCATATCCTGTGTGGCCGCTTATACGTGACATCGTTACTCCTGCCCTCCCGCTTGTCCATTACAGCCTTCGCCTTACTGTCACCTCTCGGCTCGCTCGTCCCTTGCATCGCTCAGCCCTATCTGTCAGTATAGTACCGACCGACGGGTATTCACCATGTCGTCGGGCTCCGGCACCCGGGTGAGGTTCTCCTCCAACAACGCGGTACCCAGATCGATCTTGAAGAACAGTGATAAGCACGCAGGCGACTCAGGTGTTGGTTCTTCCTCGAGCGACCATACCGGCTCGAGTGGCACTCTCGACGAAGGATTTACGGCTCGGGATTTTGATATCCAGAGCAACGATACCGCAGCACTTCGTGAAGCGCTGCGGAATGCTCTGAATGACCTTGAATCATTGAAGGTCAAGTACGACAGAAGGGGGGACGAGTGCCGCGATCTGCGCAAGAAAGAAAAGCAAGCTAGCAGCCTCTACCAGGATGAAGTCGAACGCAGCGCCGAGATGGAAGACCGCATGAAGAACCTAGACCGCGCCCTCCTGGTCGCCAACAAAAAGATTAGAGAGCTCGAGGAGGAAAACACGGATCTTCTACGCGACAAAGAAGACCTAACCAAGAAACACGAGATGCTTGAGGACGAATACAGCTACCTGCGGGCCGACTTGGACAAGGCCAAGGCCGCTGGATACCAGAAGGAAAGCAAGGAAATGACCAACCGAATGAAAAGTCGGATCAACAGAGAAACCGGAAGCTCACGGCCCCCGGCGTCCAAGAGCTCCCACTCATCGGACGGTACTTCGTCGAGCAAGCGATCTAGCCGACAGATCGCGAGCGAGCCTTATATTGAGCCACTACGGCCAGCAGCCAATCCCATGATCTCACCGTCCCCGAGGGGCTCCAGCTATCCGTTGGCGGGGCCAGAACTCTCGGGCAGCTCCCGGAGGCCCGCAGCGAGCGTGGCATCAAACGCCTCGTCAAGTCGTGAGCATGGGAATTACGTGCCACATCCTCTTCCAGACCGTACAAGACATCGCTACTGATCTCTGAGTAAATGAGATGGCCGTCATTTGTTTGTTCTGTACCTACAATTGTTAAGCCGAACGACGATACGACGTCCCGAAAATATGGCTTATTCCGTTTGTTTCCTTTTCACTTCCATCAACTTCGAGCAAACACATCACAATAGACTAGGGCATCCAAGTAAGAGAAGCGTCCCATTGTGGAGCGCCTAGGGCGGGTCACGGGTGGAAGAAGATATTGAAGCATCTGATAACGGCGGGTGCCTGCGCTGTTTTCCACTGGCATCATGTACCTCGTCTCTTCTTCGTGGGCCATTTCTGTTTGCATGTGTCACACGATCTGTCCGACATGGGCTTTCCCCACTTGATCCAGGCAGAAACCGGGCAGACAGACAGGCAGACAGGCAGACAGATGGTCATGATCTGGCCTGACGTTTGTCCATCTCTATATTCAGCCATCGACCCACGTACCCCCATCTGTCTGCCGGCTGCCAGGTTCTGCAAACGCCCTATCACTATTCCTATCCTTACTTGGTTTCCTGCCTGTTACATCTACCGGATTATCCCGAAAGACGTTACACCTTGCCAGTAACGTAGCTCGACTTACCGAGCCAACACGCACGGGTTGCTGTTGTACGATTGTTTGGTACCTCTCAGTCCCCTTGCATCATTATACGATGAGTTCGCATCCGGCGTAAGTCGGTAATGTGAGGCAAAAAAAAAGCTAAGCGGAGCGATGGATCTTCACTCACTGCGCCCTCACTACGCCCTTCTCGCTACCCGCCCTCTTGATACCCCGGGGAGCACACCCATATATAGACGGTCGGTGTTGTTTTCAGTAACACAGGGAGGATGGTATTGGCGTTCTGTGTTTGCTTATTTCCCTTGTTGATGGCGGCGCGGCCACGCTCCCGTCGCCACGTCGCCTTGCAACACACTGTCCGCAACGATCCTTGCGCTTTTCCTACTGTCACCATTTTTCTTGCCGCATGAAGAGGGTGGTTTGACGGGGACTGTATGAATGTACGGTGTGTTTCTACCTGTCACCTAAATGGGGCTTTAGTTTAGTCATTTGTCTGTCGGTCTGGCTTTGGTATACCGCAACGGGTATCAAAGCAGTGGAAGGTTACTGTTTGTGTTTTATCTCTTCCCTGTCTTATTGTCTCTTTTTTTGGTTTGGACTTTGCTTGGTATAGCCCCTATAGAATCTTGTACCTGTCATGATATCCGCCTGTATCCAGCTTGTTGCAAATGCACAGCTTACGAATGTTTGGGAAGTTGTTTAGCCAAGTAGTGAGAAATGTTACGAATGACGGGTGATTTTTTTTTCCTTTTTTCCTTTTCATAGACATTAGACATAGACCGCTTTACCTACCTTTCTATTTGTTGTGCGGAAATGGGGAAAAGTTTATCATTGTTTCTCATCACACCAAAATCTATCCCTTTCTGTGATCAAACATGCAAATTATACCCTGATGATCATTCCGACTCTCGGCCCATCTTCATGACATCTTAATCTCCCTCTGATTTCAAGATAGGATATCATCACTTTCGACTTACCTCTGCCCCCTAAGTCCATTTCAAAACATCGGTCAAACTCGTTGCCATCTACGAATCAGCCACCGTAGACAAGCGAGTCTAGTTACGTGTAAATTAACCTAGTTAGGTAATTGTACAATGGTGACCATGACATGAACATGAACACATGCCGAGAAACCCGAACCAGTACCACCACTCACTCAACCGTCAACACACACACACACACACACACACACAAACGTATATTATCGCGTCGTCAAGCGCGGGTAGCACGACGTAGATGATATTTCCTCCTGAAACAAAAGAAAAGAAACGAAATAGCCCAAGTCCCAAATATGCGGTATAGACCCAGACCGCACCTCGGATTTAAAGTAACTGTAACGTGGGGGCCGGGAAAAGGGGGGGTGGTAAGTGAGTGGCAAATTGGACAGGGGTAAGGGTAAGGGTAAGGGTCTTTCGGGGTGGTGTGTAGGATTCTGGGTGTTTGCGAACCTGTATGGTCTCGAGGTGAGGGGAGTGGAAGGATTGTGTGGCGGCTTAGGCAGATGAGAGACGGACGATCGCGTGGGGTGAAAAGATGACATCTATGTTAGCCGAACCTAATGATGTACATACACTATATGTATGTTGGTAACCTAACCTGGGTTTATTTATTACATATCCAAGGTCTGGACATGAAAGAAGGATAGACGAGAGGTCAACCAACAGAGATCCCTTTCAAAATAACGGAAGAAAAGGGTTACTATCCCGACCACACCACGATCAGGCAGGAATCTTTACACCACAACTCAGCTTAGCTTAAATGCAGGGACATCATCAACCCAGTAAGTACCTTGAAATATTCTTTCTCGTTTCCATCATCTTCCACGAGGACCAGCATACGTAAGTCGCGTAGTATGATAGCTTTTACATCTTCCAGTTTCTTCTAACAAGAACGCCTTGCAAGGCAGACAGATAGCAGGTAAAAACACCAGACCAGTCAAGATATATAAATAAATTAATAAATAGGTAGGCAACTAATATTTCTTGCAGTTTCCCCCTCCTCATCCCAATTCCCACTTCTATCCGTATCAACATTATTTCTATCCCTTCTGCCTGCCTTACCTAGATTTACGTTCCATATCCCCTCAAGCCAACTAACTCATACACAACCACCACGTTCTTCTCCACTCACTCGCCTGACGCCTTATAGGCAACAACCAACCCAAAAAAACCAAGGTCTTAGACATTAGACAGGTAAATAGGTAAGGTAGGCAAAGAAAAGCAAGTCTGTGTGGGGTGAGGGGAAACCATGGGCAGGCAACCAGACAGCCCAAACCGATTCCACGTCGTAGGTTAGTAGGTAGGTAGGTATGCTGTTGGTTTCTACCTGCATACAGTATATAAGTAAGTAGCCACAGGGACAGAAAACACATTCACATACACATACACATGTAGTTGACCGGTCCGTGGGATGTACCGGTACAAGTAAGGTGGTTGTTGTTTTTGTGGGGGATATAGGGATTATGTAATCAAGTATCTTTTTTGCTTCCTTCTTTCATCTCCCCCCCTTTTTTGGCTACTTATTTACTACGAATGATGTACAAGTATATATATATATATATATAAAACTAAAGACAGGTGCTCCTACCCTTGCAGGGAATATCTGCCGAGTTACTCATGTTGGTTGGATGTTCCCTTTCCTAGTCCTCCGTCCTAGTCTTCCTCTTCCAAGTTAATTCCACAAAACTTTTGAAAACATGGCCTATACAACCAACATACTCGGTCACTAGTATCGACCGCGTAAACATGAAGGAAAGTGAAGGGGGCATCACCCTTGTATTCCCATGTTATAGGTACATACATACATTAAGTAGTCACAATGATACTTGGTAGGGTATAAATCAAAACCTTAATCTAACAGTATCTTGATTAGATATATACTAACATCTAGAACCAAAGCCGACTGTAGGCTCCGAAGCAACCAAGGCAACAGAAGTTGCTGACGCCATCTCCTCGCGTCGTGTCCCCGTTATAGCGCTACCTTAGTCGTATCTGCAAAACAACACAAAGGAATGGAAGAAACCTGATTCAGAGTTA
The DNA here is from genome assembly GCA_022579005.1 of Poronia punctata. Taxonomy (NCBI): domain Eukaryota; kingdom Fungi; phylum Ascomycota; class Sordariomycetes; order Xylariales; family Xylariaceae; genus Poronia; species Poronia punctata. The sequence continues at coordinate 38,742 of MU401473.1, forward strand.
TGTAAAGTACAAACGCTATCCCTTTTATTCCTCTGTTACTTCGGGTATATTCCACCACCCGGCTAAAAGACATTGTAGTTATATCCGACACTGAGTCCATGAAATATATTGTAGTGGTTTATCCCAAAATACCAGTCCCGTGAGCGGATGATATGCACAGCACCTCTCACTCCACAAAGATCCTTGCCAATCCAACCGCTCAAAACAAATTGCTTGACCAGACCCTTTCGCTGTCGCCAAAATATGCAGAAAATCAAATAAAAGCACGGGCTACCCACAGAATGACTCGGGCAAGGGGATAGATAAGAAAACAACTATAAACGATTGTGAAATAGCAAAGTATGATGTTTTTAGAGCTTTGTGAATCAAGAAAGACCAAGCCACCTGAGCGCCTTTCGACTACCGCCTTTGCGAGGCGTGGCTTGTTCTGCCTCCCGGGCCGGCGCTTTCCACGAAGGTACGTACTTGCGCTCTGCGTCTTCTACGATACCCTCTTCATCGTCAGACGTACCAAAATACGGCACCGCGTCCCCGAATTCTTTAGAGGCCACCGCTGCAGCGACAACGTCGGCCCCCAGGAGATTCTGTAGTTTGGGACGCCTGCGGATGTTGTGCCCGGCTGCGGTCTCGATGTTTGGTGGCGTAGGACTCCGAGACGGTTCCGACGGTGTTGGTGCCGGCGTCAGCCGTTGAAGGTCAGCGTATGTCCTTATCGAGCCGTGATCCGTCGAAGGCCGTTCCGGTCGCCTGGGCTGCTCTGCTGGCGACGGTGCAAAACCGAGCATCACTGCTGCCTTGGCCAAGGGCGGGTAGAGTGCCCAAACATGGTAGAGGGCCGACGTCGTCGTCTCCTCTGAAGAGTAATCGTGTGTTCTATAGTCGTCTGCCCGGGCCTCTAGCGCCGACTTAATGGGGACGTATATCGTGGAAATGCCAATCAGTAGTGCCCATATGTTGACGATGAATTTTGCAATTTCCATTTCAGAAGCCGCCGAGGTGAGGATAAAGTTGGCCTTCGAAAACGAAGTCTGCGAGAGTCGGCTCGAGTCTCTCGCTAGATTCTGATAGCTCCTGTACGGTCTGGGAGGGGGAGCCTTTCCATCTACGATACCCGCCACCTTGAGTATGTCTGCGCCGACTAGTTTCTGAAGTGCTAGAACAGTGCCTAGATACTCTGCGGGGTATTCGAGCAGCAGAAATCCGGTGTTGGGATGGGCTGCTAGGTATGTCTCGAGATGTGACATGATGACAGTCGCAAGTAGTGTCGGGTTGGATAGAATGTCGGCCTGGGCTTGTTTGGGTCGCCGTTCTACCGTCAATGACCGGATGGCGCTGGCTACAAGATATCTAAACGCCATGTTAGGGCTAGACAGCCACCCAGAGGGGTCAGTAGGATAGACATACCTAAAATCAAGCTTGCCGCTCCGGGAGTTGCCGTTGGGTGCTAGACCGAGCTTTTCCAACGAACAACTGACAGAGTGTAGAAAGTCTCTATCGGCATTCTGCTGGGCCCCCACGGCTAGTATTAGATGGACATTTCTCGCCGTTCCCAGCCCCTCGGTCGAAGTTGTCCGAAACACTGGCTGCCAAAAGCTACTAAAACCGGGCAACAATGGGAAATCAAACTGATATCCATCGCCTTCGGAAGGGAAATAATCAGCCAGAATGACCCTTAATGAGTCCTGGATGGCCACGGCCGTCTTATATTCCGCAATATGGAAGTCGCGTATGACTTTCCCCATTAGAGGCTCGGGGCCTGGGGGAGGCGGTGTTTGCGCCGGAGTTGGGGGTACTGATATAATGCGAGTTGTGGTAACGGCCTTCTTCGGTGGAAATATGGTGGCCGGGTGGAGGGTATAATCCCCTGTAGGTGCAAAGGGATCGTAAACGTCAGGAAGATATATGGGCCTCACTTGTTCCACAATCATTTGTCCCTTCCCCGTAGTGTCGACTGTTAGATTTGGCGTCGACGATCTGGATCTAGGTGGACTAGCAGGGACTGTGTGCTCTCCCGTCTCTTTTGAAACCTGGGCTGGCTTGGTCACCGGATATGTACCATCCCTGAATGACTGAATTATCGCTTCCACACCGGGGTCGCTCTCGTCACCTTTGAAGTATATCACCATATCTTCAATCATTGGGAGGACTGTCTCGAATGGTGCATTCGCATCGATTTCCGCTTCGCCTTCTACGGACTCGGAAGTTGCGTCGTTTTCGGCATCCCTATTCGACACCTTACGCATGTAGTTCCTCTCTAGAGCCACTATCCGACTGAAACGAGGAACCGGCTGCTTCGGGTTTGGGGTAGTCAATCTCAGCCGAGGGCCCCTTCTGAGCCCTGTATTATCGGGGTTGATGGGTTGTAGAACATGGTCCCCGTGGAACCTGGACCGGAGCAGGGGGTTGGCCAAACCGCCCCTCTCATCCCCAATGGCAATCTGATTTGCCGACGTGGTACGCCTATGAGGTTGCAGCGACGGCGGCCGGATGTCGACGAGTTGGGCCTTTCCTACCAAGGCGGGGCTGGTGCGGTTGGTCGTCGTCATATCGTATGCTTGGGAATCGTCTACTGGTGTTAGAGGACCAGACGAGTCCATGTCGTCTGCGACACTAGGACAACTCGATGCCGAGTTTGGATCTGCCAGCTGTTCTTCGTCTGCCGCCATGTTCCGCCACTTCTCAATTTTAAGAATCTGGCTCTGCCTTGACATGTCAGGTAAAGGGTGTTGGAGTAAGTCGGGTTCATGATTAAACATCGGCCGAGCTGGCACGCTTGTGCTACGAGGTCGAACTGCATACGTAAGATCGAGGACGTGCACACTCTGGAGGGAGGCTGTTTCGAGGTCCAACGCATCCGCCGCCCTCATCGCCCTGGAGACGGGGTCATCCAGAGCTTCGTAGTTATCCCCGTCCGTCCCTGTCCTTGTGCTTTCCTCCTTTTTAGCCTTCTTCGGCCGCCTGAGCCCTGTGATTCCATGTCGAACTAGCTTCCTGAATATCGTCTGGGCTTTCGTTATGTCGCCTCTCGTCTCGTGCCTGCTGATGGCGGCTATGCAGGTCATGTATGCCGTCGCTGTACCCCCGTTCATGAACACTAGCCGCTTATCGTCGGCCGTAGACTCCTCCAGAAACGAACGAGCCATCTCCGCTCGGTCATGGTAGGCTTCGTGCGTCTTGAGTATAAATTCTCGGGCATCGAACGGCGAGGCAGCATTGTCGTCTTCCCCGTGGCGTTCAATGGGCGGCAATACCAATGTCTTGGCCGAACTCGGAAGTAGACGAAGTTGCGTCGAAATAACCTCCTGAGCCCCCTCGAAAGCTATCAAGCTACCTTCATATCTCGTCGTCCTTTCCTCCATTTTCGTCGTCATCCCATAGCAGGGAGCCATGTAAGCAATCTACTATGTGCCGGAACCAGGAAGGCTATATAGGTAGTTCCTCTTAGTGATATCCCAAGCCGGAAAGCGGTCGCATAGAGAGACGATGTTGACTGATCGATAGGTGGGAATATTGGCCGGTTACATAGCCGGGTGGCCTGGGGTTACGATCCGGAAAAAAGAAAGAGAAGATGAGCAACTCGGGAAATGATAGACAAGAGAACCACAGGCGGGTGTGCTAAGTAATAACCGTTGGCTTAAGCAGCGGCAGCGGCGACGGCTGACCAAAACCAACAGCCAAGAACGCAGGAAGGGTTCTGAGGATTGCTAACCTACGATGGTTTGGGTTTAGACAGCCGGGGATGTGTCGAAGTAGTGAGCGAAGGAAGAAAGCCGGTGAGCCCGGGCAGTATGGGCGGTTATGAGGGATGAGAAGACAAAAATTCCTGTTGTGACTGACTTACATAAACTGTTCACCCACCCGTGATTATCCCTGCGTATCTATGCCTGCCCAGGCTTGCCATGCATAGTCCATCAATCACATCTGTCAAGATACCGGTACCTGGCAGACCAACTTCACCAGTACGAGTACACGTACCTACTCGTACGTACATGATGAGATGGCCCATTCACATATTAAACAAAAGAAACGTCGATCTAGCTGGATCCCTGCAAGCTTCCCGTGCACTAATCTCCTGCTGGGAAATTGCGGTTCTCGTACACGGCGTGCTGCAGCGAACCCAGGCTGCCCAACACCGGCCAGGTCGGTATCAAGTCGTCGATGCAGACTTATTCTATACCGGGTGCTGTTTTTTGCTGATCTCATCCCATCCTCTAGACTAGAAGACGCAACGACGTGTTGGCCGGACTTGAACGGACGGGTAGGAACATTTGTGTGGGCCCGTTTTGGCGCCGTCGTGGGCAGTGGGGAAACAAGACTTTCTGAGCCGTGGCCGCGCCTCGACGCACACACTAACGAAAGCACGCCAGTGCGCTAGAAGGTCTGGGGTCCGGGTATTGGCGACCAGGCTAGTGACCAGGTTTATAGTGACTGGGATCACGCAGCTCTGGAGATGAGGAGGAGCTATGTCTGTATTACACTCTACATTGGTAGAAAAAATAATAATAAAAATGCTCGGTTCCAGCTTGGCGTCTGACGGTGTGAGACTATGCTCGCAAACTGTCCCCTGCATCGTCGCAGGTTGATGAAAAATGAGCAACTACTAAATTCCGTTCAGCAACAGCCTCATGTGATGGCCTAGCAGGTCTCGAACATGGTTTTTTCACGGGCGTGCAATGCGAGGGAGTGACCAGAATGGCGCCACCTGAGCCGGTCACGCTAATAACTGCCAGAGGCAAAAGCAGGGTTGCGCCTCCCCTCCTTCACCTAAAAGAGTGAACGGAAGTGGCTGTTGATGTTTGCTTAAAAGCAGGTACTGCCGTGAATCATGCTCTGTGGACTAGCGTTGGCGTTCCGATGGGTGAAACACAAGCTTGGCGTCTTTTTTGGCACCTTAGGTCAGTACCTCTACCACGTACTTTACCTAAGTAGTCTAGTCTAGGTATTACACGTAGAAGGTACAAGTGTGTATGTTGGAGCAGGTTGCTCATCCCAAGTTGTTCTTGCCTACGAGTATCATCTATCCAACACATGTGTGCATGCACTCGGAATCAGCGCAGATAGCATGGTGATTGGCCGAAGCTTCGTCGCCCTGTAATCCATGTAATCCTGGGTATCACCACCGCCAGCGGCCAAAGCCCCCAGCCCATCAGATAGGTTGGATATATTTCTCGTCAACGCGCTAGGCTTCGTCAGGTATAATGGGGGATCCGGCTTGTCAAGGGCACGGAGCAAATCCCTAGGGAAAAGGCATCCAGCGAGGTTAGGTAATTGCCTGTTGGTCAGCCTGTTGGCTGTTCTAAGTTCTTGCACACACAATACCGAGTATGTACTTGTCGGACTTCATTTTCCCCCACATCCGGGAAATCCTTCGTAAAGACTTCACCCCAAAAAGGTTGGAATGCCGCCGTACAAGAACCAAGGTCAAGCACGCGTCAGACACTACAAATTAGCACTAACCTAAGGTTAGGGCTGATAGCCAGCAAATTTACGCGCTCAGATATTTAGTGTCTGCAGAACATTATCGACATGGCACACAATCTAAAAATACATACACGTGAACGTGCAAATGGTTGCAATGAATCTTGTTAGCAGGAGAGCAGAAAAGTAAGCCCCCCAGATGTCGTCAGATGTTTGTTTGATGGTTGATATGTAGATCCGTGAGCTAAGACACCAGACAAAACGGAAATGCTGGCCTAGATTACTATATGACTGGCCCGAGAGGAGATCAATTGAAACACATTGAGTGGCGCCTCTATAGCCGTACAGCTGTCCGGTTCATTACCTCTCCCGAGGTTCCAGATAATCAATAGCGATAAAATGTACACTTACACTGAGGTATGTTTGTGTTACATTTGTTTCACAGCATGTAGCAGAAACACGCCCTCGTACCACACGGGCATGAGGATATCAGAACGAGCTGCAAACAATCGATTCCAACACACCAGAAACTGTCCGACTACGGCAGAAAGATGGCCGAGCTCGTAAAGATCAAGGGATCTAATAATAACTCCCTCGGACTCGATAATAAGAGGTGCAGAAGTATGGTAATGGGAGCTTGCTCTTCTTTATCGGGGTTTATTAATCTCGTCATTTTATTTTCCTCACTAATGACCCCAGCCCTGCAAGCAATGACAAGCATGGAAGAAATGGACTTACCTCAGCTCGGGCCTAGGTTTACCTTGCTTAGCGTGCCCGTAGGTCAGGGCATTAACCTGTCCTGGGACTGGCGTGCCTGAATCAGTCGACTCTGCCAAGTTCCCCGCCAAGAATTGGACTAGGTTGCATTTGCTATAGGCATTTCATCTGAAGTCCTAGACTACTCGTACGGACGACTGTAGTTGGCCGGCCCTTCTGCACGTTTCCTACGTCGCATTGCAGTAGGTACGAGAAGCAGGTACGAGTACAACTCGGGTTATTAAGGTAGTGACTACGTGTACGCGGACATCCATCCTTTAATAGTCCCAAACTCCCACCATCGGAATCAATACTACAGATCCTGCGCATACAGATATGCCGGATTACACGTACCTCCTGTGTTTCTGTTCCCATAAGCAAGTACCTACGAGTACAACATCACAAATATCAACCATGCTATGATCACAGAATCACAGAATCATCATTCAAACACTGTCTCTACAGTATTCCAAGTGAGAGACAATCGTACCACCGATCAACTTGCGGCTATCTCATAAGATCTCTTGGCTCTTCTCGACTCAGAATCGAACACGTGTATCGCGTACATGTGGTTCATGGGTCCTTAAGAAAGGCGGTGGCACAAAAGAGAAGTACAGACTCATCCCAATCCGTCAAAAGAGGATAGACATATTCCTGGGCACACTTCCAGAATCGCACCTCGCAAAGGTACCCGAAGTGTGCTTGCTGTCAGATTGATTAATACTCCGTACCTAGGTCAACAGTCGCCGAACACAAATGCTAAACGAAGGTAGCGCCTCGTCCTTAGGACTAGGGATTATTAAGGCAGCGACGGTGATTTGCGGAGCTTGCTGTACGTCAGCGCTAGTCACCTTGGAAGTTGGAAGTCCAAGAGCTGTACCTAACCCTTCCGTGCCCTTGTTCCGCCCTACAGAGTTATCTGAATGCCAGGCCAGAGCACACATACCAAGTAACCTAGCTCAAGCACACAAGAACTAACCTGGTTGAATGGACTACCGACCGACTTAGTAAACTTGTAATTATAAGCAATGGTGAATAGCCGAGCGCCTCCATCATGTCGGTGGTCGGCACAGCCAACATTACAAGGTATCCCCCGGCCATCATGTGCCGTCCTTCACCAGCCAAAGCCCTTGTTGCAAGCATTTTAGTCTGTATCCTGGCGGTTGCCTTGCAAGCGCCACACACACATCACATAGTACGCCTCGGTCATTCGGTTTCTTGTGTGTTTGGGGCCATAACAAGCCATCAACCTGATAACGACGTCTTAGGTAGTTGCCGTAATGGCAATCTAGAGACGTGTACAGACATATTAAGTGGCCAACAGATGTTATGATTTCTATTGGGCAAATACAGGTGAGTAGGTTGTACAGAATATTTCATCTCCACCAACGGCCCGGGCTATCGGTAACTAGGAAATTACTTTGAACGCCCAGATTACAGTACGGTTACACAGCAATCAGCTCAACATTGGGGAACCCATACTTTGGCTGTCCATGGCCCAAAAGACGCCGACAGACTATATAACATAGTCTGATAAGTGCCGAGGACCCCGAGCTCGTCACTTTTTATTATTCTTTTCTCTGGGCTGAAGGCTGAAGGCTGAAGGCTGAAGGCTGAGATCGAAGGAAAAGGAACAATTTGGCCAACTTTGACCCACCCCGAATATTGTGGATATAATAAGTGTGGCGGGAGGTGTAGGTAACTGATAAGCAGGTACGCTCGTAGAAACGTCGGGATACAACAGTAAAGGCAAGCACGAAGAGAATTATGACGATCTGTCGACGCCGACAACTTACCTTGGCCTTCACATACAGTTGATGGTATATATTGAGATGTGATCGAGTACCTACCTGACATTTCATCGGACGTTGGTTGTCACATCTTGCCGGAAATTCCCCGTCGACAATACATTGACAATGTCACCCACCTTCTAATCGCAATGCCGGGGTACGGTACCTAAACATTTCGTGCCATGGTGTCTTTCAAGCTGGTAGGAGGCTTTCCAATATTGGCGTTTACTACTCGCTTCCCCAGACCCTTTATCTTGGGTCTGAGGTGCCAATTGACTCATATCTATGTAAATACTTACTTCTAAGGGTAGGGTCCAGCCCTGGCTAATGTGTCTCGATAAAGATATGGACGCATGTGCTAGATGGTCGAGGGGCTTATACCTAGGGTGTGTTTGCGGAAAACAGCGTGTTGCGTTATATTTCTTGAAGCATACCGTACGTACTTCCACTTGGCAGGATCCTTTGGTAAACTGGAATCCCCAGCTACCCACCTATCCGAGGGGGTCAGCTGTCCTTTCAACGGCGTGCTTCATTGTTCGTCTAGGTAAGAGTTTGTCGCAGTCGTTACACCGTAGATGTAACTCACCGTGGTGGCGATAGGGGCAAGCGATGATTCAACAACCGCACAAGTGTGTCTTGAGCCTGCATGTCCGAGTAAAATGCCCGCTCAGGCTTCCCTTGGCTGCCAGACTGGCTTTCTCCCACTAGGTCAACATACAGTGACTAATTCCATGTCAATTCTCAGGTTCGGTATCTCGGGGGAGGTTTATGCATAAAAGTCGCGGGCCTTGGACTGGTTAAGGACCCAGCCTTCTACTATTGAAGCCTTTCGCTCGATACATGAAGTCCAGCGACTTGTCCGCCATATAGACCAGTGATCAGTAATGAGAACTTGGGCACTAAGCATCTCCCGCTGTGGCCAACCGTATTTACGAACCGTGGCGGCGCATTCAAGGCCGTCCAGTATGGACAATGCGTTGAGTGTGAAGATTGCAGATTGCAGATCGACACCCCGGAGGGCACAACACCTATGGCCGCTAAAGGCCGTCAAAGCCCGGGTTCGTTGTCGTTATGCACAGGCGGCTTCGTCGGTCCCTAAGGTCCAAGGAAAAACGCGGCAAAGAGATTGGCATGTATCTCTGACTCTAAGTTGTGAGGTTTCAGGTCCAAGGTCCAAGGTTCGAAATATCTGCCGTGTATAACTATGGTGGTCATCCTAAGGCCTCGTAGGTACTCGGTTCTCTCTGCGGACGAGGCCCGGAGTTGACTAACTTACAACTCACAACATAAAAGCCCTACATGCATCAGGTCACGCCTCTAAATTAAAGGCTTCTCACCTTCATACTTTCCATATCCCTTTACGATCCTCCAATGACATATTTTCAAACATCTCCCCACAATCCTGCCTATCCTTGTTACTGTTCGTTGACGAGCTTAACGTAGGTATTGATTGCCCCAAACGCACCTGTTCAGCATTCATCCCGGCGGATTGCAACCACAGGGTCGCATTGCTCATTAGACATGCGTAGACAATAAGGGAAAGGGCACACGAGGGTGGATTGCCCAAGGGATGAAAACATGCAAGTAGGTAATCAAGCGGCAGGTTCGGATACAGTGTCCAGGCCGCGGCAAAGAGATTCGAGGCTTTGATCAATCATATGGTGTAACTACATAGGTACCCCTCTCACCCCTATTCTCTTCTCTGCACGTTCGGTTCCCATTTATTTCTATGCAAGACTCGAGGATATCAAGGAGGTCTGACCTACGTTCTGACCTCCATTTGCCAGTGCTCGGCGCGGTTTTGCTTGCTACCTACCTCTGCCGAGGGGGATTGAAAACATGCCTCTGCCCAGCAGACGATTACATGCTTTGACGAACTGATGAACGGGTACCAAGGCGCTCGTTGCCGTATATCTAAAGGTTGATAAGGACGGTACGGGAAAAGGGAGTTGGTCGGTTGAAAATAAGAATACGCGGCAGGCGAGCATATACCAAACATACAGAGATTTGAATGGTTTTGGGGGGGGGGGGGGGCGGCGCCCCCCCCCCCCGCCGCGAGGAGCGTAGTTAGTGGGAGGGTGGGGGGGGTGGGGGGGGGGGGGA